>JAPZDY010000012.1:10289975-10301440 GCA_029783645.1 Ctenochaetus hawaiiensis | reverse complement strand
TGATACTGGTGTGGCCACAGTGTGCACGTCTGATGTTGCTCATAGTGGTCCAAGGAATGCTCAGAGAGTTTGTGTGTGCACTCAGACACATGAAAAATTAGGGGGAACATTGGTTCTGAGAGGCACACAGTATACAGCTAAAAAATGTCTTCAACTGATTGATATTATAAAAAAAAATGCATAAACTTGAGGTTTAATACATGTATATTTTTTTAATCATTAATTGTCAATACAATGTTTTTTTATTCAAATTTTCAGTCATATCTAAATTGCATGATAAAACTAACACTGTAGTTTTGTGAGGCAGTGAGATTCCTTGATAATAAACAACACATTTATATTTTCCTCTCCTTTCCCACAAAAGCTCACAGTACCCTGCTTCCGCTTTCCGACAACGTGAAAAACTATCTATGCTCTCAGGACCTCCGCATCCTCCAGACCCTCAGGAACGGTTCCTACCCGAGCAATCCCTCACAGTTGCTTGTACCCAGGAGGACCTAGAGATGTGCTGCAACTCTCTATGGTTTCTTGAGAAAATAGTTACACTGTGAGAATCCACCAATCATCTTTCCTTCTATCTCAAGAGGAGAAGGTTATATCCCGGGAGTCTTTCTATTATCCTTTTCTAGAGACTTAGCCATAGCCCAACGTCCTATCTGGCCCCTGACGGACTAATGCCATTCACCTACTGCAGTATACTGTACTGTAGTGCAAAGAAGCAGGCTACTGAGAAAGCAGTAAGAAATGGAGAATTCAGGCATGGTTTTAAAAAATAGATGTGCCACATAATTACTATTCCTTTCATCATCATCGTGTGTCGTCATCAGGAATCTCATGCAATTTTAAATGAAAAGGAATTTCACTTCTGTTATGTTTTGACCTTGATTCAAGTATGATACTCCTCCATTATGGGTTTAGAGAAATGTTTTTCTACTCAGGGCATGAAATCCTTGAAAAAAATGAACCTGATTATATTGAAAATATGATGCGGTAATGGTGACGTTGTTGCTTTTGTATTGAATTCATTGTTTTCTTTATAGCTACTACTACTGTATCAGCCAATCTACCAAGTTTTCTCCCACTGTCCTGCTTGGAAATGTAGTAAGTGTTTTAAACTATAACCCCCAGTTACATTTAGCTTTGAGATGTGTAAAAATGCAATAAATAGAACAGCCTTTTAGATGTATTAATACTATTTTTTGCATTTTTTAAAAAATAAAAAAAAATGTGTTGCTACATGAAAAATTTACTTTCATGTGGCAACAATGTGTCAGGAGCCTGCTGCAGCTAAAAGCTTGTGGTCATGAACGCAGCTCCTTCACTGGCATCATTCCCATACTAAAGAGCCATTACGCAATTATGTTGGGTTGTGGGCTCAAGTCATTCATGAACTGTTAGTATCATGTAAAAGGGTGGGTATGGGCGACAGTATACAGGCTAATAGGTCAACTGTGCTCAGGGCCTCTTACCATTAAACGGAGGCCCCCAGGACACATACATGTTACACACACCACACAGGATGACAGCAAGTAATACAGAATACCTTTAAGGATAATTGCCACGATCATATTTCTGAGGCAACATATGTTCTGTGGAGCAACCATGCAGTGCACAAGGGAACTCAGTCAGCATAAACATGGAAAACACCTGGGATCTCTAATGCAAATAGCACCAGATACCATCACTTAGTTTCTACTTAGTGAATGTTCCAGTGAGACATAAAATTATTTATTTTTAAAATGAATAATTATAACCAGGAGTGGGAAATGGGAGCGCCTTGGTCGTTAAAGTGAAACGTGATTGCAACTAAAACATGGGGATTTGTCAAACGTTTTTACCCACTGAAATTGTTGACAAATTATGGTATTGAATCACCTGTTTCATTTGAACAGAGTATGGCAAAAAAACACAATGTGTTCTCGAAAAAGCCAATAAATGCCAAAATAATTAATGGCACATACATATTTGAAAATATGGTGAATCAGCCAGCCGGAAGAGCGCTGCATTTACATACATTTTGAATTGCTCCTTAGAGCAACTTTATCTTTTCTTTTCTTCTTTTCATTTATTATCTTACCCACTGGGCATATTAAAAAGGAAGAACAATAATTTGTTCTGTGATCCAAAATAATGTTAGCATGGAAGACTTAAATTAAAATATGAAAATACACTAGCAAATATTTAATAAAATAATTTTCAATGTTTTCAATTATGCTATAATAATGCAGTGTGCAAGAAAAGAAGTTAAAAGTGCATGTTTTACTCATTGCTTTTGATATAATTTATGCTTTGGAATAATGATGGGTAAAACATCCTCTCCCTTAGTGTCACAGACAGTGTTGCACATACAGTGGCACCAGGGAAATGTTATGTTCAACAAATCAGATTACCAGTTACAGAAAGCATGTTAATAATTACAATATTCCTGATTATATTCCTAGATTTAATTACTTTAATTTTAACTTTATTGCAAGACTGCAGGCTGCGATCCTGGGTTAGTATTAGCGCACTGATAAAATGTAATGGTGGTGCATCTAATCAAGATGCTCATGAGAACAGGGGAATGAAATTATAATTTTATTTGTATTATGATAATTTTATTGCTAGTTCAAATTCAGTTTCATTTCAGAACTGCTTTATTACTGCAGGCGTTGTTTCGCACTAATGTTGCAAAATGGGGAAGAGCAGTAGGTAACGCAACCCCTGTCTGACTCATCAGTGCTATATTTTCTATTCTATAATGTTTTTCATCACTGATTTTTTCACTCTTTACTAAACTCTGGGACCTGCGAGATTCTCCAAATATATGTAGTTACTCTGTTGCTCTCTTGCTGCAGGTATTACCACCAGCTAACCTCGGAATGGTGCTACTGGATGAGGAGACCAGAGAACACAATCATCTTCTGTGACTATCAGCCTATAAGGTTACAGGGTACTGCTGATGTCACACAGGTGACACTACATGAATACTGATCAATGGCCCCTACATCAAGGGGGCCTGATGATTATGTGACTGTTATGAATTAATTTTAATATACAGATGAAGCCATTAAAAAGCATCATTTTTTGTATGCCCACAGTAAAAGTGGTGGGGCTAAAGCGACAGTATATTCTTACTTTTATGCAATATGTATACAAAGCAAAGACTGGGCTGTAAAAACAGCATCAGACCATCTGTGCAAACATTTGAATGACCTGTAGAGGATACTATTACATAGCTAAGTAGGCTTGTGATGAAATGCAGGAATTTTCTGGTTTCACATACTGTATTTTAATAAAAGGAAGATAAATGGTGTTATACTATGACCAAGTTACCCTTTACATGTTAGGAAAAAAAAATCTGGCATTTGCTTTTCAGAGACGATTTTTTACTATAAAAAGAAACAAGTGCCGTACCTGTTTCCTATTTCTTATTATTGTGTGTTTTTCCTCTCTTATTCCACTTGTGCCCCAGTCCGTGTTTGCATAGGCCACTGCACATCACATGTGCCCAAAACCTCTACCTTGTTACCCAAGAGATCTGCTCCTTAATAACGCTATGGCTGATTGGCCAACAGTATAGGATAATGACAAGAGAGGGTGGGGGACTTGTAAGAGGGAGGGGGAGTGGGGTGTGTGCGATATGTGTGTTGGGGTGTGTGCGATATGTGTGTTGGGGTGGGGAGGAGTGGGGGGGGTGGGGGCTGTCCAGAGAGATTTCTATGCATACTAAACAGGTCTAACACAAGCTGGCTGAGAAGAATTTTCATTAGTCCCTTCAAACAGGACTCCCTCCCGTCTGCTGTTCTGATGCTGTGCTTACGCATTTCTCCAAGTGCTTTGAAAGGCTTGAGCATGCACTGCAACAGTACATACAATGAAAATCTACCAATAATATTATGGTCACACTTAACATACAGGCGTAGAGCACATTCCTCGACATGAGATCCTTCAACTGATGCACACACACCGCTGCACGCATGTTCACATACACACCAAAGCACATTCAGAGACAGGCAAAAGGACTCACCTTCTGTAGGTGAGGTTTTCAGTCGTTTGCACAGTCCCTCTACACCCCCGTAGTCCTCCTGGAGCTTGACCACCGCCTCTGTGCCACGCAACTCCATGAGCGAGCGCAGCTCCATAAGCGAGCAGCCGAAGCCTGCCGCATGGTTGTCCTCATTTCTTTGGTTCTTGGCATAAAAATCGCTGTTGGACATGTCCCCCATGATGTCAGCTTGTCAAGTCAGTTAGATTAGTGTTTGTTATTGCTTATAGATCAATCAAAAAGCTTGCACAGCAGAAAGATGAACTCAGTCTCATCCAAAAAAAAATCCAAAATAGGCATCAAGCAGGCAACGACCAAAAAGGGAAAAAAGATGCCACTTGTAAGTAAAGTAGGCAGACAGAGAAATTAAAAAAGGGGGAAAAAAATCCGTGCGGATAAACTGATGAACAGATTTGCTGTTTCAGGAGAGACTGTCAGATTTCAGCAGACCAAAAACCATCAGAGAGAGGGAACAGAAGAAGAGGTGAAAAAGCAACAGAGAACAAGGAGAGGAGAGGATGACAAAACATGAGCCGGGAGCATCCAGGTGAGCGACGGACAGCCCCAGTGGTCAGGTCCTGAGAAGGGCAATGATGGTGGTTACAAGTCCTGTAGGTCTCAGGCTCACCACGGCTGCAGTCCAGACCCGCTCCATGTGTGGCTTCCCATTGCTGCTATTCTGCTGTTGCCTCCACTGCCTCTCTGTCTCTACATGGTGGTCTTCCCCATCACTGCTACAGAGAGAGGAAGGGAGAGACCGAGGGAGATGGGGAGAGAGAGAGAGAGAGAGGAATCCAAGAGATTAATTCAAAGAAGATAGAAGGTGAGGCAGGCGGAGGGAGAGACACAGAGAGAGAGCACAAAAATGAGTGCTGCGTTCTCAGGGCAAGGATGAATGCAGTGGTAGTTGGTGCACGGCTGAAGGACAGCCTCTCCTGGCTGCTGCAGCAACTGTGACTCTGCTGTCTCTATCTACTGCTGCTGCTGCTGCTAACCTCATTCTGAGGACACACCAACTGACAGAGAGAAGGAGAGGGAGACTGAGAGAGAGAGAGAGATAGAGAGAGAGAGAGAGAGAGAGAGAGAGAGAGAGAGAGAGAGGGAGAGAGGATACGAAAGAGAGAGAGGGCGGAGAGAAGAGAATGCTCCTTTCTGGTGCAGAGCGGAGAGGAGTTGTGCGCGGGCGGGAGGCTGAGGCTGCTCTGACGACAAAGTGGAGAGGCAGCACGTAACGCTGCGCTGTCACGGGGAGGATGGGCTGAGCTGTGGAGCTGCTGCTGCTGCCTCACACTTGTTCTCCCTCGTTCTACAGTAAGTGTCCTCTCCTATGCAGTCATTCTATCTCAGTGATCCTTTCTGGCTCTTGTCCTGTAAAGCCCTGCATTAATAATTTCACTTACTGTCTCCCTGTCCTCTCACCTGAGAACAACTGTGTACAGTGTTTCTGTTCCTCTACACTTTGCAGCGGCAGCCCATGAATACAGCATTTTCTTATCAGGCAGAGTGACAAATTGGGTAGAAGATAATACTGCATTACAGGAGAACAAGAAAGGAGTATATTTTACTTGCTAATGTTTAAGGTAAATAGATTATACAATTAAAATGAACATGAATTGCACAGTGTATTCTCCATTGATGATCATAGCCACAAAGTCCAAAATTAACTTCCATCAAGAGACAATTACATGTATAGATTTTCCATCATATGTTTAATCTCAGAGGACTATCCACAACACCGGACGTTTTGTATCAAAATAGTCATGATGGAGTAAAAAAAGCATATTAAGCATCCCTCCTGAATTTTTGCATAATTTACAGGTGCGCTGCTTCCTTTGCTGTCTGTCTGTGTCAGAGTTTCACACACACACACACAGAGACACTTTCATGGTGCAATCAAGTGAACACAGAGGTTGTTTAAAACAAGAAAGTTTCTCTCATTTTCCTATTTTACTGTTACTGTAAATATGTAGGTTTACATCTGTAACTATCTGTTTTAGTCTTTGAATACAGCATTTTCAATAATTAGAGGCTAAAATAGTTACAATGAGTAATCAACTTCTGCAAGGGCAGAACTGAAATAAATTGTTTGGAAGAACCTTACCAAATTCTAAACAGTGAAACTTAAGCATTATCCTTCTGCAACAGGTCCCAAATTACTTATTGCAGCATTTTTTAATGAGAATTGTACTTAAGATATTCCCAATAAGTAGACATTTTGGCAAGTAAAAGAATTGCTTGCCTGGTGGATATTTATCTACCAGGGGTCATAAAGTTAATTTGGTACACTGCTTACACCACCTTGCAGCAGCTACCACAAAACCTTTGCCCTCAGTGCTGAAAAAATCCTGGAGGAAACCCTGATGAACACATGTACACTTCAGACAGAAGAAGAGAAGAGCGTGTCAAGGTGTCATATTGCAGTTTTCTGGATTGAGATAAGTCTAATGTCTTGGTGTAAGAAAATTCTTTGATAACTACCTTAAGTTATATGCTTCTATCGTGCAGTCAAGACACACAATACATTCATGTCTGTCTAGATTAATTGCCACGTAGTGATTGACAGTTACCCAAAGGTCAATATATGCAAAACCAGTGAGTGACTCATAGAATACTACTGATGTATGTTTGTCAGTGTGTGAGTCACTTGAAAGAAACAAACAAAAAATACTTAAAAAAAAGGGAAAAATCTAATTGTAGAACGTAAAGTTGTAGCATTGACAGTCGTAGCTTTAAATATGGATTGCATAAATTCAAAAAAATGGGACTATTCATACACATCTCCAGCAATGCAGCATAGAAGATCTATGCAGTCACTACATTTTCAGTCTTGTTGTTAGTGTGCAGTAAAAGTGTCACAGAACGGGCAGAAAATATGGACATTAATGCATTATTTATGTCTCACTCAGCCAGGAGATGTTTCTTTCTAATACTGTCTTTAAAACCTAAAATAAACATCGGCTCAAGTGAAATGCTTGGAAATAGCCTCAAAAAAATAAAAGACAGTTTATTTGGTAACAGATAAAATTCAGCAAAGCCGTGGCAGTGAGCACACTCAGAGTCTTGATGGCCTGCACTGCTCAAATCAACCACACTGACACAATCAGCAATGTTGTCCAGTCGCAAATATCAAGCGTGATGATACAGATGGGACTAGTACCAGACACAATTGCGCTCTCGGGAACAGCAGGGCACCAACCTTGTCACAGCAGGGTGGTGAAAGCCCCTGCCAACATGTGAATACACATCTGTAACTCCACAGGAACCAGGCTTGGCAGCTAATGAGCTCCAGCCCTTACTGAAGTGACAGCTCTGGCAAAGTCACCTGGACAGGTGCAAACTAACTAAACCTGCTAAACATTTCTGTAAAGCATATCAAGACAGTGTTGAAAATCCATCAAGAATATTCACTTAAGTATGATAATTAAGTACAATTTTGATGTACTTCTAATTTACTAAAGTACTTGTATTTTATCCTGCTTTATACATTTTGGAAGCAGTTATAATCATTAAAAATAAAATGTAAATAGCTTATAATCATCTAATACAATGTGGTAATATAGTTTGTCATTAAACAAAGTTGCCACAGCTGCAACACTTGAACACCAGTTGTATGTACAATATTCTTTTCTTTTCTTAAAAAAAAAACACAACAAAAAAAACTTAGAGACTATTCATACAAAAGTGATTCCTTCTAATCATGACTTATGATTCACTGGAAGTGTGTGATGGTGTATTTACCTGCAGCAATCTTCCCCTTGTCTCCGTTTTTTACATTTTGTTCTTTTTTAGCTGCATTTGGGACATTTTGGTATCAACCAGGGAAATACAGTAGCTAATAACAACCCAAGGTCAGGACTTCATAGAAACATTGACACCTGATTGAATTTAAAATAAGAAATAACAGCTGTGAAAGAAAAAGAACATAATATTTTTAATCTTCTCATATCACTGCATTAGTTGTGTTAATGCAGCTCCATCTTTTCATTCACTTTCTGGTTCACTTGACCAGCACTGCATAGTCCAATTAAGCTGAGGGGGAAGGGGCAAGTTTAAAAGTTGTATTTGCAAATATTAATGGACAATTCCTGCAAATAATGTCTTTTATTACATCCAGTTTTAGTGAGGAGAAATTCCAACTGAGGTAAATGTTATTTTTTTCCACCTCTTAGTAGAATAACAATACATTTAAAAGGACTTTACATATTTCAGCTCAGTTGGATTTGGGAAAGTTCGTCCATTTATTAAACAAAATAGGACAGCACCTTCCTCTCAGTTTTTTCTCCAACCTTTAATGCTGTCCCCCTTTCCTGACGATTAGGTCCAATCAATGTTGGCGGTACTCTTTGTGTGCCAAGGCAGACATCTGTGCCGGCCAGATCCTCCAAAACCATTAAATGAAAGCAAACAAATGTTCTCCCAGGAATTTATATGTGTATATGTGTGTGTGTGTATGTGTGAATGTGTTTGTGTGTATTTATGTACCTGAATGGTTAATCAAGTGGCTGGCCGAGGAGAGAAACCACATCAGAGGGATGCTGCTTCCATTAGTAGTAATACTAGCATACCTGCACTGAATAATGCTGATTTTGTATTGTGCTAGCTTGTCTTTTGCAGATGTCAGTTAGTCAAATACCAGCAGGGTTCCTGCAGACACTGGATTGAAACCCTACTGTCTTGACAGTTGAGGCTGTGAAATATTTGAGGTGGCATTGCACAGAAGCAGCATGAGAGATTGTTAGTATACATGCAAACCAATAATGCTGATTATCTTAAAGCCCAAATTAGATAAATGCATTATTAGATGACAACACACATACAAGACTTGTCTCATATTTTCATTATTAATACTATTAATACTATTAAAAAGGATGCTTTTCTACCCAGCCAATTTACAGATAGTTCAAAAATCTGTGTAACAACACAATTGTGTGATTGTGTTTGTAAATATAATGTTAATAATTGTATGGAGGAACAGTAATGTGCCATATTACTTCAATAAAGACAAATGTAATGTGATTACAGTAATGCTTTTCTTCGTAATGTGTTATGCCCAAGACTGCAAAAGATAGACTTATTGAAATTAATTAATTTAATGCTAAAAGCATCAACTTTAACAGGCTCCACTATGTAGTTATGATTCAGGCTATAAAAACCTTTTCTGCATGTATTTCTTTATCCTATATTTTTCTTGTTGAAAAGAAAAAAGTGGATAGAGATGCAGTAATACTGACTAATTTAACGCATAATGTTGATGCAGCTCCCTCTCCAACATCTGTTCATTACTGACTATGTAACGTGGTTTGTTTTAAGCTTCACATTATCATGTTGGTGATGTAAGTGACTGGCGGTGGTGGTGGTGTTATATTCTGCTGATGTGCAGCTGTCTATCTTTAAATTACGATGATTTGCACAGGAGTGGGAGAGATTGAGATGTAGGAAGAAAATGAGGAGAGAAGACAGGGAAGGGTTAGATGGAGAATATAGTTAGCAAAAGACAGAAGTAGAAAGCAGGACAATGGTAGAGACGAAAGGAGGAAAAAAGAGGGAATCAGAGAGAGGGTAAAACAAAGGTCAAGTGCGCTGCTGCAGCCTGAGCTGTGTAACTCTGACCAAATGACTCTCTTCTTTTAATAAAAAAACACACATTAAGACTGAGACATATTTAAATTTATGTACAAACATATTTGACCTCTTTTATCATTGCAAAACAAGGCAAGTTGAAGGTAGAGCTATTGTCGGTATTTTGTTTGCAAAGAGAAAACTGAAGATAATGTGTCGGAATGTTTTATCCTTCCTGTTAAATCTTTAAAATCAAACACTGAATAACTAACTATCTCTTCCTTTAAGCACTGGAGATATAGAGTTCTTCATCATTTTGTTAGCATCTTGCTAAAACCTCCCGTCTTCAATATTCTTATTGCCACCACTGCCAATATTGTCTTTGTACCTGTCTGCTTGTCCAACTATTTATAATCCCATAAATCTCTCTATCATAATTTCTGCTTATTTGTCTATCTGTGGCTGACTAAAACACTTTTTTGCTGTATTATTCTTCTGTCTACCTCCCTGCCTACTTGCCAGTCTGTCTGCATAATTGTTGGCATGCTCCCCATGGCTTGACAGTGAGTAATGAGAACATAAGATAAAACACTCACAGAAAAAGTGTAGATTTTGCAATAATTAACAGCTTTTTAGCTAAATTGTAAGAACACTTAAATAGATTTTATGAACTTGAACACCATATGGGATCCATATTAAAATGTGATGCTCAATGGCCAGATGCTAAGACCATCTGACCATCATTATGTACAGTGTTATGATAAAAGTACTGAAAAAACACAGAGGGATTGACAATGGCTATCAACATAAAGCCATAATGCATCACCATAGGCTGTCTGTACAGCCAAGAAATTGGGGCACAATATGTTACAGAATCATTCCTAACTAATTGTAGTATTGTTTGTGGTGACGAGGAAGTTTTCAACTATTTTTTGTTTGCTCTAACCAGCTATTAAAATCTGGCCACTTTTTCAAAAAATTGTTTTGTTTTTATTGTTATTTAGAAAGCCAGTATTGAAGCATATCTAACAGAAATCAAATGAGTTACATTGCCATTTAGCAACATTGCAGTAGGTTGTTGCATGGGCACCGCATTTCCTTCTGTGCATCACACACTGGCAGCCTCAGTTTTTAAAACTTGTGAGTATATAAGGTACACTAATTATGACTAAAAGTATCACCTTGTCTTATCAATATGTATTATTCACTATGGAGGTTGTGTTTCGCAGGGATGTCATCAGAATTCCGGATAAACTACTGGCCCAATTTTCATGAAACTTTATGGAGTGGCATAAGCTTAGGAGGTTGGGCATTTTGCCTTGGTGGAACTTATTCCACATATCTTAAATTCCAGTAGGAACCAGTATCCCACACATGTCTAGCCTTTACATGAAGTTCATCAAAGTTCATACAGACAGCAGTTGCTACTGAACAGCTGGGAACAGTTGTTTCATTGGAGAATAAGTATAACTACAACACTGGGGCAATTGTTATGTTTTTTTCCTCATACTAAGTTGATGCTATAGAAATTTAAATATGCACAAACCACAAAAACCAGCTATACTTTTACTCACACCTACATGTGAATTGTCTACAAAAACTTGTGAAGGATGTAAAGAAAAAATGTTTGAACTTATGCTTTACAAAAACAACCAATAAATTTAAAGTACATAACAAATTCAAAGCCAAGGTGATGAGGTTTCAGCTTGGAGTTTTGGAAACATATTCATGTACACATGCACTTGCAGTTTTTGCAAGCATTTTCATAGAACAGTGGACGACTCGCCTTTATAGTGGTCAGTTCCCTCTGAGTGTCCTTCTTGGTTCTAATAGTATGGTTTTAACATTTAGCATAGGGTTTACTTTTGACGCTACTGTG
>JAPZDY010000012.1:10277787-10289908 GCA_029783645.1 Ctenochaetus hawaiiensis | reverse complement strand
TACGTGAGACTTGTTCACACATTATACAATATACAATATTATGTATTCTCTCTTAGCATCAATTTTACCTTACATTTGAATTCCTTGATGTATGAAGCCTGGTGATTTGTCTGCTGGGTGTCTCTGATTTTCTTTGATTATAAAGATCAAGTGTAAAGGATGAAACGGTTCTCTAGAATAATTGCGGCTTTCACTTTGATGAAATTTCTCCGTCCTCCACAGAGAAGCCATGCGCATTCTCCCTCTGTCTGTCTCAAAATGTCCTTGAGCACAGTGAGGCAGAGCTGAGGTATGAGCTGTGTTTACTGCACCACCAGCAGCAGCAGCACTAGCATAGAGCCCCCCCTGTCTGCGACAAAAAATATTGCAGAAGGCTGCTGCTCTGCATCTAACACTGTAAATAACACATTGTAATTTCAGATGACAGGTTTTCAAAAGCTCTTGGGTTTGTATCATGAGATAAAGAGACGGACTAAATAAGATGAACACCTTTTGATGTGATGTAATCAATATAACACCACACAAGCTTGAGCCTAAGAAATGACGATCAACAGTTCACAGACATAGTTTCAAAAATGTATTAAAAGCACCTACTTCATAAAGGTAGATTTTATAGCATTTCTTTTGAAAGGGACTGTATCAGATTGTCCGTTTCCTGAAAATAGTGTCAACTTCCTGTGCAATAATCAAAAGGAAGGAATTTGCTGCTCGCTTGTTAGTTTTGCCACTGATTGCTGATTGGCAGATATCAGAAAAATTTAGTCCTGCTTTGTGCATGACCTACCAAGAGTGTGTCTGAGCACACATTTTTCAGTACTGCTGGGGAAGTCATAAACTCGATAAACCCTCTGAGTGAACATGTGCTGTGTATAATCACTACAGTGCCAGTTACTGCTTATTTATTTAAATTGTCTGAGGCTACATAAACATGGAAAATGAAATGAAAAGTATCAGCTACGCAGCAGAAGCAGTTGGACAAAGCTAAGGGAATCCCCAAACACATGCAGACACACATTAGACAGCAGCTGCAATGCAATACTGCACTGCATTATCCAAAGGCACGTTAACTGACATTATCTCTGAGGTGAATTGTTATATAACCACCACATGGAGAGCCTCCTTTCAGCCACCATCAGCGCTCTGTAATTGGGTTGAAAGAAGCTATCACACTAACTAAGCACAGCAGACAGTCTGTCGAAGACAAAGGTTATTTTGGAGACAAATCCAGGACCTCAAAAGGGACTGAAGCTCATATCTGAAGGCTGAAGAGAAGATAAAGCAGAGAGGAGAAAAAGGAAAGAAATGGATGAGTCAGAGTGGAGAAGCACAGGGAGGGAGAAAGAGAAAGAAACATACCAATACACATGTCTATGTGGATGTGTGTGCTTTGCCTGTGTCGGCTTGTAGATGGAGAGAGGGTTTTGAAGAAAAGCCAGGCAACCCCAATAGCTGCAAGGGGTTGCTGTGTGTCACTGCAGAGTGAGACAGAGAAGCAAGAAAGTGAGAACTGGTGATGATATGCTATAGCTGTGAGATGACTGGGTTAGATGACAGAGGACAGGGCAAAGAGGGATACTAGTCTTTGGTTTAAACAGACCCCTGTCACACACATTTATCAAAAAAGTAATCTCTCAATAATAACTGAAGTTGAGCAACCGTGGGCAACTAAATTTGCTCACTTTCATCCTTTCTTCCACCTGTCTCCTTTGTTTTTCTGCCAAACCAATTCTGACTGCTCTACAGATGTCACCCTTTCTATTGCCTTGATCCCCAGTTTTATTTTCAGCATCTTCACGCTCATTCACTTGACTGCTTCTTTCAATTGGAAACCATTTCATTAACAATCCTCAATTCTTTGATAATTTGCATCAAATAACTGCCTTTTATTTCTTGTTCATGTTGCTGTTGTAAGAAACTCTACTGTATTAATGGCCACTGAATAAATTATCTTGAATATACTGAGTGTATGAATTACATTGTTTAATGTAAGTAACATTGTCAGGCTGAGGGGAAGAGAGAATGAAGATGTGCAGTGTGTATGCAGATTAACATCTGTAAGTGAATAAATACTGGTACTTTACTACCATGCATATTGTTGATGTGACGCACAAAATAAGCATTAAAAAGTAATTATTACTGAAAAACTTATCAACCCAAATGTTGTCAGGACATAATGATCTAATAACGATTAATGGCGTAGTTTTAGCTAAATAGCGTTGAGAATGTCATGGTGCTTTAAAAGGCTCTGTACCTGAGCAGCATTTAAGCTTCCTGCTGATAAATTCTCCAATCAAACTAGACCTCTGTGCCCATTCCCCCGGAGCATTAAATCTAACTGTCAATCACCTTGTCCAGAGACTCAAGGAAGTGGAACCCTGAGGAATTTTGAGACAGGAGAAATGGCATGAAGTGTAGCTTTATTTTCTGTTTTTAATTTATTTTTCTTAAGCTTTTTTATAGTATAGTATTATCAGAACATATTTTTGGCTAATTAGGAGAGGCTAGTGTATTTGGTGAAAGAATGTAATGAAAAATGAACACAGAGGGAAATTAAAGGTGTTATCAAAAACAACTTGCTGATCTCATGTGCACTTCCGGTGAAAAAGAACATGCAATTCTGTGTAGTCAGTATGGTGTCACACTATAGGTTAAGTCTTTCCTGCAAGTTCTGTACTCAAAGCAATGGCTAAAGACAGTGAAACAATCCCATTCCAAAGAGCACAGCAGAGCCTAGGTCTTAATTGAGCATACCTATAAAAATTCTGTAAAATATTTCCACATTTTCAGAAGTTCATTGGCTGTAGGAAATCATTTTGATTTGCACAGCTGATTACAACTGCCTTGTTCTTCCTATACGGGAAGAGATGCAGGCCCTTCCTTTCAACATGGACTCTCTTTCGCTTATGTTTGCTGTGAAAGGAATATTAAATCTACTTTTAATTCATGTGAAATGAGGTATCAGTGTAGAGCCTAGTGTTCAGCTGTCATCAAGGGTCCTGTTGCAGGCAAAGACTAAATGTTTACCAGGGTTTACAACAGAGAAATGGAGGAAGATTAGAGAGTTTTTTTCCAGATGTTGTAATGTGTTTGACATTTTTTTTGACTAGATTTGATCCTCCCTACCTTAAGGTGTAATGGGACATTTTTTGTGTGAATGTTTTGGATCAGTGAAATACTATTAACCTTCTTTGGAGATTTTAGACTGCCTTTTTGTGTTTACTAAGATGTATTGAGCCAGCTGTTTAGATTATGTCTTAAACGGGGGTAAATAATTGGAATCACAAGAATCTAAGCATTCTAACAATGTGCTGAATGCATACTTAAAAAAACACTCAATGGACATTAACAGAAACATTAAAAAATGTAAACACACTAAGCTGACAGCCGGCAGGCAAACTATGATAACAGCAATTAAATTGGTTTTGAAGCATTAAAAGAGAGAGAAACAAGATATTGTTTAATTAAGAGTTCATATGAATGTATTTGTCTGCCTATCTGTTTTACTGATCACATAGCAATGACTTGGAATAGAGTAAACTAATATTCCATGTTGATGTAGCTTGGCCTCCTACAGAACGTTTTTCTGGGGTTTAGCTTCAGTGAAGTGAAGCTTCATGTAATAAAGAGTAACTGATAGCTTAGCTCACTACACTTTTCTAGTGGCCTGCCCAGCAATACATAGATGAAATTAATTTGGACCCCAACTCTGCCAACAAAACCCCCTAAATATTTTACACTGGACCTTTAAACAAACTGTCCAAACATGCAGAACATTGTAATAATATTACACACACAATCTCCATAAACATTATATAACTGTTTTAAACACAAGTCCAAAGAAGCACTGGAAAAATGTAATGGGGTCAGCCTTAACATTTGTGCCCTTTGTGAGAACTGCAACTCTAACACCCCTTGTGCTCCATGCTCCCATCCACACCAACACTTGCTTAGTAGGGTATCTAATCAAGAAAAGTTCTGGAAAAAGAGCAAGTCATCACCATATTCAAGGTTAAATTCCTGAAACTTTTTTTTATTTAGGCAGAGATTTTGAATTTAATGTCCAGGTTTTGGGTTGAATGCATGACATAGTAATGGTAAAAGTTAACCTAAGGATCTAAATACTCATATGGGTATGTGCACAGAAATTTTGTATTCCTTTAACATTAATGCCACTAAAAAGAAAATACATGGCAACCAAAAGTATTTTGTTTCAATCTTGTTACCTCTGCCACATACAGTTTATTGTGTAGCTGGAAAAATGGCATTTCAAGTGCAGATATGAACAGTATGTACGTGTATGTAATATTTGTAGTGAGGTGAGCTTTTACTCACTTATAAATATGCATAATGAGATTGTCCATGATGGTTCTACCTGCATGTTTGCTCATTAGTCACAGCAATCATGTGTCAACAAAAACAAAACCCTGTTGTTAAATACTGTCTTCTTCAGTTTGTTTCCTGTGGCCCAGGAAGCTAACCTCAGACTACTCATTCAAATTTTTTTTCCTACCTGTATAATTGAATTAGAAATTGTGTTAAAATGACATCTGAGGTAAAGACGAAAGGTCACCTTTGTAGCAGCCTTTTTGGTACCCATGAGGTGTACAAAAAAAGTGACACAATACATAAACAATAGTGGTATGACTCCTTTTAAATTTATAAGTTGTACCAATACATTGTATTAATTATCTAAGATGATCATATATGTGATCAAACAAACAATGGACAGATGATGCAGCTGTACCACACTTCATTATTCAAAGTTTATTTATTATTTTTTTTCAATTAGAAGTTGCTTTAAGATAACCTCTTAAAAGCAAGGCTATCTAATTTTGTTAAATGCCTTCTACCATGATTCTTTTCACCTTTCTCGTCCATTTGCATCTCAGGTGGGAGGGACCAAGACATGAGAAGAGCAGGTGAGAAAAGGAATAGAGGATACACAAACTGAAACATCTATGCTATAAATCTTAAGTATCATTACAAAAGAATTCAGGATTTACCCAGAAACAAGTTGTGGAAATAATACTAATGCTCTCAGATAAACTGAAAAAAGGGAATAAAGCCCTTAATCCTCAAAATTATGACATAATTTGTGCCAACTGTCTGTCGTCATTCCAAACTATCACTCAGTCTGATCCTGAACATCAGTCATAATAAGCAAAGTGTGGCTTGAATTGGCCTGACAAATTAGACACCATTTACAGCATCTGCCTCGTGTTGTAATGCCAGTCATTCCAGAGGGAGGGCCACTTAATCAGCTAGACATTTTTCATCAGTCTTTCTTGGCACTTTTGTAGCATTTTTGTTCAATGATCTATTTGTTTTTGTGCTTTTCTAAAAGCCTATCTACAACTATTTTGCATTTTTTTATTTTAACCATTTTCCTTGATTTTCTTTAAATAAAGAAACCTCCCTATCTGCCTGTTATTCCTTTCTTCTTTGCCTCCTCTGTGCCTCTTTCTTCGCAAGGGGTTCATTATCTAATGCTTGTGTCCTCCTACAGCTGTACATTTGAAGTGTGTTAGGATCTGATGCTGGATGCGGTTTGACATGTGCATGTGAGGAACTGGTATCTGTAAACAATCCATCTGACAGTGGCACCAAGCATGCAGGACCAACCTCTTCAACAATAGGTAACAAAACATCTGGCCCTGGGGATGCATTTGTGTCTTTGTTTTGGGAGCTATTGTTTGGTTCAGGCACCGAAAGAAAAAGGACTGACACTGGTGTTCCAGGTTTAACTGAAAAATAGGACAACAGGCATAAAGCCTAGAAAGATAAAATAGCTTTGAATTTATCTGTCTACAGGGAGATAAAGAGGAACTAAAATGCTGTAATACTGGCAGCAGTATGAAGGCAGTAGAGCACATGTATCGAAGGGCTTACAAAAGACTCACTAGTAGCGATTTCAGTCCACCAGAACACATTAATCTCATTTTATCTTGAATTAGCAACAGCTGCAGATGTTTCAAACCAAAACTAAATTAGCATCTGACACACAGTTTTTATGTCTTAATCAAGTGCCATCCGAATCACAAATTATACATTCTGGAGACCAAAAAACAGCAAGACTAGAGGATGGGGTATACAGATAATTATATAATTTTAACCATAAATACATGCATGCATTTATATTTATGTAATCACTGAGCAAGATCAGAAACCTTTTGCTTTCCAAACCACATGTGCATGCAGTGTGCCCGTTCCTATGCAAGCCCACTCACACACACACACACACACACGCACAGATATACATTAACTTCCTGCTGCAAGGTCACTGGGAGACAGAAAGAAAAAAAGACTGCTGTGGACATCTCCTTGCTCCAGATGAGCCTGTAGAAACCATGAGGGAGTTATTGGTCTAATTAAATTCAACACATGTAGGCTAAGTGTGTTAGGAGGGGACTAAAGACAGAGGGGGGAGGAGGAGGATGAAGAGGAGGAGGAAGAGAAAGAGGAGAGGAAAATGAAAAAAAATATTTCAGAAATCATTTCAGAGTGAATAAAGAACAACTGTTATTTGAATCTAGATTTGTTGGAGATAGGATAAGGATAGGAAAATATGTAAACAGGCTTAAGATGAATGGAATCATTTTGCTGCAGCACAGTGTTTTTAATTTCATGCATCATCATATTGTCATAATTTCAGCCCAAAATTGAATCAAAAAATATCTACCTTTTTTACCTGTAGTTTTAGAAACGTCAAAGATATGTGATCAGATAAGTTTAAGACTCTATGCGTTTAGTCTGCAATGCTTCTCCGAATATACTTAACCTTTATTATCAAACAAGTGCAAGTGCTTGCTAGAAATGTGTATTTTTGTACATCTTTCAAAAAAGCAAATATTAAGATTATTTTGACATGGACAGGAAAAGAGAAAATGTTTTGACTCTGCTGTGTTTTAAGTGAATGCATTCACCCTCACACACTAGACAGCCTTAATGCGGCGAGGAGCAACTCGAACATATGGAATATTACAGACTGTGATACAAGTCCTTACTCACAGGACCCTCTTTTAAAAACCTCTTCAACCAGCCACCAGGCATCACACCAAAAATATTATGACTGACAGGTGAGGAATAAAGATAGATTAAAAGCCGTTAGTCACTGTCTCTGCGTCACCCACACATGTGCATGCACAAACACACTTCATGCTGTCAGATTCTCACATAATGGCCGACTGGAACTTCAAGTACATTCACCTGGATGAAATTAATTGGGAAAACACAGATGTGCATTATTATTATGCCAACAATGTGGCATTACACTGCAAGTGGTTGTCAATGTTGATATGTGCAGACGTTTATATCCTGTGTTTGAACTAAGCTTGTGCGTGTCTGAGGTTTATTTCATGAGGTAGTCCTAATTGTTTTTAAGAGGTAACCGACACCTGGAAACTAAAGCTTAAAAACATATATCATATATTTTTTTCTAAACTGTACAGATAGCACAGTGAATAAAATACTGGTCCAGTTGATTTTGAATAAAGCAGCAATCAACTCTGTTGTTATATTAGATTTTCGATGGAAACACAGGAAATAATAAGGAAAAGCTACATAGAGAGAAAGATAACATCAACAGGGTAATATTAATGAGCACATGACATGTTTTGAGTCCATTTTACTCATGTAAATCAAATCTCAAATTTTCCTTGAGAGCTTTTTTATCATGCATGGCACTAAATCACCCTCTATCCTTAGTCAATCAATAAAAAAGAATTCAGGCCCATTTCCTTGCATTTAAACATATTAGTAGCAGGAATTGAATTTAACCTGTCCTCAAATTGCATGACAGTATTCCCTCTCTTAAGTGCTTCCTATGCTTCCCCCATTCACCCTCCTCACCTTTCCTTTTCTTCCTGCCTCTCAGTAGACAAGCTCACAAAATCAAAAAGGGCTATTTATAATTCTAACAAGCATCATCTTTCACTTCCTGTCATTTATTATTACCAACAAATGCTTACTGTACCTTCCCTTTGCTCAAGTCTACTGTTTAGGAATGTTTTTTTTTCTATTTTTTGTGGAAAAATGACAAGTCTGCTTTAGCACTGTGTCTGTCGCTTTGTTGCACGGAGATGATGATGACACAGCAAAATGTAATACACTGCAATGCCAACAAATTCTCTTTTGACAACATGAGATATGACAAAGCACAGCAAGGTATGGATTTTCTCTTTAGGGTGTTTGTCTTTCTAAGAAATTCTGTTCTTTATTATTATCATATCACATTCAAGATATCAAGACGGATTTAAGGAGCATCCAGAACTACTCTATTTTCATATAAACATATATATTCATGTGTATGCATTAAGGGCTTTCAGATGATAAGGAAACCTGGTACCTTTGATGGACTGGATACAGTTAATTATGCAGTATTTACATGCTTTAATCCTGGACTGATGTGGAAATGGAAAGTTCACATCTGATTTGGTTTTCATCTTTTTAGTCCGTTTTATCAAGTTAAAAGAGGAGCGGAATATGTCACTGCATGATTGCCATGCTACTAATATTCTATGACCAATTAAATGTGTAATTCAAGTATAAAATATTGTGTTTAAGGGCATGAAGTTTAGAGGACAGTGAGGATAATGCTGGTTTATCATTTTTTTACCTCTGTTTTCCTCTATATTTTTCCTCTTTTTTGGTCTGAATGTATATCACTGTGTACTTTTATCCATCAATGTCTCATTACCTGTGTGTTTTTTTGTGCTTTAAAGCAAGATATAAACAGTGCAGAGAAAAAGTAAAAGAGAAAGTGGGGACAAAAAAGGACTGGCACTCTGCCTCTGAGCTGTCTGGCTGTCTTGGTGCAGTGGAGCCGATGTTGAGGTCACACAGTCATTCCAGCCCCAACAGAGGCACAAACACTCCTATGACAGCCTGTCTAACAGAGTGGCTAATTGACTAAATGTTTGACTGAACAACTGACTAGCTGACTGAATTAATGCATAAATGACTGAACAACTCGGTGGCTAGGCAAATGGCTGACTGGTTGTTTGACTGCCCTGCGACTGACATTTCACTGAATGGATTTCTTTTTCTTTTTTTTATGCACACACTGACCAACTGGGTGTCTACTGAACTGGCTGACAAATCAACCAATCAGACAACAAGCCATTGATCCTGTCAGTCACTGGGTGTCATGATATGTCAGTTGATCGGACAAGCATGAAAACATTTAACTAACAAGAGTGGAAAATTACAAATTTATCAACCACTGATTGTAACCAGCCGGACAACTAGCCATCCAGTTAAAGAGACACAGATCAAAAAGGAGAGGTGATAATGTTCCCTATTAATCCAGTCACCGTGCCAAGAAGTCGGTTAGCTAATGTGGTGGAGACAGCTAGTCCACAAACACACATGATCAGTTGCGGCAGCGAAGCCTGCTGGTATGACAGAACTGGTCAGTAAGTGTGACAGAGAAGAGAGACTGCAGACCTCATCCTGCCAACAGATGGCCTGACGAGTGAAGAGGTGTGCAATAAAACATCTCGATCTAGAGCAATTTCAAGACGTGAGGGTTTGATTTCTAAAAAGAATATTTAGAGTTTGACTGGGATCATGAACCTAGACATTACGCACATTTATGTGCATGCAGATATACTGTATGGATAATAAGATATGTGTAAAAATATATCATGCATATGTAGATAGATGCACAGAGATCAAACAGATTGCCAACATGAATTCACTCTGCAGGTGAATTATTTCTACATCATCCTCATCTCTCTCCTCTCACTCGCTACAGATCACCTGCTTTTTAACTACCTTGCTTTCTAGTACAGGTCTGCCATATTATCCATTTTCTGTATCCATAAAACACAGACACACATGGCAAAGCTTGAACACATTCAAATTCACAAATCAGAGCTACTCAACATGCAGATGATTTACGCCAAAAGAATCAAAGGCGACTAACAAAGACCAGCAAAAAACTGAGTTGATCATTTATTCACATTTCACACAGGGACAATATATACTTACATGACAGCAGGGCTATCACCACCGTCACCGTGATGTGAAAATCCTCCCACCTAAGAATGATATTGCAACGGCACATGCAGCAGCGGACTAACCACCACAACTGTGTGCAATATGTGTGTGTGTATGTGTGTGTGAGTGAGTGTAGGTGTGCGTGTGTGTGGAGACTCGCTGAGCTGCACACTCACTGCTACTGCCTCAGCTGGGGCTGTCTCAATACACAGCCTGTACCATGTCGGCAGGCGGCAGGGGTGGGAGTGTGTGTATCACTCTGCGTATGTGTGTGTGTGTGTGTGTGTGTGTGTGAACAGTGCGGCATAGCAGAGAGGCTGCTCTTCACTTGACAAAGCTGTCCCTTGAAAGGATATAGGGATCAAATAAAGACAGATGGAAAGAAAACTTGAAAGATGGATTGATGAGAATGGAGAAAGAAAAAAAGGAAGGGAGCAGACATGACAGATATTCTCTACATCTCTCTTACTCCCTCTGTGTGACATTTTGCCCTCAGAGCAGAGCAGAGCAGGAGGTCCACTGTAGACATGCACGCAATCTCATTTCAGAAAATGACTGGAGAGGGACAGGAGATGGGAAAAAAAGAGGGAGATAGAGAGACTACACAGATGTAGAAGAGGATGAGAGGAAAGAAAGTACTGGAGTGAGAAAGGTGAAAAAAGCCAGAGAAGGAGAAATAAAAAGAGAATTTAGAAATTAATAAAAAGATGGAGGGAAGGAAACTAAGGAGGCAGCAAAGGCAGAAACAAGAATGAAAGGTGTTGGTGTAAAGAAGGAGCAATCTTCCCAGTGAAAAACAGATGGAGGAGAGGGAAGAGGAGAAGGGTAACTTTCAAGGACACGGATCACTGTCAGGCTCATTCTTGTCTTATGCGGACTGGAATACCCATACTACTCCCAGAAACTTGCACACAGATCTCCCTAGTGGACATTATAGCTGTAGGACATACTGCTTTGGTGTGCTTTTGCATATGTGTGTGTGGCTTTTCTATACCACACATACACATACACACCTGTTCTGCCATAGTCAGTCATCTGGCTTTCCAGCAAGCCAGCCAGGACAGGAGAGGATAACAGCTTTGTGTCATGTTGCTGTCAAGTCACGATCCTGCATCTCATCCTGTTACAGCTTGCAGGAAGAGAAGGAGACCGGTGCCTTACTCAATCACACTGTTACCCCCCACCTTCCCACTTATTTGCCTTCTTTTTCACTGTCTCTCTCTGTTGTCAGTGTCTACTGTATATTTTTTGGGGTCTTTCTCCTACAATGAAACACTAACAGTGCCACAGGTGTATTTTGTAAATATCAGATGTTGGACAGCACCAGCAGTATTCCCCCCACCTTAAGTTTTTTTCCCAGCAGGATGAAAAACAATATGTTGAATAAAGCTGAGCTGTGCACATCCAGGCTGCACAGTTGTACCACTCGAGAAGGAGCCTGGTAATCTTGACAAGCTCTGAGACACACAAAATGAGGCGTTCAGCACAATGTTTGCTACAAAAGGAAAGAAGGGGCTACTGTGTGGCTGTTCAAAGAAAGATTGGATTGTGTCATGGTTAATGTCAAGCCATCCAGCTTGCTTGCTTGTTTAGCAAGCTTCAACTTCTGCAAACATCCCATTGTGGCTGGCATTTATCAGAGGCACCAAGTCTTACACTGGTCTTTTACTGTAGAGAAACACTCAAAGAAAACTCATACTTTTAAAATATTACTAGCTAATCTAAGGTAGGTTGATGTTGCTATTAGGATATTTGCATTGAGTTATATACAGTACATACAAATTTAATGTATATATAGATGTAGATGAATTGTACACATTTTTGATCTTATCTTACCAAATAAATATTCAAATCAAGGTCAATTGAGGAGCTGGATAGGAGGAGATTACTCATCAAACCAACAACTTGACTCCAGCATCACCAGGAGAGAGTTGTCACAGTAACTGAAGCAATGCAGGTGAGAACAGGTGCAAAAGAATAGAACAGAATAGAGAATAAGTGCAGGTGTTTGCCATTTAAAATTCCTCATATTACTGTGGTAAAGGAAAAACACTGTAACAGCACTGAGCTTTTTGTCCATGTACAGTGTGTTCAGTGAGGAAGGCTGCGGTGGAGTTTAGAC
>JAPZDY010000012.1:10263721-10277583 GCA_029783645.1 Ctenochaetus hawaiiensis | reverse complement strand
CCCCCCCCCCCCCGAGAAAGAGAAAGTGAGAGAGCAGTGATGGGGATCAGAAACAGGCCCTGAATATCAATGCAGCAGGTCTGAGAGAATTCAGGGCTGCAGTGCACCAAAACCTGGGAGAAAGAGCACAAGAGGACAATAGCATCACAGGCAGCCAGAGCTGGAGGTACCAGTCCTATACAGTCATGATTACCTATTGGAAATCACCATGCTGCCCCACCCATATGAATCATACCACCATCATGACATTTCCCTCCTTGTGATTTCCTGTTTGACCTCACATGTAATTGTCACTGCAGTTCAAGGTTTTTACAATATCAACAATAAAATATGAAAAAAAAAGTGTTGTGATTGTTTGTGAACTCAGGTGCTAAGAGAGATACACACAGCCCTCATGCTAACACACAATGCCAATAAACTGCAGCACTTGTCTCATTAATACATAAATCAGCTTCTCCCCACCCAAATCTTGCAGCTATAGGTCAGTTTAAAAAAAAAAATACTGCAGGCATGCCTTCACACTCATGAAAGCACACACACATGTATTTCGCTTAAGAGGGATATATTGCATCCATCTTAATTAAATGAGAGTCATTCAAGATGCCTATTAGACACATTAGTATAAGGCCTCTCATCCTCTTTGTCCTTCAAAATATAAATGACTTCTTCCTTCCCTCCCATAAAAGCTCCATTTCCTTACAAAAGGGATCTGTTAACCCATTAAGTGCCATGTTTATCTTGGGTCAGTCAAACATCTCATATCCTGGTCACATTCCACCAGCCAATAACCATTAGCCTTATTAATTGCAGAAGCCTTAGACCATCTCCCAAGTGCTGTAGTAAAACAGGACTGTGCACTGTGTGAATGTGCACACACATACACAGGCGTGCGGTTAAAAAAGCTGACTCCTGAAGGTCTCTAACCTTTATCAATAAGAGGTCACCATCACACACACTCCCTTTTATCTAATATATTACTCACACACTGCACGTCTGTACTGCCTTGTAGCTATAATCTCACTTATTAAGAGTGAAAGCCCAGCGCCAGTTATGTAACTGTGTGTTTATGCCAGAACTAGTTTCACCAAACTTGCTACATGCTGCAACTTTCCTATATGAGATAATTTGCTTTCATATTACTTTTGAAATGTTTTAATACAATGATCAAATAATAATCACAACAACTATCATATTATGATCAAAGAAAAACATATAAGTTGATATACAATTCATGAAATAAGCCCATGCAATACAAGGATGCAAAACAAATCAGTGTGTTCACATCAAGAGCAGCTTTTTGGAATATCACAGTTATCTTGTAAGCATGAAAGTGTCTATTCTATATTTGAGAAATGTAGATACGATACCTGGATTACTTCAAGAAAAACCTGAGAAATGTTAGCACCTTCTTTCTAGGTTTCTGAACATTCTTTATTAGTGCAGAGCAGAGATGAGATGATGAGATGGTGAAAAATCAAGAAGTAACTGGAAACATGATTATAAATCTGCATGCACATATGAATGGACTCCACAACAAAATTGAAGCTAAAGAAGTATTTCATGGAAAGGAATTTAAAAAAAGCAAAATGTCTGTGACTAATGATTACATTCATTATTGATTTATCTGCAAATTGATTTCTCAATTAACTGATTAGTGTCTTGATCAATTGAATGCCAGAAATTACTGAAAATGTCCATCACAATATCCCAGAGTTCCAAGGTGAGAAATTTAAATTGCTTGTTTTGTCCAATCAGTAGTCCAAAACTCAGAGACTTTCAGCTTAACATCACATAAGATGAAATAAAAGCATGTTTTGGAAGCTGGAGGCCTGGAGAAATGTTTTTAAGTTTTACTCAGTTATATAAAGATTAGCCAATTAAGTTTCTGTTGATACATTAAATGATTATTTCTCAGGACAAAAATTAATTCATGCTTAATTTGAGTGGAAAATAATGGCACCATGCCACAGAAATTCTTGTAAGACTTCAATGTCTTACCGTTACTTTGAAATAGGAAAGAATAAAAAGGATCTGGATATTTAATATGTGAGCTATCATACTGTGACTCATACAATCACAACCAGCACAGCAGGCAATATACCACTATGAGGGCCTCATCATTCCCATCCTATTTACCTCTCTTATACGTCTCTACACTGTTCTGTCCCTTTTCCCTTTTCAGTCCTTGTTCAAAGAGTGATGGAAAGCTTCATCTAACTCCCCAAGGACAGCCATAAGCCATAAGACTAATGGAACCCCCACCCCTCTACCCACACACACACACACACACACACACACACACACACACAAACACACGCACGCGCACGCATGCACACACACACACACACACACACACAGGTCTGACAGTCGCACAAGAAGTCAGACACCTACACTTACGTACACAAACACACACACACACACACACATAGACAGGGCCAGCAGACGGGGAGACATCGTCCGACAGTTGGGGTGAACTCAGTCAAATTCTCTTTAGCTAAGCTTCCTGCATACCAAAACCCGGAGGCAAGGGTAGTCAGAGGAGAGTGGGACATTACACATTGATAGATAGTGGAGGCAGTGCATAAAGCAGCAACAAACACTCACTCTACCTTTTTCAATTGAGGCTATCCAACAAAAGGAGTTAGAGTTGGAATTTGTCTCCCACCAGTCTATGGCTTTGCCTCACAGCACAGCAGCCCTGGTCTGAATCCTACAACAGTATGGGACTGTTTTCATAACCACCTCTTTTCCTCAAATGCTCTCATGATTAATTTCACTAATTATTTTTTCTACATATTTTAGTTCTCAGCAGGTTTTTAAAAATTCTATTAATATGAAACTTAATGTAGCAAGACGCTCTGTAATATAAACACTGCTTTACTGTAAGTATTCAAACAAGTTATTGTAGATACTGTGATGAAATTTTGTGATGATATGCACAGTAATTTGATTGCATGACAAGAGAATATGCTACTATGCTCTTGGGGTATTCAAGGATAAAAATAATTCAAACTGACAGGTATTAACTGAACTTTAAGCTTTGATGAAACATTGATAAAAACACACTATATTCTTGTTTTAAATGCTCCACAGATGCTTAACAGATTCAGGTAGGTCATATGGGACGTTTTGTCTCCAAATCAATTATTATAATGATATTAATAAATGACTAATAAAATTCAAATAATATGTTTTATATTTCTGCTTTAGCGCACAAAATACTGCAGCTAGGATATAATGTATTTCTGAGTATCACTGACAACCAGAACTCAAACAGCAGCGGGCTAATGTATCTTTATAAATGCAAAAATGATCTAATCCTTACATCACTTGATTCAATAAGGGCACCTTTTTAATCTCGCCAGTTATGTCCCTTGTTAAATCAGAGCAAGATGTTCACAGGCTGAATGGCAGGGCAGAAACTGTGCAGAGAGGATGGCTCAGCACTTGTGGTGGTGCTGAAATATTAATGAATGACCACATGGTCCATTGGTAACATCTAACAACAAGTTCAAATGTAGAGGTTATAGAGGGTTGAAACGACTCTGGTGTATGTGTGGGTGGAGGACTATGGCTCATTGTTGAGACCTCCACATCATACAGCTTTTACTTTTTCATCTCCCGACGTCAGTAATTGACTTTCCACAAAGAGCACAGTTAAGGTGCACATGGAAGGTGTAATTGGATTTGCCGACTCTCCATTTACACCTGGCATTCAAATTCAAGTATAAAACAAGAGATGACAAGAAAAAAAAGAAGAAAAAAATACAATTTCTTCCTCCCTAGTTTTCACTTGGTCACAAGTTATTGCAGAAGTAATGAAACAATAATAATAATTTGCAAGTACTTCAAAGTTAGCTCAGTATCTAAGAATATATTAAATCCTGATTAATTTTTCAGAACTACAGTCATTTCGTTATAAAAGCTTTCACTATTCCAGTCATGGAGATATGAAAAAAGAATATTTTCATTTTATTTTCAAAACCATCCAACATGTGCAGTAAGTTTAGATGAAAGGCTGATTTTAGTCCCCCAGTCCTTGCACGGGAAACACAGGAACCTTGCTGGTGGGGGTCTTTGTTCCTGATTGGCTGACCCCTGGGAGCAGAGCTAATTCTTTAAAAAAAACACACACACATCGGTGTACTGATAATCTAACAAAGCTTCCTGCCTCGAAAACCTGTTCAGCTAGTAGAGGATTCAATGAGGTACAGGCGAGAAAAGCTGGGTGTCCAAAGCCATTAATCTACCCTGGCTCCCTCTTTTTTTTCCTTTTTTCATTTATCTCCCCTCTCTCTCTCGACACATGCACTCCCTCCTAAATAGCCATATATTCAGTTCTTATTCTCCCATTTCCAGGGGAAATTAATGCCTGGTTGCGGTGAGGTGTGAGGACTAAGCTGTGGCAGAGGATTAATCAGTCTTGCACGTCTGTAAGGTGGACAATTCCAGATAGTTTATAAAAAGACCAGAACACGCATATAAATAGAGTCAATTGCGAGTTAATATATTTCATTATAAGGTGAATACAATAGTCTTGCCAGCAAAACTGGACAACATGTGTGTTTTAAAGACATTTTTATGAAGTGCTTTTGTGTGCTATTTTCATTCTAAGGAGTGATTATGATTTCCATATTAAATCAATATTACAACAAGTTGTCAGATATGAAAACACTTAAAAGATTAATTGTTGAGTCAGGGTTATTATGACTTGAGGGCTCTAAAAAGTAACTAATTCATTCACTTAAAAGGCATCAGTGTTCAAGGTGCTGTCCTTTTATATTTTATCACACAGCTCTGTTCTGTTGAGGTCAGCAATGATGAGATTATGGAAATAAGTGGAATCTGAACACATTGTGATTATCAGACAATATTGCTAGGAAGGACTGTTAGTTTGGCTGATCAGGGGGAGAATTTACCTCTGCAAAAATTCTAAAAAGTGACTAAACCATTAAAAGATAAACCCCATGATAAGATTTACTAAAATTAAAACAGATGCTAATCTCGTCTGTTGTCAAAATTCAAATACTGCCCACAGTAACAGTTTTAGTCTTTTCAGCTTGTCTTTCACCCTTTAATGCCCATCTGCCAACCAGGCTACAATGCATTCACCCACAGTAAAGCCATCTGCACTAAATATAACCACCATCTCAATGGTCAGATTAATGCAGCCAAATTTGGTCTCTGCTTTCTTTACTAGTGAAAGAGAAAAAATTACATTTCCCACAGAGATCATTGAACACTGCTTTTCCCTTAAACTGTGCTTCTACTTTTCAGTTTACAGTCTAAATTATAAATATATATACATTTTAATAATCAGAATTTTCAACCATAATCTTTTAACAGCTAACAATACCTTGTGTTAGGACTGCTGGCTTTGGAATATAAATACATAAACAGTAATTCCCACTTTTATAGTTTCAACTACTGAAATATAGCTTTGACCGTAAAAAGGAACCTTTTACTCCCTGTGAGAACCAGGCTACTGGTTAACACTTGTTTGTATAAACACATGCTTTCATTATGAGGTGATGCATCTTGAATATGATGCTGAAAGTGTTTTAGTAAGACACCCTTGTTTAACTAAAACCAGAGTACCTGAGGTCTGTTTAAAAGGGAACAGCATTATCTAAGTCATCTCCAGATTGTCCTTAAGCTACACACACAGTTAACAGTGAGGAGGTTGAAAAGATTATGTTCAGTACATGCAGAGTATGGCACTTTGGAACTGCCTCAACCCCACCGTCCAATACAATTAACGGGAGAACTAACTGTGCTCACTATTCACGAATAAACACAAATGCACTTTCACACTTCAAACTCCATCTAAAATTAGTTGCTCTAATGTGAGAGGAACATTTCAAGGAACATGTTTTTTTTTTTAAACAGCCAATTAATCAGAGCCAAGTTGTTACAGTAAATGAGTGCCAGCTCTCTCCACTGCAGGACAGGACAGCAAAAACAGAGAGGAAGAGGAAGAGTAGGAGGGATGAGATGAGAAGAGAAGAGCTGACCAAGAGACAATGCTTTCCTTTTTTCCATTTAAGGTCTCTGACCTTGGAAAAGGAACTGGAGACAGTTTATATGAGTACTAGAGTAGACATGTCCAACACTTCTATGGTAAAATTTCCACCAACCAAGACCAGATTTAATGTAATTTAAATATATGCATGTTTAGTATGACTTTAGTAACTGAATAATAAAATGTGCTGTTGTAAAAAGGTTGAAAACAATTACAGATGTACTAAGGGAACAACACAAGAATATTCTAGTTAATAGTTTGTTTGTTGACAACTGCTTGATACATTTCTTAATAGGACTTTTGGACTTTTAAATAACTGTCATGGCTTTTTTAAAAAGATATTTCTGAGTTTACAAGGTGCACTTCAATGCACCACGAGGTCTGCTTTTCTTGTGTGTGTGAAACTAGTCTCTGACAAAGAGAGACATTAGAGAATTGAAGTAGCCCGTCCATTAATGACACTAAAAAGGCTTTCAGCATAGTTTTTCATTTTACTGCATTTTGGTCCAAGCAGTTGCTTGCTAGTGTGCCAGAAAGTCATCCAGGATTAATCACAGAAATGTACCTCATTTGGCACTCTGCTAGCATTAGCATCTGACCCTTTGAAGCATTGTTATTTAAAGGCATACCATAACAGATCAATCTCAGAAATTTATAGATCAAAATCAGATTATTTAAAAAAAAATCAATTTGAATTAGAAAATATATTTTTTTAAACTCAAACTGAATAAATGGTGAAAAGTTTTCTCACAAAAGATGCAGATGCTTAGAGGAAATAGGATGTAACCTTCAGTGTGCCAGAGAAAATGGATGAGATTTCACATTTCCTGTTTTCTGACATGACTTTGATATGCTATACTTTCATTTATACATTTATTATTGTCAAAATCAAATTAATTCATTTTCAATGTCTAATCCGTAACATGAGTGTTGCGGCTGTGTGTGTGGGGGGGGTGTGTCTTGTGTTTTCTTTCTCTCTCCGGCTGGTTCCTCTCTCCAGGTGCGACAGGTGAGCCTGCTTGGGGATGATGAGTAGGGGCGAGGATATAAAAAGGCACACCTGCGTGGATTCTCTCTCTGCCCTTGTCTCTGCGACTTGCCTTCCCGAACGTCGGCTGTGACCGTGTTGCCTTCCAGCGTGTTTTGTGTTTTGCAAAGACCAGGTTTTCCCTGTGACTGGAGCCTGTGGTGTTTTTTCTTTGAGTAATTAAAAGACAGTGGAATTTTGGTTTGCCTTATTGATAATCGGCCTCGTGCTCGCCTTTAGTTGTTTATCTTTTTGGTTATTGTTTTTGTGAATAAAATACTCGCTTATCCTGATTTCCGTTTTCCTACTCTTCTTTTTGTCTCCTCCGCCCGGTTACTTTTATTGTTACTTCCCATCATCCCCTAACCATTCCTCCGGGTCGTAACAATGAGTTTGGGCGAATGCTATGGTATACTCTGCTACCAAATACCGAGTTTGGATCTGATCATCAGCATCCACATATATTTAGCAGAACACAGAGACTGCAAATGCAAATGTGAACAATGCTGAACATTATTCCCTCCAGGTTTCTTCACATGTGATAATCACTTGTCAGCTTTATGTCTAACTGTTTGACAGGAAAGTCAATCCATAGTTCTTCCCCATTTTTAATGTGGGGAAATAATGTGACTGTAAATATCTAAAAAACCTATAGTCAAATTTTACACAACAGAACAAAAAAGCTTTGACATATGACTGTCGTTAAAATATAAAGATATCAAAGAACAGTAATTAACTGCAATTTTTCTGCCAAATAAAACAGTGTGCAACACATTACTGCAATATAGTTTCATTCCAATACATTATTCAAAGGACTGCTGTGTGAAACTATATCAGTGCAGATTAAGACCAAGCTATACTACCTACAGTTTGAAACAATCAGTTTACACACTTTGTATCTTCGTCTCCAAGCTACAATGAGAATGACTCATCCAGTTTCAAGAAAAAGCCAATAATCCCCCTTACACTTTTTCCAAAAATAACATATCCCCATTTCTCATCATAAATTTCCATAAACGGTGTTTTATTTGAAATAAAAAATTGTATGACTCATGGCTTTCAAGAACTGCTCTGGTGCAGCAGTAGCAGAGTAAAGAGGAGACAGCTCTGTTTAGGCTGCTGTGCTGTTTCCAGTTGCTGACAAGAGAGACTTGGCAACATCCCTCACCCAGCACTCTGACTTGTTTAGGACATTTGAATTTAAATTAAACATCCAGATAGACTTACACTACCAAACTCGACACAGACACCTAGCAAAGAAGTAAAATACTAGATATATAAGAGTGGGAAAACTAGTTCGAAAGAAAGCAGAGAACAAGGAAGGATAAGTTGAGATGGAAAAAAAAGCTCAGACTAACAAGCGGTAATCCAAATAATATATTTTCTAACCTGTTTTCTACATGCTGTAATATACCATCAGTGTAAAATGGACCCTTAGGGTTAGTGCTAACAGTATGGTTTGAAAGAATCGTAACACATTTCATATGAGAATAAATATCATAAATGTTTGCCAATCTGCAAAATAAATGCATGACAGTGCCATGGTATGTGGATCTATTTGATAATTAAAATAAAGGTGAAAGGGGCTAAGAAATCTGGAGTTATACTGAGTAAATGAGTACTGTTTAGCTGATAATCTTTTATTGAGCAGGGTTGTTCATCCTCCTTCCCTCACTTGCTCTTCTCAGGAACTTAAACCTGAAAACATGTTTATGCTCTCTGGCTGAGGTAACATTACTGTAACTCAAGCTTACTTTAACAATGTACTGGGCCACCAACCTGTGATAAGAGACTTTATGACCTTTTTTTCCTTGTAACCAACAACAGCTAACAACAACCATTTTCAGAATCCCTAAATACATCTTTGGAAGTAAGCATCCAGTGACAAGTACATCTTTAATGTAACCATTCTGGATGTGCAAAGGCTGTCTTTTCACACCGATGTGCTACAGTTGGTCAATCTCATTGACAAGTAAAAAGATGAGAATAAAAGAAGGATTTATCAAATAACAGAGAGGTAAAGTCCAGCAAGAAGCAAGTTTGTGTAACTGGTTTCTGCTCTGACCTCTGGTACTATTTAAAACTAACACACACATACCATTATATACAATCCAACTGTACAAACACATACTTTCTTTATTCACGAATTCTGCTGGGTGCGCACTCAATAAGGTCATTAATACCAATTCTTACTGGTAAAGATATACTGATACTAATTAGGGCTGTACTAAATAATTCCAAGCTTGGAAGCCTCATTCAGCAAAAACATGCCATTGCAGTAAACATACCTCCACAGGCGTAGCTGCACCCAAGGTTTACATTGCAGCCATTTCAGCCTATTTTGCATCTGCCGGCTGAGACTATCTAATGGACCAGTTCCAAAACTTTTGTACCTATTGCTCAGACGGACATTAAAATATATAAGTTTGTATGTCTGTGCACAGAAACATTGATTTTACACCATCACACCTTGCCTCTGCATGCTGCTGTGCATTTGCATTTTTCTTTTCCTCAAAGCTGTTTCACATTATGTTGCCTTAGTTGGTTGTAGATCTATCTGATTTAGTCCGGAGGCATTTTGGTCCTTATCCATGTGAAACACCCATGGCAAGACTGAGAAGAACTGAGACTTTGAAGACTAGTTTGCTGCTGATTGCATGGTTTTTCTCACTTCTCTGAGTTTAAGAGTTCATGCGCATGTCACAAATGTTTAGAAAATATACTGTGTGATAGCTAAATATTTATCACAGTGCAATGAAAAAGTTTCTTATTTAGTTACCTTTTTGGGATATTTGGGCCATACGTATCAAAGTAAATTTTCAAGTGCTTTGAATTTTAAACTTAGGCAAGACTATCTGCTTTATTATGATTCATTTTTTAGAGATTAATAATGTTGTGACAGTGATTTCATCAAATACAATCCATGTGTTTTATTTATTTGTTTTTTCTTTCTTTTTTTAAATGGTATAAGGGAATTTTGGAGTATGCACAGTATGTGTCTCTCTCCATTTTTACTCTTCCTGTGCTTGACACATTCCACTGGTGAAAGATTTCCTGCCCTCTAAAAGTTCTTGTTGCTATGCAACTGATCTGCCTGGCACTGAGAATAATGCTAGCTCACATAGGCTACACAGAGTACAACCCTACACAAACACACACACACACAAACACACACGAACACCAAGCGGTTCTTAGCCTACATCCTGTGCTTGTTTAAAAAGATTGGGCCATTATGAACAAAACATCTTTAATCAGTTTTGTTTTTCACAAAATAAGCCTTTTGGTTTTCAGCTTTTTTTCCCCATGTGCTAAATTCTTCAACATTCAGACAGACCAGAACAAATATTGTGCAAACAATAAGATGTACAAACAAGATTCTGTTTTTGGTGATTTCTAGCATTAAAACTAGCATCAAAATTTTATGTATATGTAATATTTGATTCAGCCATCAGAGAATCCATTAAGAAAATCCAAAAAAAATTAATCGGATTTAAAAGAACAGAAGAAAAGACAGGGACAAAGAGAGAGAGAGAGAAAGAGGCTTCTTCTAAATGACACCTTCAAGGAAGTAATCAGACAAGAGCCCCAATCCTTTTAAGTAATAAAATTTATCGCTCTGTCATTAGCCATTTCAATTCAAATGGAGGTCCTCAGGATGAGTCCTTAATACTTACTCCTGGCTACAGACTGCAGCTAGAGACGACCGCCCTTGATGCACCGTCTTAATACAATCTTTGTTCCTTTTTCAGTACCAGTTTCCAAAAAAAGTCCTTGCAATATCCTTTACTATCTACATTCTGCAAATTGATATGGCATTACTTTATGCATCCAAACTGGCCTTAAATCCTGTGCAGTGGACATGGATTCAACGAAGTGAAGCTGTGTTTGTGAGCAACACTATTACGTGTCAGTAAATGGGGGGAAAAGCATCGCCTGTGAAGAAAGATTCACCACTGACTTCATTCAAGGAAGGGAAATAGAGTCAGATTAAGTGACTATGAAGCATGTGATGAGGAGTGATGGAGGAAAGCGGAGAGACAAGACTAATTTTGGATTGTTGAGCATCAAAGGACAGATAGCCTGGGCTGTGTGTTAACTAGACCTGCTTGGCTGAGTTGCTTTACGCAAATAACAGCGAATGGTGCTGCACGGGACACATACACACACACACGCACACACACACATTTACAAACACAGAGGCTGTGTTGCTTTCACTCTCCATCTCTTATTATCCAAACACACGCACATATATATACACTGGGAGAACAACTTGCTCACTCACTGGCTTGTTACTGCAGAGCTTTAGCCCATCTCTCTCACGGTCACATCAAGGGCATCCTCTCCCTTAAAACAGTACAGCACAGCTCATTACAGAAGAGAAGAGGAGAGAAGAGGAGAGGAGGTGGTCCCTTTAAGGATGATGATCACATGCATCAGGAAAAGAATGAGTACTATAAAAAGACAGAGGGATGAAATGTCAGGTGGGTAAAAAAAATGAACAGCACTGTGTAAAACATAATATGCAAACAACAAAGATTGGAAATATTATTAAAACTAAAGGTATGGCGATGGAAATGGTGCAGGTGAAGGAAGGAAGGAAGGAAGGAAGGAGAAAACTAAAGGTGGTAAAAAGCAGAGGGAGAGGGAAGGACATTGCTGGGTAATGGAGATGAGATGTTAATGTGCCTGCTAGTGATGCACTGCAGCAAAGTGAGGGAAGAAGGAGAAGTAGATGAAAAAGGAAAAGTAGGTGGTAGAGGATGGCAGAGTAGAAGAAGAGGAAAGTGAGAAAGTAAATAAGAGGGGAGGGTAAAAAAAAGAAGAAGAAAAGCATATTAGACAAGGAAGGGATGAAGAGGGAAGGAAAAGGGAGGAGAAAGATATTGAGATCCAAACTTTGATGAAGCTGATGCAGAAAAATGATACTTGAATAATCAGATACTGATGTCTTTAATGAATCTATTATGTTGCTATTAGGACCAGATTCAAGGCCAGCACTATATTTCTAACTGAAGCAACTTTGTTTTTCACACAATGCTGAATTACTGACTGTTGCATTTATCTTTTGGCCCTACTGTCTATCTGAAAAAGCCCCTATATGGTTACATCAACCTTTTTAATCTGCTGAATCATTTTCATAATATAGTTTGAAAAAAAATACATGGAAATTGTACTCTTGTTTATAATGACTTTATGAAGTATGACTCGAATGGCCTGCTTCAAAGCCACATGCCGTGCACTTGTAACATCGGCTCGACTCCAGCCAGTAAATCATGTTCATTCTCCCATTTTTATTGCTTGCTGTTTAACTATGCCAAAATTCTCAATTGTCAGACAAGCTCAACACAGAGCTTACAACATAAAGGCATCTTTGATGTTACACTTCAACTACTGCTGAACCTGAAAAGCACAAAATCATCTTACATGTGCTTGCTCTCTATAGACTTACAAAACAGGAGAGGAAAAAAATAACAGAACAACCAATTACAAGATTGAAAGGCAGATCAGATAGAAAATGAGTAAAAAAAATGCTTAGAAAAAAAACATCTTAACAAACCACCGTATGTCGAGCAGACTCTAAAACACCTAGTGGAAACACACAATACACATATATGACTATAATTTCTCAAAAGAGAATACATATATAATTCCAAGAAAGCAACCCACTATTAAAAAATTAATACGAACACAGCATGCAGTCAAGCCCTCTGACTGTTTAGTTATGTTACTTTTATTGATTAAAAAAGAAATAGAATATATCCAGCTGCATCTTAAAACTAGTGTAAGGCTAGCACAAACACCAGAGGTTACTGGCGATTTTGTTGGGGCAATTATGTATTAAAAGCTTTACACAAAACACTTTGTAAAGACGGAATTTTGAAGGAAGAAAAAAATTCAGCCTTCAAAGAAATCTAGAAAGTTATCCCAAGTGGTTTTTAGCTTTTTACGGATCATTTAATGACTTTATATCTACAGAGAGAAAGAGAGGAGAGAAATTTAACTATATATTTTGTTTTGTTTTGATATAACAATATCAAAGACACCATTAGACTCTTCATTGAAAATAGACCAATTCCTTTTATTTTTTGGACAGCATTTCACCAGCAGAGTGCTATTCTAATACCGACTTTTAAGACTTTTTTATTCAAGGTGTGACAGTTCTGTTGATGAGATTCAAATGTATTTGTCAAAACCACAAAGTGTTGCAGTTCAGCATAATGAAGACAGCTCTATCAGGAACATAAATTATTCAAATGCCATGAGTGTCCCATTGCGTGACACTCCTTTCATGACCTCATAAAACCAGAGCATCATCTCATACCCCAACGAGCAGCTCCCTCGTAGGGGTAACACTTACAAAGAATGCACAGCGGCATGCCTTTCACGTCAAGGCTATATTTATCTATAGTACTATGAGTAAGTATATTGCAGAAAATATGCAGCTCATTTATCATATAGTATGAAGGATTTAAGTCTAGCCCAAAGCAACCCAGGCTTTTCATTCAGCGCTTTAAGTGTGACTGTGACATAAGAAGTAAAGTCATTGAAGAATGAACCTTTCACATCAGACATGAATGACTAACATCTTAACATGCTTTTGGCTATAAGGTTTTCTGTAATATGTTAAGTGTTACTCTTCTAAAGGGTGAGCTAAGGTGAAAGAAAAATAACTGGTTTATCAGAACCCATGTTATTGCAAATTTGTGGGGTTAAAAAAAAGCACAAGTGATCAATGTCCATCCATCCATCCATCCATTTTCTATACCGCTTAATCCTCTGCAGGGTCGCGGGGGGGGCTGGAGCCTATCCCAG
>JAPZDY010000012.1:10252571-10263621 GCA_029783645.1 Ctenochaetus hawaiiensis | reverse complement strand
ATTTGTCTTCTACTTCACATCTATGCCAACTAAATGCAAACAGAATAAACTCAAAAAAATATCAAGAGAGGAACTCTTGTACAACTATTTTCACTATCAAAAATAAATATACAACAATGCACTGTCTGAATTCAAGTTTCTCTCTTTCACCCACTCAAAGAGAAGCTTAAAAGTCTCATAAACTCATTACAAACAGACCTCAACAATGTTGCACTTAATTTAAAAATGACAGAAATAAAGCTTTAATATTAAAACATACTCATCCTCTGCCCCAAAATCACCAACAATTGTATGGCTGATGAACCTTATTTCACTGAGTTAGATCAGAAAATATGTTGACGCTTACCAGAGTGTTGTGTGGAGAGGACTGGGGACAGAGCTTATAGGCCAACAGACAGCTGAGGAGTGATGAGGAGCTCTTGTGGAGAGACCTGGAGGTAGAACTTAAACCTCGGGAGCAATAATTACCCAAAGTCACATGGGATTCTGGGATTAATGGGATCCAATCTATAGCTGTCTATGGGCAAACAGAGAGCTCAAAGTCTATTAGTAATTAAAAAGTAGATTTAGGTTGATATTTGGCACTGCATGCTGTGTTTTTAGGTTGCCTCTTTCTACAGCTGCTGGCCTCTTTAATCAGTGAATACCTGAACAGCTGCTTTTATTTGTTCTTGGGAGACAGACTAATAAATGAGCTTATACAGAATAGACTCAGCCAAACCTAATGGAGATTTGGAAGTTTTATATTAATCACATTGCACATAGGGGTTATTATTTTGGCTGGACATTATAACCTGAAAGATATAAGTTGGATTACAAGATTTTACTGGTAAAAAGCCTGCAGTTACAGGATCACAGACATTTTGCCCAGTTTGACTTTTATTTGGCAGAACTGATGATAGCACACCAGTGGCGTGACTTACCTGCTAGCTACATAATAAAGTCTAACAGGTTTTCCCTAGTTCTAGTCTTTGAGCAAGACTAAGCTAAACACCTCCGAGCACCATCTCTGTACAAATAGATATTAAGTATTCCTTTAACAAGAGAGTAAGTTTTGTTTCTATTGGCACCAATCAACATATAAACAGCAAAAACTACAACTCTTCTCATTCCTTTGGAACTGAGGCACACCATATCACATCGTACATAACATATTACACCACATCTGACAGTGTCATTTGTCATGCATTTCATCTTTTCAAGTCCTATGTTTGATCTTCAACACCCCGTCACACACACTTACAGAATACTACAGTAGACTCATAAGGGAGAAAAGGTTCAAAGACAGAAAGCGAAAGAAGTATCAACAGGGGTAAAGAGAGATGATATCGTGACAATGTGAGGGAGAAATGTAAAGAAATTAGACAAAAAGAAGGGATGGATGATGAATGAGTGAGAACAAGTCTTGGATAAGATGACAGAGCAAACACAGAAGGAGGGAGGAATAGAAGAAGAGAAGGAAAACAGAGGTGAAGGCGGGCAGAGGAAATGCGTGCTATCTTACTTTCCTTCTTTTACGTAAGTGAGAAAAAAAGATAAGTCATAAATCATGGTAGAAAAAGAGAAGAAATTCATAAAGGGATGGACTGAAAGATAAGAAGTCACACAAGTGAAGAAATATATGAATGGAAGAACAAACAATGAAAGAGATAAAAAAGAATAGACATAAGATAAATGGCTGAAGGGATGGACAGAGCCAAACTTCTTTTTTACACAAAATGCTTTCTTTAACTTTCAGTGGCTTAGTGTACGAACTTTTAAATGATTGGTAAGTGAAAAAAAATTGCTGGCCAAGTTCATTTCTGTACCAGCAACAATGTATGATTATTGAGTATGACTTAAGGATTTAATTTTAAAAGATTATGCAGTTAAAAGGAAAATGATCACAGATGTACTTTGGAACTTTTTGTACAAGAACATTATCGGAGTTTGCAGATAAAATTGTGATTAGATTTCTTTTTTAATATAGAATTTTTAAAATCTGTCTATGTAGAACTGAAGATATGTAATGAATTTATATTTATTAAAATTGCCTTAGCAGAAGAATAAGGAGGTAACAGCAGGTGTTGGGGTATGAGGATCAACAAGAAAGTAAGAAAAATAGAAATTTCCCCTTTTAAAATCCTCTTGATGGCCACTGTGTGGCTTTCCAAATTTATGAGGTGCACTTGAATGCACCATAAAGAATGTGTCCCTTGCTTTAACTGAGTGAAGGAGAACATATGAGGTCTGCCAATGTCATTTTCAGTCTATAATGAAACTAGGCAGCAGCTTTTGAGAGCAATAAGCATTTTTTTTCACTGCACAAAGAAATAATCGTAATCAGTGGCTGTATTTTAGTTTCTACACCATTTCTGTGGCTTTTTTGTCTGCATTTTTAATGATGTAGCTATGTTCATACTTAGCTACAATAGAAGATGATGTTTACATTCTTCATCCTGCGGATAAAGCTGTGATTGGTCAAATCTCCAACTAACAGAAAGGTGATAAAGAGCACAACACTAAAGCACTTACAAAGACAGCAAACAGATTGGAGATGTGGCCAGTGACTCACTAGACTGGAATCAGACTAGCATTATGGCAATGCTCACAGGAATTTGCACCATCCTTCATTGACACTAATGTGACAGTGGGATATCTATAAAAATAATTTAAGTTAATTTTCTCATTTGTTAACAGGGAAAACAATATTTTTAACTAAAAAGAAATTGGATTACCAGCAAGCAAGTGTGGGTGGATGCTGCAGCCCCTTCACCAAAAAGTTTTAACATTGTTACATTAAGAAACAAAGTAGACATCTAATATTACTTCTGCAGCAGAGCAAGGTGAAACTCTGACTCTCTCTCCATCATTCTTTCTTAAAAACTTACATAAACATCAAGCCTTTTTCAAAGTGTAAATGGCACACATTACTCAGTGCACAGTAAAACATCACACAATGGCAACTAATTTTTGGTAATGCTATTACTACAGGGGCTCCACACGATCAGGGTCAGATTAGGAGCAATACATTATTAAATTCTGAGACTAATGAAACAGATTTCAATCAAAGTTGGGCTTCTCAACTGTGGTGTCCTTGCAATTTGATGCTAAAAGAAAAACGTAAGAAATCTCACAGCTTCACTTCAACTGAGTACCAAAAATAAACTGCAGAAGGCAAACGATGTTGAACTTGCTTTGGACACAATATAAATGTAAGGAAATGTATGGTACATTACAGGACCAGGTTTGGTCCTTTGGCCCTGTGCATGTGAAAAATCTGGCTAATATTTAGATTTTGTTTAATAAATAAGTAAACAAAATTAGCAAAGCCAACACAAAGAAACTTCTTTCACTTTACTGACTTCTTTTAAAGCCACCTTTGAATAAATTTTTCTGAAGTTTATCTCTCCTCGGGAACATTGCTCAATTCATTCACACTAATTAACTGCATGGTGCATTTGGGAATACTGAACTCTAGTATCTCTGAAAGGCCTTTTCCTACCTATAAACAAAAGGACATTACTGTACCACTAACTGCTACCACAAACATTAGTGCATAATAGCCCAAGCTACTCCATGAAAAGGAAAGACAAATTTTCAGGGACACAGTCTGTTCCTGCATTATTCACATTATTGTCTTATTTATTACTTTGAATTGAAATAACTTAACCCTTAAACATCTACCATTTTGAGCCTATTGGAAACAGCTAAACGGGAGGGCTTTTTTTTTTACAGAAACAGAAACGACATATATGCATAGTGGATTCTTTGATGGATAATCACACAAATCAGAAAATGTCAGGCATGTCCAAAAAAGGCAAAAATTTAAACACCTAAATCTTAATAAGATGTGCTTAGTTAACAGCTTCAGTTGATCACCGGTGATCCAGTGGATGTGTAAGGGTTCAACTTCAAGCAAAAAGAATGGTTGTTTAACTGAGGCAGAAACAGGGATAATGTTGATTTCTTGTATTTATTTTTGTAGCCTTAATTATTTGTTAGCCTTATTTACATATCTTGATAATAAACTGTTGCCATAAAAACCTGTTCAGTGGTGTATTTAGTGTCACAAACTGCAGATTTTGCCAAAGCTTGCAAGATTTTCACTGTTATGCAAGAGACATTCACTCAAAACAAAAGGTTGTTTTGTAATTGTTTTTACTGTTGTGGTTAAAAATAGTTCTCATTATAGATCCATCCACTTAAATGTGATTTGTGAATAGCACAGTCACATAGACATAAACTGGCCATTACATCAAAGTAAACAACTTCAGTGTTAAAAAGATTAGAGGCAATGAGTGATGCAATGTAATAACTGTGGCTTGTTTGAGTAGAGTGAGGCTCCTCTATGTAGATAATACAATTTCTTAACCTGAGGCTATTTAATAGGAGAAGCTGCTTTGTGTGCTAATGAAGCAAATAAAGTAGCAACAATTCCCACGACGAGCAAGCATGCAAAAACTTTCTGAAAGGAGAGGCAGAAACTGGTGGCTTTGAATGCAACAGTTTGCATCTGTCCCACTAGCTGAACTGAAAGAAAAACACAAGATTTTTAAATGTTGTCAAATGTGACAGATTTACTGTTTATCAACAGATAAACAACCAGGGGCCTCTTTTATAAAACTTTGTGTAGAATTCACATCAAAAGGTAACATACACAGAAAACACTGAGAGGGCCTCTGCACCAAAATATTCTGATTTATAACATAGTGCTCACACATGTCCTATGCTTGTTTCCTTCCAAATTTCTTTTATAAATCTGAGTCAACTTGAAATTCCGGCCTATGTAAGTGAGCTTCTTGTTTAACTCTTTTAACCCCCATAGTGACTAAATATGGTCAGTAAAAAAAACCCCTAATGTATTACAAATCCTTACTGACTCCATTAGGACAACACAGAAAAACCTGTGAAGCCCCAAGTTATGAAGGTGACAGAAAGTAAATGGTGAGACAACTGCATTGTTTAAACAGGTTTTTTTTAAGCAGCATAAGCTCATTCTAGCAGTTTTGAGCACAGGCAAGAGCTAAGCTGTCCCTTTAACATGCTTTACATATAGTATTAATACATACTTTAAACTAAGATGGATAGTATAAAAAATTGAGGATGTGGATATAAAGAAGTAAATGTAGTCAATTATTATATCAGCCTGGCAACTTAAATTTATCAGCAACTAAGTTGAGAATTCATTTAAGCATTTTCAAGCAAATACTCTAAACAGTCAATAGCTCTAGCATCTTAAATGTGAATATCTTCAATTTTTTCTTAGTTTTCTATAACAGTACACCAAATAATTAGGAGTTTTGGACTGTTGATTAGTTTCCTCCTCTGCTCCTCCTTAACCTGCACTCTTTCTCCACCAGGAAATCAGACCATTCTTTTTTCTTTTGCAAGCATGCAATCATTACAGGAAGCTTATCAACTAAAACATACAACTGAACTGAGTAACCCACAAGCACACTTTGGCAGCTGACTATTTGAGGAAAACTTTGCCCTTAAGGCTGAATAAAGACACTTCGCATGGAATGAGCACAAACCCCTTGGCCTCATCACAGCAGTGACAGCTGCAAGCAAAAAAAAAAAAGGAATTTCTATATTTCTGTGGAGTAGCACCTCTGTGTGAGCACAAGCATGCAGGTAGCTCCTCACTATGCTTCGTCCTGCTGTTCTCTGGTGCAATGAGTGTGTGAGTTCATTGATTGTATCTCTCCTCTGGCACTTTAATGGTTGTGGTACACTCGTCTCTGGACCCAGCATTAGCATGGCCAAGTTATTTCCTCTCAGGGGCTATTTCCATTGACCGAACAGAAATTTTCCGTTCACTCCTTCAAACTTGTGTAGAAAACGGCAAGCTGTGTTTTTCCATTATATCCCATACACTGCCTGGTGATACAGGGAGCAAGAAGGGACTGTGCTTTGATGGATTTATTGGTAACATAACAGACTGCAGATTGCTCTTTTTTGAAAAAGTAGGTTCTTCCAAGTGCATATCATTGAGGCACACTCAGTCACACACGCACAGTTTGTATTGTAGCTGATTACAGTATATATTCCCAAGTGTAAAACTGAAAAAATCTTAAGTCAAGTATAATACAAGGGTTTCCTAAATGCCTCAATTATGAAATGATCTTGACAATAAATTAGTAAACTGGACTATATACATTCAGTTGTAAAACATCAGCATTATTTTTGTAAGATGACTGAATTCCTTGCACATGCGGAGAGAAAAGCTAAGGAGAAAATGGAAATTAGGGCAAGGGGAAACAGATAAACAGGAAGGAAGAGATGGAGAGGTAAAATCCAGGTGAGAGTGCTCCATCAAGCAGCTTATCCCCTGCAGGAAAGAATAAGGGGATGACTTAGGCCTACTTTGGGTAGTTATACACGCATGCTCACACAAACACACACTCTTCACTGCTGGTAATTGGTGCAATGAAAACTAGCCTGTCATTCCACCAGAAGGTACCTTTAACACCACATCTCACTCCATCATCTCCCTGCCCTTCACCCCCATCCCTCGGGTATATTGGGTGCTGCACTTTTCAAGCTTCCCCAGTCATTAAACTGCATAAATACATCTCTAGCCAGTGACTCTTCTCAGCACTCAATTAAAATCTATCAAAAGCCACTCTAGACAAAACTGAAAAAAACTGCATGTTAATGCTTAACAGTTTCTATTACTTAAAGAATCCCACATAAAACACACATCTGCAACATATGCAATTCATTGCATTTTTTAATAAAATTAACTTCAGCTGCCGTTCAGGACTCCCTCGCTGCATTTTACCACTGGATTTTAGTAAAAACTGCAGCATGCCATCGGATCACAAAGCCTTTTAACAGAACATACAACCATATGATGTCTCCATAAAAGGCCAAAGCATAATACAGCAGGCCAGCTGTGCAGAACGTCATGCAGGCACAGGCAACAAAGATAACCCTTCCAATACAGCCAAACACATTGAAACTCCCTTTACAAGGGCAATATGAAGCTGGCATTACAAAGTGTGTGTACATAAATACTGACAGGACATGAGTAAAAAGGCACTTCTTCTAGTAATTTAAATTGTTCAAAATATAATCCATTGGCTACAGACTCAGCTCATCTTCTTCAGCCCGTGTGTTCAAACTGTTATCCATCTTTGGTGTGTACCATTACATGAATGTGCATGTGAGAGACTCTTTAAGGAGCGTGTGTTCAAATCTCTCTCAGGAGACTCTTCAGCCCCTTAATATTATCACAGGGTTAGGGACTTGGCTTTTTTTTCTCCAGATGTTCCCATCATCCTGTCTCTCTTCCTTTTTTTTTATGTGTCTCCCTGATTTTCCATTTTCACGGATGAGAAATTAACTTTTAAACTTTCCATGTCTCGTAGTTTGCTTCCTCTGTCAAATACAAGCACAACCATGGCACTGATCCCAGTACCTCCCTTTCACTCTGTAAATAATGAGTAGGAGAAATGTATTCTCTGTGTAGAAAAAAGCACCTAACTGTAATATTTATCTCAATTTAAAAGGCATTGCAAAGTTGGGGAGATGTTGCAAGTACTGTAAAGAGTAAGAGTAAGTAAAAAGAATGAAACTAAAAGTGCTACAATGGATATTCGTGTACACAACAGTCTTAACAAAGTATTACCTGTGATAATAAGTAGTTGTGTTTAAGCAAAAAATAAAGGGCAAATTGATGTTTGTACCAACGCAAGAATTAATCTGGACTTCCACACATTAACCGCATCAAAACCAAGTATTTTTGCTCTTTGTATTTTTTCATTGATTAAATTACAAGCCAGTCTTTTCTAAATGCAACAAGTTAAGAACTATACTATTTAACCACAAGTTTCTTTCCACACCTCATTCTACAGCAGTGTTGATTACTGAACTCATTTTCAAGGCAGGCTGACACAATGAGACATATAGTGAAGTTGACCGTTGCCACAGTAGTTACACAAAATCTCGAGTGAAACCCTGATTACAAAAACTGAAGTACTTTACTACATGTCAAGTGTAAAGTAAAATGCTTTCAATTAATCCCTTTGTGCTCTTGCCACAGAAGCAAAATAAGTCTCTCAAAATTAACACAAAGCCATTGTTTTAAAAGAATTTACTTACAGAGAAACAGCAGAGAGAGGAGAATGTAGTGGCGGTGCTATGTACAGTTTCCCCAGATATCCTTTTTGGTGCTGATGATAGTTGTAGTGGTAGGGTGGACTTTCCGAGACTAAATATAACCTAGAGAGCTTCTAGCAGGAGCAGACAGCAGGCTGAATCGTGCTTTCCCACGTCGCATGGTCTGTATATTTGTCATAAGTGAACACATTCTGAATAGCTGTAAGGCTGCACTGCACGGGAAAGTACAAGAACAAGAGGCTTCACGCTAGGGCTCTGTCCCTAGAACAAATGAAAGAAAGGAGGGAGGGAGGAAGGGAGACAGAGAGGGAGAGATGAAGGGAGAGAGAGAGAGGGAGGCAGGGAGGGACAGAGCTGGTTTCATACAGTACACATGAGCATGACCTCTTGTAACGAGAGGACACACTGACTAACACGTTGCCAGAGCCTCCCGCCAGTCTTGATAAAATTTACTGATGAACTGATAGCCATCAAGTTTGCACTGAAAGAGGTTCCTCTTGCTCTTAAGACTATGAGTTTATACAGTATGGTTTGCACCTTTTTATTATTATTAACTGTTAACAAAAATCTATTTAAAATGCATATGTGCATCAGCTTTAATGGCACTGAGACATTATGTGAATTTTGCTCCTTATAGTTTTGGAAATACCCTAGTGCATTTATTTTTGCAAAGTTAACTATTTTTTCAAACATTCTTTGAGTCAAAGTCAAATAAAGTCGAATAAAGTTTGTTTCTCCATTTGTTTTCCTTTTCTCGAGCACTCTCTCTCTTATCCTCTTTGAAAATAATGAGTCATTATCAGTGGAAGAGAAAGTATTTGGCCTTGTAAACAACCAGCCGTGGGGGGAGCCACAAGGATGATCTTGTTAGACAATTCCCCCTGAACAATTGTGTGTGTGCATGACCATTCAACACTGTCATATTCTTTTACATGTGCAATGAGAATATTTTCAGCAACGTTGACACAACACACAGCGTGCACACATCCATGAACACACACACACACATACACACTGTGCTGTAAGTCCGAACAGAGAAAGGATGACACATGAGGCAGAGTGGAGGTCTTCCCATGCCCTCCTGCCCTTTCTGTTGGAGTTGGACATCTCCCACAGGCTGAGCTGTAAATAGACAGTACCCCCAAAACCTTCACACACTCAGACACACACAAACACATATGCATGTACACACAGGAAACTATACTTAGATGCCTACCCTGGCCTGCCACCATATACTCAAACTCTCAGTGAGATGGGGCACATCAGCTTGACTCTTTAAACAGAGACAAACTTTCTTCGTCCCTCTCTCTCCAGGCAGATCGCATCTGTGAAATGTCTAAAGTGAAATATTACAACTTGAGAAAGTTCCGCACACACTAACCTGTTTGGATTTGATAAAGTACAGTAGCAGAGAGAGGATTTCATCAAGTGCAGCGCAGCTTTCAGTCTTGCTGCCAAGCTCATGAAACATCTGCTACCAAATGACCAAACAGATCACAAAAATAGTTTATGACATGTCAAGAGGGGTCTAATAGCCATACGAACAAACAGAAACAAGGTTTTATTGAACTATTTGTCAGGAGTGAGCTACTTCAAAGGTTGCACAGTAAATTGCTATGTTGAAACACTGCATATGGAAACCTACAGTAAAATGATGTGGTCTGAGATATTGCTTTTGAGGGGGGTTTAATTGTTACCAGTGGGTTAGACTAGGCACTTTGGAAATGTGTACACATACAAACACACTAACATAGACACTGAGATGTCCTGATATATGATCAGCTCCCTGCAGCCACAAAAGCACCTCAAAAATACTTAGTTTATTTGTTGACCTTGACAAAACATCAGTGAAACTAAGGCACAAGAAAAGTGACAGTGGTTGCCTACAAATCAGAAGGCAGTAAAGAAAACAATCTTTTAGGGCATGGCTGTTTTGGTGAATTACTTATGTGCATCTATATCATCATGTATCTATTTACTGGTAGTCCTGCAGCGGCCATTACAACCCATTACTTTTTAAGTGAATGTCAGTATGTGAGCAAGAAGCTTGAAATTACAAAGCCAAAAAAACAACCTCTTATTGCCAATTTCTTAGGCCATTTTATATTTGAAAAGACTGTGAGGCTTCACAAACGTTTAACCTTCAACAACAGCACTGCAGTGCTGTTTTGCTGTGTTTGCTCCATTTCATTTGACATTAAATGACAATGAGATTTAAGTTCTGATCATCAACCTCAATCTGAGGATATTGAAATCTACTTTAGTTTAACAGTGGAGGAACTGCATTCCTTTAACTAAACAGACTTCCAAGTTCAGCTGACAGCAAACAACAACATATATTCATATGTGCATTAGTTCATATTTGATATTTTGTTTGTATCCAGCCAATGCACATTCGATTGCAAATTCCGAAATTGATCAATCATGGACATTAGGAGAAACTTGGTATCCTCTCTGATGATGCTGTGCCAGGCCCGTATTGCAGATATCTTCGGCACTGTTGCTTGTATGTTTCAATCAGGTTTCCAGAAAATGCACTCCACTGAAACTGCTCTTGTAAAAGTTTCGAGTGATGTGATGATGGCTGCAGACTCGGGTCGCTACACAGTTTTGGTTTTATTGGATTTAACGTCTGCTTTCGATACTGTAGACCACAATATATTGATTGATCGACTCGAATCTGAGATGGGGTTTTCAGGATCTGTCCTCCAGTGGTTTTCCTCATACATAAAAGGAAGAACTTTTAATATTGCCACCAACAATGCAACGTCTAACGTGTCCAACCTGTCGTGTGGAGTTGCGCAGGGTTCTGTTCTTGGGCCTGTTTTGTTCTTGCTGTACTTGACGCCTCTTGGTCAGCTGATTCATGGTTTTAAAAATGTGTCCTATCACTTCTACGCTGATGACATTCAGTTGTATTGTTCCTTCAATGACTCAGAGTTTC
>JAPZDY010000012.1:10218471-10251334 GCA_029783645.1 Ctenochaetus hawaiiensis | reverse complement strand
TTATTTTATTGCACTTATTTTATGTACAGCACTTTGTGATTTTTATCTGCGAAAAGCGCTCTACAAATAAACTTTACGTACTTACTTTACTTGTTTGGCAAGGGGGGTTAATTCAGTCTGGTCTTGCAAATGAATCATGAAAAATGCTCATCACAATTTTCCTGGAGCCCAAAGTGATATTTTTATATACTTTTTTTGTCCATTTAACAGTCCATAGACTCTACATTAATTATTACAATAAATCACAAAGCAGTAGATTCTTACATTAAAAAAGCCGAAACCAACAAAATATTTAACATTTTAGCTTGAAAATGACTGAAAAGATTATACAGTTATTTAAAATATCTGACAATTAATTTTATTTAAACAAGCCAATTAATATACTGCCAAATAATTGCACCATGTTTTAATGAGCATCAACATCAATAGCTAATTAATGAAAAAAGATGGGATAAAGGAGACGGAAGATATAAAAGATACAAGAGAAACACAATCACCAGCCAGCGTTGCGAGCCCTGAATCCCTACACTGCAGGAATCCTGTTGCACAGCTTTAGTGGTATTTAGAGAGTTGGTGCTACTCAGTAAGTACTGGTCTATCAGCGGGGAATAATGTGATTTAAGATAAGAAACTACATAAGCAAGGGCTATGGCGTATTCGTCTCCACACTCAGCATTTATTGTGCATTAATATTACACAATTTCTAAAGAAGCATCAGCTTAGGAGCAGTGCACCGAAACATTAAAAGTGGTCCTGCTGTGATGGCTACATCATGTGTGTTTCAGCTTGTTCTGGGGAAAAAAAATGACAGCCTGCAACACAAGGACAACCTCAATGCCACTTCAGTTCCTTACAGTGACAAATGATTGCTACTACTAAATGTTATACAGTATATTACAGTGTGAACATCAATGCACACCCAGAGTTCAGTGTCGTTTCATTCTGGATTCCTATTTCTGATATTTTTCAAAGAGATCAAGGTTCCTCAAACCTCCAGCCCTACTAAACGACCTTTAATATGTTAACCCCATGACCTGCAGCATTACACTGACCCTCAATCATTTCACACATGTCTTTATTACCTACATGATAGAGTCATAGCTACATCAAATCCTATAGAACCATCCCAGTTCACACTGCAGGTTTAAATGACCCCTGTAACATCCTCAGCATACTGAACAGCAGACAGTAAATCCTCCGACCTTGCTATCAACACATATTTAAGATTAAACTGTCAATGTGATGCCAATATAGGTGTGCAAATTCTGACAACACATTCAGCCCAGATGTTTAATCTACCCTTACTGGCGTGGCAAACTAATTTCAAGCACCCTGTGAAAAAACATGCACTGAGAGATAAACTGCTTCTTTGCTCTTCATTTTGGTGAGTCATTCCTCACATGTGGGCATGACATTTTGACTCCTATTTTTTAGAGTCTTGTTCCAGTCCCACACTGGAGGTTTTCTTTTTTCACGCATGAACAAAAACACACAGTTTTTCAAAACATCTCAATACAAGAACACTTTTAAATGGATCAATTTATGTCCCAAACTTCTTACACTATGTAATTATTTACTTAGATTGTACGAGCCATTATTTGCATGCCTGAAATTAACTGCAACTGCTGCCAGAGAGTTACATGAGTTGTGTTTATTTCTCAATATAACTTTTAAATATCTTCATGAGAAAGTGTTTATTCATGACTGACTGAACACTTTAATCTTGAAGCCAGGAACCACAGAATACCTGGCTCGCATGGGATTACACAACAGGTCCTCTGAGGTAAACAACAAAACATCAGTGCTTTTAGTGGAAGATCAGTTTAGGTTAGGTATCTGTCAACAGTATATAGTATATATAGTAAACAATAACTTCTTTTTGGGATTAGGGTATTAATATTATGATTGGTTCTACGGGTTTCCACCAAACATAGGGAAACATATTATTAGTAGCACAGAAGGAAAACTAATTATTTTGTCATACTATCATCTACAGTTACTCCTCACTGAAGGCATATGCACATCCTGCTGCATGTTGACATCCAAAAATCAGTTTCCAAACTTTTCCAAATACTGTCAGTAGCAAATACAGACAATTCATTTTCAAACAACAGCCCACAGGAACTGGTTTCATGGTTTATTTTCTGAGTGTAAATTGCCAATCATACTCTAAAATATCAACCTTTTTTTTTTTTCGCAGATGCTCTATTTTGAGATTTTAATTTGTTCCACCACTGACCATTTAGCAGTTAGCTTGCCCTTTTCCAAATATGAAGTGCACTCCTACCATGTAACTACAAAAAATTGCAACTCTTTTCAAATGCCACATAGACATTCAGAGTGAATTCTGGGGGAGTGTAACACAGAACAGCAAGTCAGCAGGAAGGAACTTAGGTGACCACTCAGGAGGTACCTGCTGTGCCTTATACATGGCAGGAATTTTAAGCCTAGGAGGTAGGAGTATGAAAGAAAAAAAATCCAAAAACAATGCATGTATTAAACATATACAGAACCATGGAATATTAGGAGCATTTTAAGGTTAAAGACAGACAGTGTTGATTCTATCACAGGTTAGTTTCCTACAAGTTTGTCACTTACATTGTTGTAATGCATAATTCCTTGAAAATGAAATCCTGCAAGTTCCCTCAGTCTCACTGAAGGCTTTGTCAAGCAAAAGGTTTGACCTGAATGCACCCAATACAAACTCTAAGCCCTCTAATGTGTGGTTTACCCTAGAGTCCAGATTATTCAAGTACAAGGGCTGAAAGTCCACTTTCGCTAAGATTCAGAATGTTGCCACAGCAAGGCCAACAATAGCATAATTAGACATTCCTTACATAATAAGGTAAACAGTGGCACAAAGCTGAGTTGGGTAATAAAAGCTAATAAATCAGGTAGCTACAACTGGCATAATTAAAAACTGCACTTAAGTATTTGACAGGCACCATTGGCAAGCAGAGCTATCAGTCTTTCTAGATGGCTATTAGCATTATAACAGCTGGTGTACAGGTCGAACAGCCAAGTATTTTACAGACATCAAACTGGAACGAACACATAAGAGCTGTTCAGTATAGGTGTGTTGTTTATTTTAAAAATGTGTCCATCACAGAAAAATGGCTGCATTCATCCGATAAACACTGTGCCTCACTGTCTGTGAGAAAATACTGGTCACACTATTGACACGAATTCAGCTTAAGAAGGAATTCTAAGTACATTTTTGAAATAATGATAAAAGGCAGAAGCTACTTCAGTGTAAACAACTATCCAGTGCTTCTTTTCAAAGAAGAAACTGACGTGCATACTTTAAAACATGCATATAAAAAACCCCTAACATAAAGAGGTTTGGAAGCAGACATGAAATAGCTGTGATCTCAAGTATTTAACTGGCACATCTGGACAGCAAAACAGCAACCCAGTTTATCACTGTGAGATTATACTGCTGACAACATGCATTCAATCAAGCTACTGTACTTATTGAGATGGAGAAAGCAGGAGGGAGAATAGGCAGCAGAGAGAGAAGACAAGAAAGAAACATAATCAGAGGCTGATTTTGCATCCATCTGTCCAGAGATTCTGCAAGGACCATAATGCTCGCAATAGTGTTTTTCATTGTTACACTGACAATTGGTCATGGTTGAATTAATTCTAACTCTGTTCCATGATATGCAAATTGCAGATAGAGGGGAACACTGAATCTGCAGCACTAATTACCCGTCCTAAATGTCTCATTAGAATTTATAATTTTATTAGCTAATCAAGTTTTTTTTGTTTTGCTGTATGTGTGGATGCTTCTGAAAACATAATGAAAATGTTTTCTTTGTTTTTTTTCAGCTTTCCTCAGCTGGATCAAAGCCTAAAATACCAGTACTACACATTAGTAACTTCAGCTAAGGTATTTACATGCATCATTCCCCCCTGGCCCTTAGATTTTACATACACAGTATGATGCCATCTCTTATGGCATCATAAACAACAACAAAGTAATTATGTATGCATTATGCCAGAGAAGCAGCACCAATGGAGACACTATTTGTAAGAAGATTAATGAGCATGTCAGACTGCCTTTCAAACTCAAATTTTGATATATATTCCCTTTACTTGCTTTAATTGTTCAGGCCAGTGCTTCTGCTGGGTATTATAGGATTTGACTCACTTGTTTCACTGATGTAATCTAGGATCATAGCAACACTGGCAGCCGCAGCTTTACAGTAGGGTCGAAAGAAACAGACTTCTAGAAAAAATATTTCAGGCGATACTAGGAGAGAACACACCTAAAATGTTTATTCAAAGTAGCAACCACATCAAAGATCTGCACATCCAGGAGATTTCAGCAGGTGCAGAAGGTCAAAGCTGAACTGCAGTTACAAAGGTACTGACAGTTCTTTACAGCAGATAGTTTAGGAAATAAAAACATTACCATCCTTGGCTGTCTTTAATTATGACTTTGGACAGAATGACTAAGAATCTGTTTTGTACCAACTTTTCTATTCTATAACCAGGTCACCTCAGCAGAGTTTTCTCAGATTTGGATACCAGGCAGGAATCAAGGCAGTTTGTTCAGATATAGATGAGGAGCAATAAAAATAGACTCTAAAGCTGTAATGCTTTTTAATGGGTCCTCTATGAATTTGAAATTAACATTAAAACAGTGCAACATCCTTATCCCAGCAAAGTGTACAATATATGGCAACTAGGGGGAAAAAACGTAGAGGCCATTTCTAACATAAAACCCTTTCAATTACAACTTAAGATCAATATATTTTGTAAAAATATGAATTATCACTCAGACTTTACAGTAAATAAAAAAAATGTCAACTCTGATTACACTTCCGGTGGGCTTTTTTTTTTTTAGCTTAACCCTATTTGTGCCTCCCATATATTACCACTGTGTTTGAGTTATACAACTAATCCTGTCTTTAATGGATTCAGACAGGTAAGTAGACTGTAGACAGAAGGCGTCTTCTGAACGGCATATAATCTTAATATCAATCTTACAATAAATTTTCAGTTCCCTTCAAAATATAATGTTAACTTCCTGCATGGATAGTGAAAAACTGCAGTCTGTGTGTTGCATTGTTGAAGTTTGTCTAAAAAAGATTTGACAAAAGCAAAAAAGACAAAAGCAAACAAATTTATCAGCTTCTGGTTGTCACCCATGTTTTCATCTTGTGTGAATGAGCTACATTACCTCCTGTTGCAAATACCATTGCTAAGGGTAACAAAAGGCACAACATTTTTTATTTTGAATGGCAATGCAGCCTATCAATACCATTACCAACGTTTTCTACCAGCCTCACCTACTCTTTCCCTCCTAATTTTATCCACATCTGTGAAACTCAGTTCACCATTTACCATCTACCTGACTCAATGTAAATGAAGTATAAGCATCCAATTATATGAAAATCATACTGGTGTCTAGAAAGATACATGGAAATACCATGCTTAAAAGTAAGTTATTCATGTGATTTTATTGATAATGTAAAATATTATAAAGAAAAATCAATACCTACCAATAAAACTGATGATATACTCTTAAGTTTTTGTTCACACTGCTCAAAACTAGCAAGCACTTAATAGCTCTAGTTTTTCTTAGGCCATAAGGAAGAAGAGGTTCTATTTAAATAATAGATTAATCTTTTTTATCCTGCCACAAATCTATTATTTTTTAATCTAGAAGAACAGAGGAGTATTTGAGAATTCTACAAAAACCTTTAAAACAGCAGTAAGAGTTGCTCTACAATAGGATGCTTAGGTTTATGATACAGATATAATGGTAAGACATGAGGCACAAATTGGGACTACTTTGAGTCGTGTGTTCAGGGTAAAGCAGGAAGAAAAGAAAAGAGGTCGCCCCGTTACATCACCTATCAGTCATTATGTCTTCAAACTGTATGATAAAGGCTAAAGAAATAGAATGCACCATGTTGCATCTGCAGCATATAGTCGCAAAAACAGAAGTCAAACATAAGAAACTACTTGGTTGCATCCATCCCCTCTGTGCCACTGCATACCTGCAGCACAATGCACATCTCTGTGGTAACCATGGCAGACAGAATCGGTGGCAACAGTGTGTCATTCCTGCCGACGCATCTCACTACGGATGCCAGCACCGACTCCTCATCTGACAGCGATCTCCTAACAACCATGACATGGAAATACTAAAAAAATAATAAAGGAGGGGGGGCGAAAAAAAAACTAGAATGCAAAGCACTATCTCCCACCTCCCAACCCCAGCTGACTGGATGTGTGGGTGATGTTTCCCAAATTTGAAACGATTCCTACCGGTTTCTGTTTGTCCAGGACGGAGACGAGGAGGAGGAGCAGGCGCATCAGAGTGAAGATAGATGCCGCATTTAGAAGATGGGGAGATAACGGAGATGGAGCTGCTGTAGTAGCGGGGACGTGGTGGTGCTCCCTCGTTCAGTCACGACGCACGGCCAGACACTTTGCGCTAAACTGGTGCCTTTGGCGCACAGCGTATCCAACATGCGGACAAATGATGAGACAAAATGTTGTGCAACATTAGCCTCTCTGACTCAAATTTTATGGTTTTTACGGTCCTTTTTGTCGGAGAAGTTTTATATTAGTCAGGGCATGAAGACGGTTAAACCATGGAGGCAAGAACAGCTTAACGAAGTAAATGTTAGGGTCTGCATTCTTAATAATATCCAATTGATAAGTTGATTCTTAAAAAAGCTACTCAACTAACTGCAATTAAATTGTGGAAAAGGTTTGCTAAATTAGGGAAGGCACATTTAGCATAACTAACCATCTGCTCTTTGTTTTAAGCTTCATATTCACCGATAATTTCAGTTAACTTTGACTTAAATTAAGGCGTAAGCAGCATTCAGCTAGCATAATTAGCTAGTTGTTTAGAGTAGCCTAACATCAGGTGTGTTAAAGTCCAGCTTTTTTTCGAAGCCCAACCTTATCTACGACACACTTTTGATAGTAGTCTTTATAATAAACATACTAACGTTCCAATTTCCTTACCCACTAGTCCTTCTTTGTTTCTTGTTTGTCGTTCAGACATCGTTTTTACGTTTCAGACTGGTAATACACTAAGCTAACGTCTAATTGCTAACACCTGTTTTTGTGTGCTAACTTGCTAGTATCTGCTTTTGTCAATAAACTCAAAACTCAAAGAAATTCACAACAATTCAGATGTCTTTTTTGGGCTATATCCTCTGTGTATTGTTACAGAAATAAATCTGTGGGTCTAAGTGACCTCCAGTATTGTAAGTATTTTTTTTCTATGCATTTTCAAACTTGACAGCTTTGAGTTCACAGGGAGAATGATCCAGTAAAAAGGACTTCGCAATAGCACTTACATCTTCTTGTTAATGGGGAAATAGATAAAAAATGCTCAAACATTATACAAAAAATGTATTAGTAGATAAATAAAATTTAAGTTTTTTTTAAAGATTACATAGTGCATTGCATGAACTTGAACTTTTGGGGTTTTTATTCATTTATTTTAGCAGGAACAAAAAATCTTACAAAGATTCCTTGAGTTTGTTTTTTAAACACAATGTGTAAAACTAATAGATAAGAAAATACTTCTCACTGCTATCCAGTGACTTAACAGTACCACTGGTTCTCAGTGGTCTGTTGTCCAGTGCAGTCTTCAGTTATTCTACTTTTTAGCCAAAATATATGCCAATTTCAATATCTGTATATCGAAATAACAGCCTGCCTAATATACTTGGCAGCTGATGTGCAGTACAGTACAAGGAAAGCCAAACATATGTCATCTTTGGCTAAAAGTAAGTTGCTTCCAACAATGCCAGGATTTAATTAATTAAACCATGTTAACATATTTAGCCAAGAGGTCACAGTATATGGGTTCATGCACATGGACACATATTTTGTGGACAGTAAATGTACTTGACAAGCAAGCTGGGAAATAAAAATTAAAAAAAAGGAAATATTATTGACCTAATAAAAAATCCAACATATACATCCTCGTAGCTTTACTTAAACATCTATGCATTTTAAATGTGAGTTTTTAAAATGGGCTATGGAGGCAGCCAGCCAATTAAAATGCTACACTTTCACAGCACTGGGTATCAGGTAAATTCCAATCATTGCGCTTATTGTCAAATGTGCTTTTCTCATACTCCGTTCTATTGTGCTAGGTTGTTTGAAGTAGTTGTTGCTGCTGTCATTCTGCAGTGGACAACATGCAGGGCACTGAAAATTGATTTACTGGCAGAGATTTAGATTTTTCCATTACACAGCTCACATGTGTTGCCAGGGAGGGCAGTTTGAAAAGAACCCTTATTGGCTTATACATTCTTGAAAAACACACCTGTGTATCCTGCACCGAGGCAAAACTTTGCTCTCAGCTGACTGTAATGAGTTGTGTTGTCCATTATTAGAGTAAGATGACAGGGGTCATGTTCACTTCACCCATGCTGCATACTGTATTTCTGTGATGTCTATCAGCAGATGGGTCGCTGACCTGCTCTCTCAGCCAGGCCAGGGTGTGCAGTTGCACAAATGGAGCAGCAGGAGCAGATGGGAGCGAGACGGATGAGAGGAGGATGAGACAGAGCTGTGTGCTTAATATTTAACCAGTGAAGCAGCATGCTGCTCCACCCAGGAGGAGGGCAGGATAAAATCATCACACTGAAGTGATACCGACTGTAGAAATGTTGGAATTCACAGGTGGAAATTTTAGTACTGTACTATACTATCCACATTTTGAGGAGGTACTTTTTAGTGTTGAGAAGACTTCACACTTTAAGTCCACAGTTGTTCTAATGAGAAATATTGTGCTTTTTGAAAAATATCCTGCAAAATATTGAAATTTACTCAGTTCAGTTTCTGACTTGAGTGTGTCAACGTATCTCAGATCAACAAGCACTCATAATCATGCATTACCAAAACCACCCGCTCTGCCAGCACTTTAATCCTCCTCTTTCTGACCGCAGGTACAGACTACCTGTGTACAGAAAGGCCCTGTTTGGCAGGAGCTTTGTTCCTACAGCCATATGAGCATTAAATAAAAACTCCTCTTAAGCTACAAGTAACCCAGTCTGTGGTGTGAGAAGTGTCAATCTATGTCTTTGTTTCTGTTAGTGCCATTCTTGTGTTCCTGTGAAGTCTGTACGTTGTATAATTTGTGCATTATTCTGGATCCCTTACTGGTTTATATAATGTTCACACCTACTGTGAAGAAGAATTTCCTCTTTAAGACAAACAATATATCTATTTGTCTATTTAGGACTTTGTCCGAAGAGTTTTAGGTAATTAACTCAAAATGTAAAACTTTTTGTCCATATCCTCCTTCAGTTGATGTTAAGATCCCAAATACCCACTACGTGCAACAGCTGCGCCAGTGTTAAGAAATAGGTATGACAAAATACACATCAAGATGTCAAAAATTTCTCTGCAGTAAGACAATATGCAGTAAAGTTTATATCTTGATACAGCAGCTATTTCTTTAAATCTCTTAATATAAAACTTATTGTGGCCAATAATGGAAATTACTGAGCAGGAGTGCACTGAGGCATTATAGGCATTTTATATCAATGTGTTTATTTTCCTTTGACAGTTATTTGATTCACTAGATCAACAGAAAACAGACTACTTGCCTTGCACTTTATACAAACACTTTGAGGGGAAAATAAACTTTACTGTTTTACAATATCTGTCAACACCACATTATAGAATCACCTAGAATATGGTTTTCAACAATTTAATAAATATCTTCCATTCCCAAGCAAAACCACATACTCTAAGTGGCCACACTTCACCTTTCAGGATCAGAGTACATTTTTCTGCAAATCCCTACTTACCTCCCCTCTGGCAAGAAACTGCAGTCAAAAGACCCAAACCTCAAGCTACAGGAACTGTTTCTTCTCAACTGCAGATGGTCTCATCAAGTCCAAGGATCCCACTGATACAGGAAGCTCGTCCTCACCTGTAAACACTAAATGTTTCATTTAAAAAAGCCTCCATATCTGACTTATTGTGTTACATCAATGCCCAGGTTTTGGATGAGTATCTCTGAAAACTGCACCTTTTCCTTAAACCACAATTTTTTTTTAATCTATGCTCTTAAGACAGATGTTTTCAAGGTTTATTGCTGTGGTTTACCGTTTTGAGCATAGAAGCAGTTTAGCACACTGTGCTTGTTCTAATGGTTATGAGCAAATGTTTATGAACAATAATGGTATACTTCAGGATTCATCATAATTACGTGTCTTATTTGGATGCAAAATGGTGGTAATGTTTTTAAGTCCACATGGAGAGGAGAGGTTCTGCAGCAGCGTCCCCAGCCGAGAGTTACCTGAACTGCCAACAAGCAGCTCTGCCTCCTGGCCGCTTCATTAATCAACACACACAGGTTTAACACACATACAGACTTCTCACCATACTGGCTGCAGAGCAGTGGGAACCAGGTTGCACAGACTCAAATTAACCCCGTGCCTGTGGATGTCGGTGCCCTATAAACGTCTCCTTGAAAGCCAAGTCGGCCTAACACTGTGTTTAATCAGCACTCAAACCAGACCTCAAGGTCATCCACATTATTAGAGAATAATTTAATGTCCAACACTGAGTGTAGTGACATTATTAACTGTCTTTTTTAAAATCTCCAACAGAGCAGCTGTGCTTCTGTATTCTCCTCTACGGTAAGAAGTTTTGTTAACATTTTTATAAATGTTTCAGTTCACGTTGGCAGTGAATGTCAGTCCCTCATTCTGACTGGCTTTTATGAGTGGTTTTAAAAACAGGGTCTGATGCATCCATACAATAAATGGACCTTGTGGAATGACCCAATAAAAGATTAATTCCTCTTTCCATGGACAGTGACTTACTGGGTCAGTTGTAGGAAAAACACAAGACACCAGTTTTTCATTATTGAGACCTAAAGCTAAAAACAGCACTGTGCTTGTTTATCGTTGACACAAAGATGGTTAACATCAAGCATTAGAAAGCTCAGTAAAAATGCCTTTAGTTACGGAAAATGGTACCATCACATCACTATACTTCTAGCAAGACGGGCCTGATATTTCAAACTGGGCTTACATGACAATGATAAAATAAAAAATGGTCAAGAGGCCTCTTTTTTACTAGAAGCACATTTGTCTCCCCATAGTAGCCTCTTTTCCAACAATAATTTATTTTAATTGATTTAATTAGCAAAGCAAGTCCCTTTTTTATTTATTTTTTTGATGAGAGAAAACAGGCTGTCACCTTCCTCTGATGTTCAGTTGCTATGTACAGTCTTTTAAAGGTATAGTTCAACATTTTGGAGAGTGCACTTACTTACTTTCTGGCAAAAATTTTGATGAAAAGATTGATGCAACTCTCACACCTTACCATTAATTATGAACCTGGAGCCAGCAGGTTGGCTTAGCTTAGCACAAAGAATGATGATATGAAATGAAATAGGGACAAACAGCTAGCCTGGCTTTGCTCAAAGGTATCGAAACTCATCTATTAGCATCTCTACAGTTAAGTAATTAACACTGTAGATCTTGTTAAGTTAATACGTTCAAAAACTGAGGTGTAAAAACAGCAGTTAGCTGTTTTTTTTGACATTTTTTTGTTATGCACAGTCATTCTTGAAGTGTTATACAGTCAAATTCTTTAACCATTTTAAAGAAAATACCACGAGTCAGTCACAAGGTTTCAGGCAACCACATGAACAAAGAGAGCAGTATTTCCATATCTGCAGCTAACTCTGTCAGCAGGATCCCACAGACGTGATGTGTCTCTTCATGCCATACAGAGGTGTGAGTGAGCAGAAAGAAGAAAAACAAATGCTGATTCTTAGTCACCTTTTATTTATTCCATTTTTTCACTTAAAATAGTACATTATCCATTTGTTGCTCTTTTTTATTAGAGAACCTTTTTGTCCTGAAGGTACAGCAGACCGAAAAAATCCATTTCACCTCTTAAATGCCTTTACAATTGTCAAAGAATTCCCAATGCAATGAACAGAAAAGGTTTATCTGTTAAATTCAAAAATGTGTATAAGCACAATGGACCAAATGGGTTTCTCAATTATGAGCAATAATTACTCTTGACTAAGCTCACCTTGAATAAGTCTCAAAGGGATAACTTTTATCATTTGCATAATAACGAAACGGCATCCATTGTTAATCTTGACAGCTAGACAAGTTGAAAAGGTTCCCTAGATTCTTTATTTCCAAGAAGAGTTACTGAAACATGACTGAACAAAAAATCCCTTAAATGAACCAAATGGACCTTTGGCGTTTCTCCCTGGTGCACCTTCATGTCTGGTTTTCCTTCTATTAAACAAATCCCAGTTCTATGACCAGCCTTTGTCACATTATGACATACATGCAGTGGCCTATCCAGCTGCTTTGTATGAATAACCACTTCTCTAGTGAATATATAATGTAAATCTTGTCTCTATCCAAAATCAACACAGCCAAGCATCACATTATGCGATCTTAAGAAGACTGCAACTTATCATAGGTGACATATTTAAGCAATACAAGGGAACGAAGCAGGGAGAACAGTCCTGTAAGTCTTGGCTAAATACAGCAATTGATTAGAGCTTTCACCACATGTTTGACTGGTTATAATTCAAAAAATCTCCAGCCTTCTTCAAGCTATTCTTCTGTCCCTGAGGTGATCTTAAGAAATTTCAAGACATGTGATAATGACAGCATGGATGTGACAGTCGTGAACTTAACAGACAAATCTGCTTTGCATTAGGATTTCCAAAGAAAGACTAAAAGTAATGACACCACCTTGTGTCATGGATCCACTGTACATCAGAGGGGGAACTGGTGGTGGTGATTTTAATGGTTAAAAAAAAACAAAAACAAAAACAAAAAAAGAAACTTTCTTTAGGTAAACTTGGACAGCATCTGAGACAAATGCTGAAGCCAAGATCCTAAAATGGTTTCTCTGGATTTATGCCTCAGCCGTTGTTGGAAAAACTCTCACAAAGAGAGTTTTGGTGTCTAAAGCTTTCACTGATGAATCAGCTGGCAGCTCTGAAAAACACAGAAACATTTAATTGGTTATAAGGTATGTTTGTTAACATTTATAGCAAACATTAAAGGTGGCATTAACATTTAAGCAATCACAAACGATCACGGTTCACTTAAAAATCTCCAGAGCTACAAAGCTGCAAATCTTTAATCAGTGCACACTTGTATCCAAGTGGACATACATGCCAAAACTGAGAAACTTCCCTTAAAGTGTTCATTGCAACAGAGACTTTTATACATTTATCGTATCTGACAGGATACACAACTAAAACTAATAAAGTCATTTGCATGTTTTGAATGTTGGAGCCATTTTGTGAAGTTACAACAGTATTTGTTGAGTAGTTATATATATATATATATAATATTTACATCATTTACAGTGCCTGTATTACCCCCCTCAGCTCTCCTGTCTTTCTTGGCTTCAGCTAATTCTAATAAACTGTGAGATGTAAAGCCAATTTAAATGGAACAGAAGTTTGAAAAATGACTAAATCTGCAATCACAGCAGCTGAAAATATGGATGCTAAAGTAAGATTTCCACCATCCTGTTATCTTACCCTGGGTGAGGTCCTGGTCCAGATACAGCTTGAGTCGTCTGCTGCGGAGGCCGAAGACCTTGGCAGCCTCAGTCTGCAGGCCTGAGAAATCAAGCCCATTCTGGCCCACTGGGTTCACCAGCAGGAGGGTTCCCACCTCTCCTGTCTGGCACTCTGGAAGAGATAGAAAGAGCCTTGAAGAGAAGTGAACCAGACAGACTTTATCTCCATTACAAATCAGGAAATGATTGTCTTGTTAGTAAGGTTCATTCTTAAGTCCTGAGAAGGTCTGTGAACAAGCCTAAGCCTAGCCATGGGAAAAGGAGGAGACAACAAGAAGGAATGATGGATTAAAAACAGAGAACTGCTGGATCAATTAACAGATGTGGGGGTAGAGGGGCAAGGTGAAAGAGGTTGAGTGTGAATGACTTAAAGGATGAAGCTGGATTCTATAAAAATTCAATTAGTACAATTAAAACACGAGATTCACCACACAATCTTGGTTGATTCAAATGATGCAAAATGACTAAGAACATTTACTTTACAGCTACAGTTCCTAGTTACATTTCAGAGATGAATTGTGTACAACTAATAGAATGTGATAGACTGGTATTGTTTTAGCTACACATTCGGTAGTTTTAGTAGTTCCTCATTTTGGAAACAAACACTTTTGCCCCTCCTGACTGTTAAGGAAATATGAAGGTACAGCTAGTAGCTGGTTATCTTAGCCTAGCATAAAGTCCAGAAACTGCAGAAACACAGAACCTGTAAAAAGTTAAAAACAGTGCTCTAACTGCTCTACAGCTTACTGATGAACTATTTTTAAAATAATACCTCATTTTTAAATATGGACAAAAATCAAGTTGTAAAAAAGTTGTGGTTTTGTGGGTTGTGATGTGCTGTGCTGTGCTGTGCTGTTTTTTTTGTGGCTGTTTTGTTTTTTTGGATAGCACCAGACAGGCTGTTCTCCCTGATTCTTGTGTTTGTTTTAAGCTTAATGTCTTCTTTACATTTACTACACAGACAGGAGAATCGTCCAGGTCTGTCAGCTAAATGTTGGTTGGAAAGGTGAGAAACACATCCTTTAACAAATTCATCTTTATTGGTACAAGCAGTGAATTTGGTTTGCAGCCAGGTAACAAAAGTCATATACACAGCAGTAAAACAAAACAAAAAAAATCAACAGAAAAATGTGATTTTTGCAATCTGGTGTTGCTGCTAATTTTAAGTGTCTGGGTCAGAGTGTGATACCTGTTTAAAAAACAAAGGGTCCGAACTCGTGAAATTAGGATGTTATGTAAATGCATTATGTTAAAAAAAAAAGAAGATTATACACAGACAAAATGTGACAGCAGGGAAATTCAATTTTGGTTTTGGTCTCTGCAGGGGTTTGGTTGATTATAATTCATAGTGATGGCAGCCTTAAAACAGTGAGAAGGGCTGCCTTATCATTTATGCATGGACGTGTGTACAGTATGTGTGTGTGAGTGTGTGTTTTTCTTACCAGCTGGTTGTGCATTGCAGAGCAGCAGGTTTACGTAAGGACACAGGACACTGTCGGTGGTTTGGGCGGGGCCAGGGGAGGAAGAGCCTGAAGTCACCGACAAAGTTTTACCGCTCAAAGCCTGAAGGTCCGTTTTGCTGGTCAGCTCTGTGATAAACACACAAATTAACACATCAGCACAAATAAACGGAAACACACAGAGGAGTTATAGGATTTCATCCGTGCTTCAGCAGAACATGAAAACTGACAAAATCATCAGCAAATGTTTAAAGTCAAAAATGTAATTGAATAAATCAATCATAAAATCAAACTATATAGTAAAAATTGATAAAAAAAAACAAAGCCTGAACCAATCAGTTTTCCTGACATATATGTCCACATCTGTGGAATTATCATATCGGCATTAGGCAAGTTAGAAAAATTGTGACAAAAAAGTAGGAAATAGATAAAATGTTGTTAGTCACGAAATGTGCGAGGCAAAGATAAAAATAGAAGTTAAAGCATAAAAGATCAATGGATTTTATTTATAACACCTATAACATTTGTGAATTAAATGGTGATAAAGGAAAATACAAAGCTTTAAATTCTTATAACTTAAAATTCAGTCGTTTATATTTGATATTCAATCATACCCACAGTATTTTTTTGATGTATTCAGTTATATTTTATGATAACCTTTTACTCTGTTTTTTCAGCTTTGGGGTTCCATAGTTTACCACAAAGCACATTCAAAGTTAAGTACTTAATTCTTTATGTGAAGTAGCAGGTGGCTGTAAGATAACATGAGATGGCAGACAGTGATTTATTTATCTGCATATACATCTTTCCAACAGGGCCAACACCAGTACTCACCAGTCCCACCGTTGAAAAATCTGAGCTGGGTGTTATTGGTTCCAAAGATGCTGCTGCTCACTTTCTTCAGCTTTTCCAAGTCAACTCTGTTATCTCCTTTGGGGTTTTCCAACAGTATCACACCCTCTGTGGAAGAAACAAGTCAAAAGGACTACTGATGTGTTTTGGTACACATCCAATTATCTTAACAATAAGCAAATTTTAAAATTGCCAAATGATCCAAGAGAAACTTCTCTTAACAGACTTAACTGCTCATTGTTAGCTGTTTTCTGGTTGAAAAAACAGACTTTTAAGCATTCAATGATCTACCTTGTTCTTTGTTGTTGACCTTCACCCTGAGGTTCACATAAGAGCAAGCTGGTCCATTTAGTGGAGCCCGAGGGGCTGAAGATCCCTTTATTATGGTTAACTCCAAGTCTGAGCCCTTCAGCTGCAATAAAGAAAAGAGAGATGGACACACTGGCTGTTAATGTTGTTTACTGGCCTTTTCCTTAAAACAAAAATCTTATTTTGAGCAGGTAAGGTAGGAAGTTATTGACTGAATAACTACGTATAACATGAGAAGAAGTTGTTATCATTAAGAAGATCTTAATCAAATTTTGGCCATGAAATCAAACAACTATGCACCGAAGTATCACTCACAGTGATAACTGACATTGTCCCTTACCAGCGTGTTTTTTAATGCTGAAGGCTGCAGTACACAAAAATCTGTCTTTTAAACTGAACTTGTCTCATGATAAAGTAACCAATGACTCTGTTTAATTAAAGTGTCTTTACATACCTGAGTCTTTTCCTCTATGATGATGCTGGCAGTCTTGGGGACAGGGAAGGGCAACAGTGGAGCCTTGGTGGTAGCCAGGATAAAGTCAGTGTGGGCCTGGATCACAGAGTCCAAGTACTCCCCCTCTGGCTGGCAGTGGTAGTGCACAGTTATCTCATCTGATGGCACCAAATGGCCCTGTAAGACAAGGGATAGAGCGACAGGCTGTTTGTTTTTCATGTATCAATTAAGATCAGGCAGAGCATTTTTCAGAGACTAATCAATTCTCCACACTGTCAGTGGAGCAAAAGGATATCAGGAATTGCTAGCCATAAGTAAGTAAATATGCTAAGAGTATGCCTCAGAAGCCCCTTGAACAACATTGAACAATAATATGCAATTTAGCCTGGAAAAACCTATTATCTGGTAAAAAGAAATCACTGCCAAGGACACAAAGAATCATGATTTGCTAGCACATAAATGTCTTCAAAGCTTTCTTCTCTTCTATAAGAAAATGAAATCTGGAAACAAAGATGGAAAGGGGGGATGGGAAAAACAATGGAAGGTGGAACAAAAGCAGAGATGGAACTGGTTAAAAAGAAGAAAACAGAGGGGAGGAGGAACAAATACAGGCAAAAGGAAAACAAGGGGAAGACTTTTATTGGATGAAAGCCCATCTATTTTGGCATTGTGTGCTGCCAGCTTCCTCTAACCTTGACACATTCAAACACATTGATCTCATCCTAATCTGCAGTGTGCAGCCGTGCACACGTGTGCACAGCCACACACACACATCTATTGACTGTGCAGTGCACTTAAACACACACACGCGCGCACATGCACGCACGCACGCACGCACGCACGCACACACACACACACACACACACACACACACTCTCTCTCTCTTTCCAACTGCAGCAGTATGTGGCTCAAGGGCAGAGGAATAACGTTAGCTTGATACAGAAGAGCAGTCAATCAATGGAGGAAGGTTTATAGGCTTTTCCTGCCAAGTCAAGGTACTGACCCTACCCTGAAGAGGCTGCTACAGTGAGAGTGTGTGTGAGAGTGTGTGTGTGAATACGTCAGATAGGGCTACAGAGATCTCCAGCTTGTGAGCAGCCCAATAAATAAACAGGAAAAAAAGAGAAAATGCTGACCTGCACTTCTCAACTGAGCATATGCTCACACACACCAAACAAAAACACCCACGCAAACACAGTTTAAGGCACACATGAACGCCTGCAAACTACTACCAAACATGTCAGAAGAATTGTTAAAAATTAATTCCCATCCCCAGGGTGGAAAATTCCTAACAGATCTCAGTTTGAAATAACTGGAGGAATTTAGCCTGGCCAGGAGCCAGTGCACACCACTGCTATAGGGGGACGGAAAAAACTGTTTGTTGCTTGTGAAAACAAGGGGCTGTTGGCTAATCCGTCTTTACTCCCCAGACCACTTCAAAGCTCCAACATTAGAATCTGAAAGGGGCCAGACTGTAATTAAGCTTCCATTAAGCCTGCCTTATGATGGAGAAACTTCTAACTGTGACGCTGCAGTGGAAAGATTTCAAAACTGCCCTGACAAAATTAGCATGGGACATAAAGAGGAAAGGGGGAACACGAGGTGATCAAAAGGAGGGAACTGTTACAAAAAAACTACAACTACTTTTCTTTGCTTTGTGTATATTGCAGGGCAGCAACTAATGATTAATTTCATTATCGATCAAAGAATAACTTAATGTGAGAAAAAGGTAAAAATGAACATTACAGTTTCCTTAAGCACATTCTGATGTCACTGAATTAGTTTTTTGCCAGACTGTTGGTCCAGTATGAAGCTCAGAGATAAAAAAAATGTTTTAAGTAACTAAGTTTTAAGTAAAACAAATATAAATGAATACATCCATAGATAAAACTTTTGGTTACATTATTAACACTGAGTGAATCAGGGAAAAATAATATACTCACTCCCTAAAATTAAACCTTTGCTTTTTTTGTTCTTTCATTCTTTTAATCTTTCACTAGTAATTTTTCAACTTTTTAAATTGTTTTTGGTCTTGGTGCACTTTTAGTAATTTATTTTATATCCTATCTTCCAACAACAGATGTTTTTTTGTTGTCATCCGTTCAAAAACACGCAGAATTTTGTGGTTTTCTCTAAGTCCCAATGTGCCATGCGCCAAAATGCTCCTCATACTCAATGCATTTTCTCTCCACTGCTTACATATATTACTCAATGGGTTACAGCCTTGAAAGGTATTTTGCCTTCCACCTGAACTCCTCACTCTGCCTCAGTGGCATGTTTTGCTCATCCCTGCACAGCCCTGGTTACATGTATTGGCAAACTTTTAATAATCTCATATTCTAATCATTAGACACCAGATTGTAAAATTCACCGGCGGTGTGTTATGTGTCACGGTTGTTTCCAGAGCTCATAGTGTTCCTGAAATAACCGTCCCACCTTCTTGCGTAGTTTCTGAATGCGGTTGATGACCTCACGGGCAACTCCTTCATCCAGCATAGACTGGTCCGGAGTGACGTCCAGCAGCACCAGGACCTGAAAGATGACAGACACGGAGAGTTTAAATGACCTGTGAAACTGATCCCAGAAATGCTGTGATATATCCAGAGACTAAAATGGTTTTCAGCTGATTTTAATCAAGCAATAGATTCTCATGTACAGCCCTCAGTTTATTTACATTATTGACCCTTTAAGGAGTTTTTCCTTTTGTGAGGTTTTAAGGATAGAGGGTGTAACATGATGTAGAGAGATGAAAAAAGTATCACAAGGCTTTACAATAAAAACCTTCTGGATACATAATTAAATCTGACTTGATATCACTGTGTTAGCTGATATTGATAGGTAATTTGTGTTAGCCTTTGTAAAAACGTATTGATTCTTAATGATTAATAGTCAATAACCCTTTAAAAAATACAAACATATTTATAATGTGGTTTTCACAGTGGAACAGGTCTATCATGGTAATTTAGAATTAATATAAGCTAAATCATTAAAATTTAATACACTTGGGTTAAGTCCATCAAGTATGTTCAGTAGCTGTTTTTGTAGTTTGCAAACTAAGACCATTGTTATTGACTTTGTAGTTGTGATCTTGAAGTTAAGGCAAAATTTAATATTCATGCTTCCACAAGGCTTTAATGTTGATAGGTGGAAATGTAAATGTACCCCTCACAAATATTAGAAGATGCATTTAAAAGAATATTATACCTAAAAGTAGTGTTTAATTTGACATGAAGACATTAAGGTGGTATTTATCCTCTGATATCATGTGTTTACTGTGGCCAGTTAGAAACCAGATGCCTGTAGTCTCAAGCTCCAAACTGTACAGCTGAAAAGGCAGCCAGAGACTGCAGAAGCAACCTATATAAATCAAAAAATGTGTAATGTAAAGATTAAAAAGACCAAAACAACCACCCAGACAGCAATAATCACAACCTTGTTGCCTGTGTGAGTCACTAAAGTAAAACGAGTGTCGTGTTGTGTGAGGCTGAGCTGCTGCCAGCCACAAACACTTTACCTGGGAAGGAGGAGGGAAAGGGATGACAGGGTGACAGAGAGAAGTACACAAAGCAAATAGAGAACCAGTATATGAGAGAAAGAACACAGAAACAGACAGATGGGTGCTGCAGAGTCAGTGCGAGCAAGCAAGAGAGAATTAAAACGCCAGCTCAGTAAACTGGTATTAAGGTGCAGCCGTGTGGCGTGTATACGGTTGGAGGAGCACTGATTAGAGAGGGCCTGTGGGAAACGCATACATGCTGGTTTCCACTTAGCCGTGAAATGATTTCATACATCACACTCACAGTAAAGACACATAAATGCATTTACAGTATATGGCAGCTCGGTGCAGCTACAGAGAGGCATTTATTTTTTTTTCTCAGATCAGGTTATATTACACTTTGTAGCTCAATCTACACAACAACAGTAAGTCATCTAGCAGTAAGGAGAGAGGGGCAGTGGAGGAGGGCATGTGTGAGTATGTGTGTGTGAGTATGTGTGTGTGAGTGTGTTTGTGTGTGTGTTTCTGTGTGTGTTCATGTGTGCAGCGTGTCTATTTCTATATCTAGCTTCTCACGTGTTATTATGTGACTAAAATTGATTATATAATGAGAATTTTATGCATTATTCAAACCAATAAAAGCATACAAATGTTCACAAGTTAAAAAATAAAATATGATAAAAAAATATGTATGATAAAAATATCCAAGACAAAATCCATAAACGTGGGTTCAACAAATTCAGGAAAAATATCTTGGGGTTAAAAGAAAAAAAAAATAAAAAAAAAAAAAAAAAAAAGACAAAATTTCTATCTGTCTGTATTAAAACCAGGTCGAAGGAACATTCCCACATTTTAGGAAATCAGCCTATTTTCTTTCTTGCAGAGAGATAAGATGAATGATACAACCCTCATGTCTGAACTCAACATATGAAGCTACAGGAAAGAAATTATTAGCCTAGCATAGCATAAACACTGGACTGATTCTTGACTATGATTCCTAAGACACAGATTTATTTTCTAGATTCTTTGCAATTCAGACATTAAAAGTACATAAACAACAAGCCTTTTTTAGTTAAAAAGTAATTAGACTCTTCCTTATTGCTGTTCACATTTAAGCTGTAAATTTTAAAAAAACACATTACTTAACTTTTTCAAAAACTTTGCAGTTACTTTAGAATCAGTGTTTTAAATGAAACAAGAGGCTCGTCCAGTAATGAGCTGCCTGAAGGCCGTTCTGTGAGGAGCCACACTGTATTGTCTTGCAAGTTACTGCACATTTTAGTGCTTAGTTTAAACACTGACACTACATTTGTTCAGAGAAAATTAAGAATTAAATCTTTTTTTTCCTGAAGGATATTCAATTAGCATGCAAATATATCTAATGAAACATAAAATAATCATTTTTTCAAGCTTACCTGTGCATCAGAGTGAGCTTCATACTGTGCAGCAGAGCCAGAACTCTGGTCAAAGGTGTACATCAGCCTCAGGTCCTCCTCATGAAGCTCATGGCCGTCCACCATGATGGATCCTTAAAATTAACCACAACAATATAAACTAGGATTAAAATAAAATTCTATTACTTCATCATTTCATTCAATTAAATGTTTCTGTGACATTTTTTCTTAATTAGCAAATAAATTTTTTATTTATGGCTCAAAACCTTTCACACGTTGAAGTGACCTTTAACTTTATCCCCCAAACTCTGATCATATCTCTTACGAGTTTAATTATCTATTTGTGCCTAGTTTAAAGAAATTCTCTGAAGGTGTTCCTGTGAGATACTGAGTTCACAAGAATTGGAAAAATGGAGAACTAAAAATAAAACGTCTCTGGCCATAGTTTACACAAATACAAAAACATAAAAAGGATCCCAGCCATAGTCACAGTATTGATCCTGACAATAAACACCATTATATGGCTGCCTGCAAAGACTGTGATCATTTCATAGAAAACTCAGTAAAACCATATCTCCACCATCACAACACATTTCTGAAGGACCATTGATAATACAGTCTTTACAGAATCAACTAGAATGTGACAATGAGTCAAACCATATTTAATAAATGGTCATTTAAAAAAGCAAGAAAAATGTTCTGGTTCAGTTTGTTGTTGAGTGTAAAAGTTTGAACTGCTCAGAAGTGATAACATTTTCTCACATCACTGTGTAATAACTCTGTAAGATAATAATAACATAGTAACTAAACTAGACAAGCGACTTGTTTTTGATTTTCTCCTGTGAAAACCTAAAAAAGATCACAAAGTCGTGCTAATTGGGAGATGTCTGCGCTTGCACAAAACTAAAATATCAACTGTCTGATCACTGAAAATGAATCGTTTAAGGGAGCCTGAAAATGTGTTGATGCATCTGAAAATGATTATCGAGGCCCAGTATGATTTAATCAATTCTGGCTAGAGACTTTAGTGCAAATGTGACGATAAACAATTTAGTGCCCAGCTATCCTCCTAATTAAATGTGAATAAATTGCCAACAGATTGTGTGAAATGAGTCTTTCTTTGGCAGAGTTCGTCTCTTGAGAAGAATTCCTGAAAAGGATTCAATTACACCCAGTCCTACTGAATAAAGTGCTCCCTTAACTTGCATGCAGGCTGAGGCTGTGTTTCAAATTAGCTGGGGTCTGGCCCGGTATTTGCTTGCATTATGAGATTCCTTACATTGCAGCCTTCCTGGCCACATCCGCATGAGATCTGAGCCTTTAAACAATACAGTGAACCCAGTCTAGTCAGGTTTATATCTCCATTTCGCCAGTAGCAGCAATTACCCACGTCTGTGTTCTGACTAAAAACCATGACTGTGCTCTCCCCGTCTCCTCACTTCTCCACATCCAGAGGCTGAGTGAAACGGTCACTCCATTCCTCTCTAATCCTGGATTTTCATGCTTTGATTTCCCGTGTCCCTCCCTGCTCCTCTGCTCTTTTCCACCTTCTCTTTTCTTCTAAGCCCTTCAAAACGATGGGATCAAAGTTACAGGTAACGAATAATGAGTAATACAAGCATCGGCCGTGAACCTACAATCGGTTTCAGGCCAAACTGCCACCCATATAGTCTAAATTGTAACAGGGTTTCTTGAAATATATATTTTGAGCTAAAAACTGCTCAAGAGGTTAAAAGCAGACTCCAAACTGAAATGTGAGCTGTTAGCTTCAGATGCAGTTGTGTAACGTCCACAATCTCACTAATAGTATTTATTTATTTATTTAATCATTGAATTTTAGTCCACCTGTTTTTAGTCCTTTCCAATTTTGTAATTTTTAGACAGCGAGTTGTTTTTTTACCTCCATCCAATCTTCATTTAATGTAACAGTTAATTAACAGTAAATGCTTTAGCTAGCAGCCTGTTTAATTAGTCCAGATAGTCCTGATGCATCATGCAGTACAGCACCTAAAAAATAGGTTTGTATGCTAAAAATCAAATCTCACCTGTGATGACAAGTCAGTAAAACAATGTTTCACTGTACATAATTTTATCTGTTTCCTCTCTCCATCATTTTCCACCATCCTCTACCACAACTATCTCTTTCCTTCCATAACTCATCCGCCTTTTTTTTCCCTTTCCAATTGGCCAGACTTCAAACATTAAGTTCCCACGGCCCAGCTGACCTCCACTGCCTCCTTCCCCTGAGACTCTGGGGGCTCTCCTCATCTTTCTATAATTGGAGAAACAAGATACCACACACTGCTTTGATCGCTACTCGAGCTCTGATTATAGGTGCAGAAGGGTTAGGGTTTGCCATCTGAGGATCAACTGGCCGTCTGTCTGTGCCCGACTTTACTGCAAGGACTCACGTGTGCAGCGTCCTGACGCTAACCTACTGCTCTTCACTAGTTAATGGTTTAGTAGGCAAAAGTCAGGGCTTTCTGAACAAGTCTTAGGGATGTTGGCACTCGGACAGAGGATACAAGTATTTTAACATAACTCTGTTAATTTGCTGAGAAAATAAATAAATATCATGAGTTATCATCAGTTGTTAAACTAGTTGAATACATGTGGCTGTTTACGTATGTTACGACTGTTGAAATACTGTATTTTAGCCTCCTTCTTTGCACCAGATGGTGATTTTTTTAGTTATGACTTTTCAGGTTTCGATCACACGCATCAGGAAAGCCTCTCTCTCACACACACTCACACACACACACACACACACACACAGCAATACCTGTCTTCTGGAAGGCCTCTAGCTGTTCACTGGTGAGCTCCTTGATAGAGGCAGTGACAGCTTTGAAGGCTCCCTTTAGTCTCTTGCCCAGCACCATGTGGTCGGGCTCAGCCCTCAGACGGATACCGTATTTGTCTTTGTCTGTTGACAGTGTCAACTGACGCACATTCAGCTCCTGGAGGACAAAAAAAAAAAACACACACACATGCAGATGTATGTTTTAGAATGGTCAAGTTACTGTCTTATAGTTGTCTGTACTGAGTGTTGATATATAGATGATACTGATGAATACCAGGGTAATTACTGCTGACACAAATAAAAATGAATATGTGAATACAAAATTGTAAATAAACTGAACTGCAACTGGCACTGTGAAGTGGAAGAAGAAGAGGAGGAAAATTTCTTTATTTGTCACATATAATTATACTGAGTATAATGTGAAACTAGTTCCATTAGGAGCAGTGGGCAGCGAGGGGACCACCTCCAGCTCAAAGCCAGTATTGTGTTCAAGGCCACTGACACGAACATTTACCTCCACAACCTGCAAATGTGTTTGGTTGTGGAGGAAATTAAAACACCCCAAGCAAACCCACACACATACCAGGAGAACCTTTAGGAAGCTCATCCTGTACCCATTATATGTTTAACCAAATGCAATGTATCACAAAAATTCTAAAAAAAACTTATTGTCTCACACATTAAATTAAAAACTAAAATTCATGAAGTAATCTTACTTTTAATGCACACTGAAATGAACTTAAACTAAACTTAATAGAAAATTCAATCAAATCAATTTAACCTAAAAAAATTAATTAAAATAACCCTGGCATGTACTGTAAAAGAGCTCATTAATATTGATTACAGAGAGCCGTTCACTCGAAGAGCGAGTCAGCCTTGAGATCAACCAGTCAGTCATTCAGTGAGTCATTCCTCGTATTCAGTCAATATTTCTGCCTTTCAATAGGTTTCATTCTTCAATCTAAATGGAAAGAGAAATCTTTGATCCAGGCTGCTGAAGCAATAGAGATGCTAAATTTAGCCATTCTGACACCAACCCTGGCCTGACACGCACGGCTTCTTTCAGTCAATCACACTGAGGAGTTGACTGAGACCGAGCACAGGTGACTTGCTGACAGAGAGCGCAGATAAGATACTGTGGTGGGCTGAGTAATGAACGTAAAATCATACGGGCAGCGTGGGGTTTGAAAATAGTTGGAACTTCCGTTTTGAGCTGAGCTTCAGTGAAAATATGACTGAATCAATGCAAAAGTGCACAAAGAGAAACTCTTTTATCTTGAGGGCATTAATGACTGTGTGTGTAAGTATGTGTGAAGACTTAAAAAAAGGCAATATTTCACATCAACTGGCCATTGAAAAATTAGCCGATAGCAGAGTCATCAACAAGCTCGCCAGTCGAGAAAAGCTGATCAAAGCTAAAATTTAAATGGCCTCTGACCATCTACGGCCCAATCTCATTCTGAGCCTCTGCTACCCTCTGAATCTTAAGAGGATGTGTTAAAATTAATGTTTTGCCTCAAGTAATAGACAATAAAAATCTACTCAGCACAGCTAAGGATTTTTCCGGGCTTGGTGTGAAACACTAAGTTAATACGTTGCCACTGAAGAGACCAAACACATTAAATTTGCTGATGCCATTGGTATGGACACACACTCTATACATTAGAAAAAGTGAGTCTCGGGGTTAAGCCAAATGCTTCGTTACATCCTGTCGTAGGATTTGGAGTCAAATACAAAAGATTTTCACAACTCAAGACAAGTGCTCTAAGAGCCAATCAAAAAATAATGGTAAGGGTAATAGACATTTAAATAAATTACTGAGGATTACCAGTTTAAGTCCAATTATTAAAACTATTCTGACTTAAATAACAGTTTAAGAATCAAATTTCCACATAATGCTGCTTTAACTAATAACAATGGTAGGATTCTTATAAAGGATTTAGAGTAAAAGCAACAGTGAAAGGGTCATTCAAGACTTTCCAAACTATCAAATGCTCAGCTCAACTGAAACTAACTCAGGTCGATAATGTAGCAGAGTTTGAGAGTTTTCTCTGTGCTGCAGGACTTAAAACTACTCTCAATTCTGATCAAATAAACCTTGTTTACTGGAGGGAAGCTAGAAGTCAGAAAGGTTAAATGTTTTCCCCACCAGAGATGAAACAGTGTGTGAGATAAGAAGAGGGCTCCAACTAAAATAAAGCTTGCAGGATTCAACGGAGAACTGCAATAGAAGACCTTTTCACACATGAACCATAAGCTGCAAATGCTCAGTCAATTTTCCTGCACAGCATCATGTGGCAACAAGAGCCCAAATTCATTTTCTGTCTGAGATGCACTGGTTGTTTCTCAGCTTGGGACACAATAAGGCTCCCAAAACATTTTCGTGTGGCTCAGTGGAAACAACAGCAGCAACACGGACAGATAAAACATGCAGAACATTAAGACAGCCTTATTTAAGGCAGTTAGAGTAGTTTCCTGGGCCATCTGTGCAACAGTATTGACTTCTTTAGCTTTGTTGGTGGAAAATCAAACCCAAAGACAAAAAGGATAATTTCAGGTAATAGCTTCCTGCACTGAAAGACAATGACAATTTGTCTGTCTCCTGTCAGAAGAGCCATTTTTCCAGTCTCTTGGACCAAACTTTCATCTTAAATTAACTTGTTCTTTTTGGTACACAACCATACCTTGATGATACTCACAAATAAATGTTCATAAATGTTAAACACATACACAGGATATATGAATGTCAAAGAAAACAAATGCCCGAGCAGGAAAATTAAACTTATACAGGCAGCAACTGTGAGGTCACAGTTTCGTTATGAAATGAGCTCTAAAAGGTCTACATGAACTGTAATGATGCACATTACTGTGACTATGAAGAACACAAACAAATTATCTGTAATATAATGTTTCCATGCGCTGGAGGAAAAAACAGAACATACTGCGTGTTTCTGCACTCTACATTTGATGAGAGGTTTGTGTGAGAAGCAACTGGAGTAGATCAAATGTGAAATCATTTTCTGAGGCATCTGCTCCGCCCCCTTTTTAAATTAACCAAGCACAGAAATTTTAATTACAGCTGAAGACACGAACAGCGTACAGAGATGTACCTCCTCTGCTGTGCATCTCCTCTATCGACTTAACATACTGGCTTTGGAGTGCCAACAGGGTTTTTAAGGGATGTTTACTTAAAAATGTAATAGAAGAGATCAAAGTGCAGTGAACAGACAAAATGGTAGACACCTAAAGGAAAGATTAGGAGAGGGTGTAAATCTTGCATTGAAACAGAACACTGTTAGAAAAGAGTGTTTACTTACTTCCAGGATGTATTTCTGCAGAGACTGGATGTCTTTCAGAGCCTCTGGGTCCTGGTGAATAACTACCACCTCCTTCAATGGATACTGAAATACACACATTACAGTTGGTCAATAGCTCCAGTACCAAACGCACAAAATCAACCTGACAACAGAACCTGTGCCACACTAGACTGAGTGCACTAATGTGACACTAAAAGATCCACCTGAATCAATAGGACAGCTATTAGAATTTTTAGCAGAGTATAAAATACAAGAGTAAGACTGATGCTGGAATTTGAAGCAGAAACAAACATTGATATTTGAGAGATACAAACATCTCACAGCAATAAAGTCACCTATTTTCATCCTTTTATGTTTACAAATAAACAAATGCTGCTATAGATCCCGCAGAATTGAACAAGTAATGTGCTGGATGTTTTTCAGCTGTGAAATAAACCTGTCAGTGCTTTCGGGCGGAAAAACTGTCTAATGGAGACACTGATTCTAAATGACTTCAAACAAGACTTTGGCATTTCTGTGCAGACATTTCTTTTTACTTCTGTGATAAGCCAATACCAGCAGATATAATGTCTGTTTCCTGGAGTTTGAGTGAACTCTACTTCCTGCGCTGTAGTGTATGAATGGGTTGTGTAAAACTGATGATTCACCTTGACGGGCAGGGTCTTCCTGTCTCGGATCACTCTGCCCAGCTCAATCACAGACTGCATCTGAGAGACAGCGCTCTCAATGCGTTTGTCAATCACACTCTCCCTGAAAAACAGAAACACGAATAAAGAATATAAGTACCACCATATCGTAAGTAGCGTTAAAATGTCATGGGATGGGCCTTTGATTCCCCTCTAAACTCAGAAGTTTAGTTCACACAGTGATGTGTTTTCATAAACTCTTGTACCTGGTGAGAATTTGTATTTGTACTTGGCACAATCTGACCGAGCCTATCATAAAAACAAGCAGGGGGATGAGAGGAACATCTTTAAAAAGGACCTATCTACTTAGAATCACTGCATGTCATGTAAAATTCTGAACAATGCGGGCAGAGACATGAGACATAGGTGTTTTTTCCCAATAACTAATGTGCAGAATTCATAATTTTGTGGTTAGCTGCGGTTTGGAAATTAAAAAAGCTAATCTGGTAAAATGAATAAAGGAGCATAACAAGGTTAGCAGCACACATCTAAATAATGACAGAGTTCAGAATCATCACCGCCACAGTTTGACTCGCGAACATCCACTAATAAAATACACTGAGACTTCCACCCCTGAATACAAATTAGAGTCTCACAGCCACTCATAATCATGCATTACAGGGATATTAGCCCCGACTGTCTGCAGGGACATGGACTGTCTGTGTGTGCGTGCGCAATGCTTGTTCATTTGCTCGTGCTGCGTGTGTCTGCGTGCATGCACACACAACAGTGGAGTAGAATGAGAGAGGAGAGGACACCAGGGACAGCCAATCATTTAATGAGCTGATTGAGGAGCAGCTGTTCCCACTGCCTGATTGGTGGCTGACCTTTGGGAGGGGGGTGAAGTAGTCCCATTTGACAGCAGGAAGGACAAGCAGCTAATAAAGCAGCAGCAGTGACTGCTGTCTAAGTGACAGGGGAGATTATATGAACCATTACACAAACTATTTTCCTTTTTCTAAATCAAATGGATATTTAATCATGCCAGAACTTTTTTTTATAGTTAAAGATGATGCAATTAAGTTTGGATGATTAGAAATTCCTCCCAGGCATTACAAAACTGATCAGCCACCATGGCACACATTTTACTTTATGAAGTAATTGAAGTGAAAGGAAAGAAATCAATATATTTTATGAGAAATATGCATATGCAGGGCTGAAAATCAAGACAGGCCCTGTGTAGTTATTTGTAGGTGTGTCTAGGTCTCTGCTAAATGTGTACACATTCCTTTTTCTTTCTAAATAATCATTGAAAGTTTCAATTTAAAGTACAGAGCCTAGCTGATTTTTAGAAAGGAAAGCAGTGGGGGAGGCTTTCAGTGTCTCAAACTGGGTTGTTGGTTGGCTCTTAATGTGAACCGCTATAAAAAAAATGCATCATCTGGAATTCACTCTTATCACAGAGAAACAAGGGGCCTTGCTTTGACACATAAGCAGACAAAGATTTACTTTTGAGTGTTTTCTAAGCACATTTTTTACAAAACCAAAGTCACCTATTAAATTCTGCATATAATTTTAAATATTAACATTGATATTCATCCAGAGTGATTGAATTTTTAGCAGCCAAAAGCAAGAGTAAACAGAATAATGGTTAATATACAAAGAGAACAACCACTGTGAAGCCCAACAGTTATCTAGAAACTACTGTTGACTTTCGAGCTTAAAAAGCCTGTACTCTGTGGAGTTTTGAGTGTGATATTGTTGGGGTAAAGTAAGGCCACGCACTCTGGCTGAAACTGATTAAGCTCTGGATAAGCCTTGGATATTCTGTGAGAAAAGGAGCTAACACAAGAGGGGATTTCTTGTGTGAGCTGCAAGGTGTGGCAAGAGCAGCAGTTCTTAAACCAGACGACCTTGATTACAAGCATTTAGTTGAAATTTGGCTTCAGTCATCATCTGCATTGCTGAAGCGTCGGCAAACAAGATATTGTACAAGATCCAGGGGCAGATCCTGCTCTGTTGGTGATGTTCTGCTTAAAAAGGGGCAAACAAACAAAAGGATTTCTAATACAGGGTTTCCTTTAAGTAGCTATTGCTGCCTACCACAAGCGCTGTTGAGTAACACAGTACCCAAATTGTGATTTCCAAACTTACTTCAGTCTGTTAGAGATATTATTGTGATGTGCTGCTCTAATTTTTATGATTACTCAGGGTCCCCTTATTACTTGCATTAGACAGATCCTGATGCATCTTGTTCTGTGAATTTTTTTTTTAGATTTATGTAGTCTTTTCTGTGTAATTAGACATTCTGCTTGTTTTCCTAAAAAATCCAGTGTGTAGGATTCAGTGACATCTAGTGGTTATGCTGCAGACTGCACCAACCTGAAAACCCCTCTGCGCGCCCTACATAAACAGGAGAACCTCGAGTGACTGTTAAAAGTGAAAAATGCAAAACACGCTCTACAGAGCCAGTGATTGGTTTGTCCACTCTGGGTTACTGTCTAAACATGTCATTGCAACATGGTAGACTGGAAGAGGACCCCAACATCTGTAAATAACAAAAGTTCATTCTAGTGGAACGAAAACACAACAATTCTTATTTTCAGGTGATAATGCACAAATGAAAACATACATATGGGTATCATATTCTATACTGTCATATCAGCAAATAGATTTCACTGAATCCTACACACTGGACCTTGGGGGATTAAAAATTTTTGATAATTTCCTCTGATAGAAACGCAAACATCAAGTATTTCAGGCAAGGCAGCAGCCCACTTTAACACTGGAAATCATGCTTGATTTCCTTTCGGTTCTTCTTAAAATATTGACAGATGTATGGAGCTTCTGGGAGTTCAACAGGAGTACAGGAGAGAAACATCAGCTGCTGTTAGCTAACGTGGACAGCATCAACTTTTGAGGCACTTTTATCACTGACTGATCAAACAATATGCAATGGAGGACGTATCACTGAAAATCCCCCTTTAATTGTCATTAGGTGGCTGATGTCCCAAAAACATTTACAAAAGAATTTTTCCAACCTGACTTGGGGCAGCATGAGATAATGGATGCTGCTGGCATCCTTCTCTTCGACAGAGGCGGGGTCGATGAGGTGACACAGATTTTGGTACATCATCTCTGTAATGAAGGGTGTGAAGGGGGCCTGGGGTGAAGAGAAAAAGGAAGAGCAGATAATTAGAGGCTTTTTTTTTTTTTACTGTAGCTAATTTACATTCAATATTTACATTTCACATAGAGGTCTTAAAGTCAGAGGCAGCCATAAAATCTGCATAAAAACATTTTTATTGTAGCTTTTTTTTCTCTCTCTAATGGTGCAAGAGTTCAAACAGCATTGTGCCAGATTGAGGTTACATCTAATGTGAATTCTCTTCTATTTCAACCACGGCTAATTAATTTGTATTGCTCACAGCTGATCTGTATTGATCTGCGTTAGGCTAACTGGCTCTTAGCGTGCCGCTCGCCTCACATGCAAGCATCTACAATGTGTTATAAATAAAAACTCCTACTGCTCATGCATTATTCATAGTCATGCAAGAATACACACATACAAACACACAAACACACACACACACCTCTTCATACCAGAATTATTTTTTTGTGTCTTGCATGCACAAAAGTAAAACATTACCATAAGAAATTTCTACCATACAATCTCTTTTCTCTCTCAGTCTTGCACACACACACACACTCACACACATGCACACACACAATAACACACACACACTCAGCAACAGTATGACTCACCATCAGCCTGCACATGGAGAACAGAACGCTGAAGAGGGTTTCCAGCGCCCACAGGCAGTCCTCTGTGCCACTCTCTCCCTACAAAGTTCACACAGGCATCAATACAGTCAGTCCCCTTGGAACAGTGAAAAGATAAATGTGCTCCAGCATGCATCAGCACATGGATCCCCAATCCATAACAGCCAAGTGCTGACCAGGAAGGGTACAAACGGATTGTAATAAAATGTTCACAGATGGATGAAGAGATGAAGAGGAGGCTTAAATCACAATCAACAAAAAAGGGATATAGGACATAAACCAGGAGAGCATCATCTGTATCTGTATCACTCGTGTTCAAAATAAAGATTCTGACTGATCAGATAATACTACAGTTAGTGTCACTCAATGTATATAAGTTACTGACCTACAGCTTGTATCTTCCTTACATAAGTAGCATTGACTCTATAAACAGGCACTGATTCAGAGGTGTTATCTCACCTTCAGACGGCGTCTGTTGGTCCTGACGTACCAGTTGGTGAGCATGTCCACAAACTTGACCAAGCGAGGCACAACGGTGTACAGGCGGTAAGCTGCAAAAACAAGCTAATGTTAGTTTGTGCTTCGCTGAATACAGAAACAAGAGGAATAGGTTGCCAGTTGAGATGGACTTTAAGGGCTCTAATTTCGTAGCGCAGCGCAAGGTGGCGCAGCGCAGCGCACCCTGCGCAGCCTGCGCAGTGGTAATTTCGTGAGGCTCACCACCATGCGCAGCGCATTTGACAATTTGGTAGACCAGGGTGCGCCTAGATGGGCGTGGCGGCGCACCAGGGGGA
>JAPZDY010000012.1:10182236-10214551 GCA_029783645.1 Ctenochaetus hawaiiensis | reverse complement strand
CTGACCGTCGCTGCAGGATTGAGACAAGCAAAGGCATTAATGTACACACACACACACACACACACACACACACACACACACACTCACACACATGCATGCATGCACTACAATGCATGTTAGAAATCATGAACTTGGTATTCAAATTAGTCCTTCCAGGTCAGCAAGCCTGTGAGCACAGTGTTGCATTTAAACCCTCGGCCTGAGGACAAGTAGCCCTATTGTGGAGCAGCTCTACGGGCTCCATGTTACAGCATATGTTACCATATTGATCATGACAAACAGCAGAATAAACTTGGGGATGAATGAGCAGGTATAAAAAGAGAAAATGGAATAGAAAACTTGGAGTAAAGAGGCGAATAACAGTTGATTAGTGAAGGCAGACAACAAGAAGCAAAGTCTGCAGAAAATGTCTTTTAAAACTGAGAGAAAAAGGCAATTCTCAATATTTTTCTCACTGAGAACAAATCTCAGTACAAACAGAAACCAAAAATGGATCCTGCTATTACAGTACCTTATTCCTATGAGCCACAGACCACAGCTCCTTCATTACTACAAGCATTGGCGTCGTCATGCTGCCCAAAATACTCACAGTTGCACCAAATACAGACTATGAATAGTCACAAATAAATTAACCATTAACTTCTGTTGGAGTAAGAGAAGCTGATAAGCATGATGTCCTGCTGCTTTATTAAGTTTTTTTTAACTTTTCAAAAGAGAAACTATTAATTTGTGATCAGTCTGTGAAGACTTCAGTCATCTATAGAAAACAAATCGGCACAAGGCTTAGATTCATAGACAGTGGGGGGAAACTCGTTGGTTATCGTTGGTTTTAATCTTTAACATCATCTTTTACCACCAGTCTTTAAGGAAAATGAATTTAATTTGTATATTAAAGATAGATAAGGAGGAGGGGTTTGTTATGGTCTCACCTAGCAAGAACCAATCCATTCACAATGACATTCTTGAAGGGTGGTTTTCCAAACAGGGCTGTAGAAAGCACCAACAGGGTGTAGAACCTACAGCAAGATACAAAAAGACAGTATACAAGGTTAGAGTAACAAATAGGACTAAGAACATTCAGCTCATTTTTTTCTCTCTGGTAGAGCTGAGAAAAACAAATTAACTCATTTCATCTTTATTTTTATTCAATTATTTGCCATTATTTGCAATAATATAGTTTTTACCAGCCTTTCAATCAAAGCAATGAAAACAATTAAAGAATTAAATGATGTCTTCCAGTAGTGTGGGATGATGGGAGTAGTTGTGTTTATTGTTCAGGAGCCAACAACACAAATCAATTTGATGTGACCCAGGCAAAAATGCTATGATGAAGTGATGTATTAAAAAAATGTCATGTTACGTTTCTTCACGTTTGACTTCCTTTCTCTCTGCTGGGAGAGCATATATAGAGCAACTACAGGGGATGGGGTGGGGGGACTTAATGCCAATGACAGGTGACCAAATTAAATGTAGTATTATCTAAAAAACAAACCAACAAAAAAAAAATCATATTTATTCAGGTTTGGACATTGTTTCAAATATTTGGGATAATTTAAGAACCCACTTTAAAAATATACAACATAAGTCTGGCTGTTTTAGGACATTTTATATCTCTGATATTGGAGCTGCCATCGTATACCGATGACATCATTTGGTGATAGTGCTAGGCCAGTAATGATTTGCAAATGAAGCCATGATATTGGGGTTCCGCCTAGAAAGCAACCTAAAAAAAAAATGCAAATCCCCCGGTACACCATCACTGGGAGAATCAAAATGTTCTAGCATTCGCTTAGAGGAGCTGTCATATTTTTATCCTTTCAATGAAGTCAATATTTGGTCTTTATATCTCTATTCTTCATCTTTCACCCTCTCTTCATCCATTTCTCCATCTCTCCATTCATCCACAGCTTACCATCCCCTCGTCTGGTCAATGCCTTCAGCGATGAAGTCTGCTGGGAAAGTATCCTCAAACTCCTTCTTGTTTTCAAAGGGGTAGTGGACCTGGGCGTAAGGCATACTGCCGCTCTCAAACCAGCAGTCAAACACCTCTGTGACCCTCCGCAGCACACCCTTACCGCATCGTGATGGGATTGTCAGACTGTCAATGCTGGGAAGAGAGAGGAGGAAAATAAAGTACAACTGTTAAGAATAACGGCAGCAATAACAATCTGACCTGTCCTGTTTTATTATTGCCATGAGGAACTTTTTAAACTGTTGTACAGTGGTATGGATCTTCTCGTCTATATGGTTCATGGCTGCAGTCCAAACAACGATTTTTATAATCCTTCACCGCTGGGTTTCAGAAAACAACAGCTTGTGCTGACACCCACCAGAATAAGGTCAGTTATTGCTTTATGCTTCAAGGATATGGATTAATTGACTGCATACACCACCTCACTTAGGTTCAGCCCATGAGCAAAATCCCTCTATCTTCAGCAAAGTTGCTTAAGATAAGGAAAACAGATGAACCTAAGTTATGTAGCAGTTTCAGAGTGTGCAAGGTGTCTAATAAATCCAGTTTATGAAACATTTCCTTAGTCACATTGTGGGTTAATGAACAGAAACAACAAAATGCAGGTCCATACAACATGACATTATCACAGTAGAATCTGTGCAGTTCAGTGGCTTGTTTGTGTGTGAGGTGAATCAATGATGCATTGTTATTCAACTCTATAGTTGAAGTCTACTGTGTCTACTGAAAGTCACATGCCTGTGCGTGCTTAGAGTCTATAAACCGACTTTAATTCCCACAGTTTCAAAGAAAAGGTCCTCTTATTTGTAAACTGAAGCCATACCTCGAAGTGCATCTAAGCCTTACAAAGCAGGAAGTCTATCAACAACTAATTTAAAATAAATCAAAGTAAATATCAGTTTTAATACAAAATGCTCTATTAAATAGATATCAATAGTTAATGTTCTATGATTGTTCCCTAATAAAGTATAGAGATTAACTTTCCCTTTTGAATTGATTCACTATTAAACATTTTTCCTTGTTCCTTTGTTCTGGTGACAATAGCTATATAATGAGTCCATTTTTAAGTAATGTCTGCCTATCTGCCTTTTTTGTGACCATGATCATTGAATTGCTCAAATGCAAACAAAGAAAATGTTTGTCTGGTCTAAAAAATCTTTTCTTGTACTGTCTGGATGGCGCCCTGTATGCAACATCAACGTCCAGTGCCAGTTGCACACCTGTTTAAGTGATGAACTGCAAAAAATAAATGAATGAATAAAAACATTTCCAGTCCTGAAATGTCAACTTGTGTTTTTTTTTTGCAGAGAGCTCATTAAACACATTCCATTTTTCCCCTCCAGGAACAATGTGGTGCACATTATTGACACTCAGGCCTATAAGCTACAGATTACACCTTTAGTATTCTGCTGCTGGTCACACAAGCTGCTCTGCTGCAGTACTCTGCTGCTCCTGAGAGCTCTGCTGCAGGGCTGCTGAGGAAAAGGGAGCGTGTGAGGCAGGAATTTTCCCATAAGAAGTGTACTGCTGAGTGCATTTTGAGTAGTTAAATATATTTTTGTGGTGTATTATGCATACTATAATACAATCGGAGCCATTATCTCAGGGAGATCGCCGCTTTACAACCTGAAATAGTCTTTAAGTTTAGGTGTCAGAGACCACTGTGTTTTCCGTATTCAGAAAAGAACAGTCAGTTCTGTTCCCAGTCAGAAATCAGTTGGGTTAACATCTGAACACACAAGAAAAACAGCCAAAATTTCTGTGCCAAATTGATCAAATTTAAATTCGACTGTTGACTCATAGTACTTCAGAATTCATTTATTAAAGCACAGTGATCTAAGCAAAGGACTTAAAGTCAGAATACTTCTTCTTTTTTTAATCTCTCTCTCTTGCAGGTCTCCAAACTGCATTAATGTACAATACTACATTAATGAAGTGCCCCCTTTAGCTATATTTGTAACAATGACATGTAGGCATAATCAAGGATCAGTTTAGTCAGGAACCTCAAATGTTAGGCTCCTTGATCAGCTGCTTTTATTGAGAATTGCTTACTAGTCCTTCAGCTTATCAACCACAACAAACCAAGTAATGCGTATGTATGTTACATTTTTTTTTTTTTTTTTAATTACATTTTTTGGGCTTTTCGCCTTTATTAGATAGGACAACCGAGAGAGAGTGGACAGGAAATGGGGAGAGAGAGAGGGGGTGGTGACATGCGGCAAATGGTGGGAGCTGGATTCGAACTCGCGACCGCCACATGAAGACCTAAGCCTTCACACATGGGAAGCCCACGCTACCAATTGAGCTAAACAGCGCCCCATGTATGTTAATTTTACTACCAAATGCATCCAGAGCAAACTATATGTCCGTTATACGTCCTCTCAATTTACTGCAAGTCACACAATAAAGTGAGTTGTTTTAAACAGCAAGTAGCAGCTTCAAGACCTCAATTAACTTTCATTCAGCTTTTAACACAAATTAAACTACTGTGTAGCTTCAGAGTTATTCTTGATGACTTTCTTTTTATTCTGAAGATTGCTTAAATCATTTTCATTCTTCCTCAGTCTCGCAGACCTGCAACTCAAGGAAATGATGAAGGTGACCTCTTCCTCCCCATCAATTAACTATGGCCAGCCCCATGGAAGTGATTAAAGGTTATTAGCAGATGAAGAGCGGAAGAGTAAAGTGATCTGTGTTCCACAACACCCATCTGGTCCAGGCAGCCAGGTCACATTAAAGAGGCAAAGGGCAGATTTAACAGGGATACATTCGTACACTAACACACACATACAGGCAATGACAGCACACCAAAAAGTCCACTCATGCACACACATACAGTGTGTGAGTCTGAGGGTAGAACACGACAACTGCAGACACACACCGCTGAGTACACACTCAGGTAGCTGGCTAAGTCTTTGATCAGTGACTCACCTCTCCCGATGCAGATCGGTTACTTTGACTCCCGACAACTCCTCCAGTTCAGCCATGGACCCAACACACACCACCTGACGACAAAAATGAACAGGCACACGCACACACACATTAAAGCCTGAGTGAGCATTATCACAAAATAACATTCACAGCAACAAGTTTCCTGATTTTAACTTGTTTAATCAATTGGTTGACCTAAAAGAAATAAATCTCAAACAATTTTGATAATAATTTAACTACTTAATTCATCAGGCAAAAAAAAACATTCATTGTGGGTAATCATTTCAGTTCTGAATCAATGTTAATAGAAGGAGAGCTTTTCTCATAGCTAAGCTAAGCTAACTGGCTGCTGATGGCAACTTCATATATACTGAACACACAGGAGAGTGTTTAGCTTTTGATTTAAATCTTGGAAAAAAGCAACTGAACATATTTCCAAAAACATCAAACTATTCCTTTATACTCACTCACTCATGAGTTTAAGTCAGTTGTACTTTAATTTGAACTTATTTGTTTAAAAACCTTTAAAGGACAATCAGTACTGAACCTGACATATACTGATTCTGACATATTTGTCAGAATACAGCACAACTTAAAAAGTAGGCCTACTTCAGCACACTTCCTGATTAACTTTACCTGAGAAAGTATGGTAAAGTGTGTTATCTGGTCTCCTCAGAGAGTTAACCTGTAGGCTCTGTTCTAGTTTTTACCACAGCACCAGGTAACATGGCCCAGATACAGCCTGATACACCACCGTCAGACACAAAATAAGACATAGTAAAAGAAACACATCAAGAAAGACAGAGAGACAGAAGACAGAACAATAAGAAAGGATACTGAGAGATAGAAATTGTTGTGCCACACACACAGAAACACACACGCAGACAGACACACAGCTTTGGTTTTGGCTGCGTTATCTGCTGCTGAGGGGTGTGTGAGGGAGGCACCAGGGAGCGCGAGTGCTCTGGAAACAGTCACAATGCTATTTCCAGCAAGCAGGTCGCTCGCTGGCTGTCCCTCTTTCAGTCAGGGGACCAACACTTAATTTTTCAAACGCTCAAACAACCCAATTATGACATCTCTATTCAGTTCAGTCTACTTCACACAGTCAGCTGGGTTTGGCAACGCACATCCACAACCAGACGAACGTTTACAGTTTGGCTGCTTTCTCCGCTGTCTGCCTCCTTTTTTCCACTTCCACTTATTTCCTCCTCCTCCTCTTTTTATGTTTTATAATCTCCCCCCTTCTCATGTCTTTTACTTTCTCATTTGCTTCACCAGATAATTTATTCTGTCCCCTTCTCCTCCTCCCCTTATTTTCCGTGCCTCCCGTCCATCCCCACCCTCCACCCTCCACCCTCCACCCCCGACTGCTGTTTGTCTTGAGGACCTTTGAAGTTGCCTCAACTGGCATGAAGAGAGACCAAACACATTTTGGTTTGTGTTTATTTGCTGTTTACATTAATGAATCATTCATGTGTTGAGTTTATGGAGGCACTCAGTAATGGTGCTTGAGGGGAACTAACTTTGACTGCAGACAGAGTCACGCTACACTCTCTGGTTTGACACCATGGTCACATCACTCCGCTATACCCGAAAGTCTTTCCTAGCACAAACCTCCACAAACACACAAATGCATACACATGCATACATATGCATACACATGCAAACACACGCATGCACGCACGCAGCACACACACACACACACACACACACACACACACACACACACACACACACACACACACACACACAAAAAGGGCCAGCTATGCTAAATTATTTGAGTGTCAAAAAGAGGTCAGCAAGAAAAATTTTCACGCTGCCAATTTGTGAGAGGAGCTGGATTTCTCAGCTCTCACAGCAAACCAATCTGCCTTTGGAAAGACACAAGACATTTCTTCCCAAACTCATTTCTATGGTAAATAAAAGTGAGAGTTATGGAGAGTTCAACTTTTCAATTATGCCCTCTCATGCTTAGCCCAGATTGATTTGTGAGTGCTGCCAAGGTTGCGAACAGCTCCCTAAGAAAAGACTAACTGACTTGGTATTTGGTTGTGACACAGACAAAATGTGTGATCTCTGCAGAGCACAAAGACATATTAGAGGCATTAAGGACTCCATTAAACCATATCGAGTGTGTGTTTATGCGTTTTTGTGTTGTCCTGACCTCTTCAAAGTCATCGCTGACCCACAGAGGGATGGGAGTACCCCAGTAACGGTTCCTCGAAATCGCCCAGTCACGAGCATCTCGCAGCCAGTTCCCGAAGCGCTTCTCACGCACAAACTCTGGAACCCTACAGAGACAGACAGATTATGTGATGTGAGCTCTGGTTTCGGTTACCCTTTTAAAATATAAAACATGATTTCAACCACAAAGACAATCAAGTCTGCATGTAGGCTACATTTAACAGCTATTTACAACCACCAGTTCTCATAGAAGGCATTTAATCATGGCTTCTGCAGGGTTTGCCACGTAAAATTCAAGACATTGTGACCTTTTCAATACCACATAAAATTTAATTTAATACCAGTTTCAAGGTCATAATGTCAGCAGTGTAAAAATACAATAGAAAACCAGTAGGGGTAATATGACCTATAATTATCCATTATTATATCAATTCTCTTCAGTACTTCCCAGCAGTGTTCAAAAATACCTCCTAATGATGAAACTAATCAAATAAATGCAATCTGGACCAAGTTAAATGGCCTAAAAGGGAAACATGGATTAACAAATTAAATATGATTTCTTTATTTAGGTTTTTGCTACAATCAACACAGTTGAGATAGCTACTGTAGCCAGCAGTAGTTATAGTGTTTGCTACAAATCTCAAACAAATAAGACCAAAAAGCTTCTTGCACTTTGAAACATTGTTGAAAAATGTCATTTTTAATTCAGAAATGCAAAATGTTTCCAACAGCCTGCGATCAGATGCAAAAAACTATGTAACTCAACATTACCGCTGATGGCAAGAGAGAAATACTTTATTTTTCTATTAGGAATCTGAATACAGTGCTTCTTAAGACTTTTAAAACCTGCAAATACCCTGTTAATTTATCGTGCAACAGGCCTATATTTCCTAACAACAATAACATGCATTATTCATTCATACATGTGCCATATTACTGAATATATGTATGCATCCTTTGACAACTCAATAAAAATAACTTTTAAAAAAAGCAAGCATTTTTCATGTCATTATTATTCCTTTACCAAGCTGGCACCATTGTTTCTTCTCATTTTAGCCCCTAAAAATAAAGTGCACTGCTTCTTTTTATGAACCTCTACTGCAAAGGTTAACATCCCCTTCAAGGCTTCTTTCTCCTCTGTATCCCTCTTCTGCTCTCCCCTTTCCATGTTTTGCCTCAACCGATTTCTAGATTTAATCCACTATCTCACAATCTCCTCCTCCTCCTCCTCATTTTTTCCTGTCCCCTCTCTTGCTGTGCCAGGCCGTGTTGCTCAGGAGAACAGTGCATGGGGGTATAAATCGTCATCAGGATCCACACGCTAAGCAACGAGTTCATCAATTCCCATTTGTAGGAGGCATTTCTATTTAGGCCCCTAATATATCAATTTAATGATTTTTTTTTTTTCTGCTCACCAACCCCCCTCTAACATTCCTTCAACCGTCACCCTCCCTCCCTTGCCTCCATGCTAAATGTAGAAGTTAAAGTGTGCTGTCTTGTCTCTGCTTGAGACGCGCGAGTCATTTAATATGTGCAGGCTTCTATTATAAGTCACAGACACTGGGGATGCAAACGAGACAGGGGGACAGAGGTTGCAGTCAGGTGGGGACTGACTGAGCCTGTGCATGATGGAAAAAAGGGAAGAGAAGGTGAGAAAATGATTTAAAAAAGGAGGGAAGAAAAAGAGAAACAATGTTACAGGACAAAGTGCAACAAATCAGGGAACATTCTGTAGCTAAGCCCCTCCCCCTGATTAGTGACTGTCCAAACATGGCTTTGCAAACATAGGTCTGTCAAGCTTTGGATATATCTGTATACTGAAGTAGTTTGGATACATAAATCTAAATCCGTCTTGCTCATCCAAGTATGTTACCTAAACAGTTTGGTGGGGTTATGTTAGAATAAAAAAGGCTGATCTTATTTTTCCTGACCATTTTTACATCATTAGAACTAACCAACTAATCGACTAATCATTTACATTGGCCTGATTAGCTGCAGCTGTCATTTCAGCCATTATAATCGTCATTTGCAAGATGAAAATAACAAGCCTACATTTTGCTAACTCTGTCTGAAATCAAGGACTACCATTTTGAGTGGCTTAGCGAACAGTTGGGTTTGAAACAACAAGCAGGACAGAAAGATTAAGAGAAGTCTGGTGGGAAAGAAGAACATGCCTGATGCCTGAAAATACAACCTGAGTCACTGTAGGACCTGTTTATTAACATCAAATTTTATTCTCCCTTATGGCCACGACACTATGTTTAGAGATCAGGCTGCAATAACTGAGCTTCCTGCACCTTAAGCCTCAAAAAAGACTAGCTCCCCTTGTAAGCACTCATTAATTCTGTCCTTAATTTATTCAGACAGACAGACATCTGGAAAAATCAGTCAAAACTCTCCAGAGCCTGAGCCAACCCAGTGCACCATGAGCATAAAGAGAGATAAAATGAACAAATCACTTTGAGAATACGGGAACTAGCACTTTGCTTTCTGAAGGATTCTTTAAAAGTCTCTCATCAGTCAGCATGAACTTCTTATAGAGGTACTGAACTCTGCACAATTTTACTTTTTTTAAGAGACTGATGAGCTTGCAACTCACCCTTGCAGACAGACAATCTTTTAGAGATTAGAACTCAAGTAGGACGGTGGAGTCTAATCAAAAAGAAAATCTTCTTTAAACAAAATCAAATAATTGGGGTTGAAGAATGAGCTTAATCAGAAGGCTGAAAGCATCACCCTAAGGGTGCAGCCATGCAGACAGATGGAAAAAATGTGTGTATAGAGATGTTAAGTATAAATATATCATCAAACATTTAGAGAAATTATTGTCATTCTTTAGACACAAACAGAAAATAATGGCTACATCATGTCTGAGCTTCTAACATTTCTTTGCATGAAATAATTAACACAAAATTAAAAGGCCATAACTTTGATAACCAAGTAATCATTTCAAGGCATTTTCTGGCAAAAGGTGACAAAGTAACTTGCTCGGGCTCCACAGATGTAAATATTTGCTATTTTTCTGACATGTCTATGATGAAAAAATTTAATATATTTGGGATCTGCAGCTGTCATCAGATAAAAGACGTCACCGCGGGCTCTGAGAAGTTGTGATGAGTTATTATTGCCATTTTCTGGCATTTTATATGACAAGTCACAGCCTGAAAATAATCAGCATATTATTTAATATTAAATATAATCAACAGATGTTGTCACACTCTATTAAATATAATGCAAAACACACAATCAGATACTTAAACATAGAGCACATATGGAGGTAGTAGTCTTGTATTACATGCAACACCAGTACTCCTTGGGTACAGAATATGGCCTTTAAAAAAGTGTGGGTGTTTGTGCGTGTCTCTGCGTACATGTGTGTCTATGTGTCTTCACCTTCCTTGCAGCGAGTCATTCATCTCAGTTTGACAGCCCCATTACCAGAGGCAGCTACTGTGGTTCAGCAAAGAGCACTGGGAGCACCAGGGGTAATACCACTTAGCAAAGCTATCCTGCTGACGCACATTTTCTCCACATTCTGCCACTACAATTAGCATCGTGCTAATGTTTTCTACAAAACATCAGTCCTGTGTGTGCCATAATAAAATGCTTTGATGAGGATTTTGACCCCATTTCATGAAAAATAAGAAAAAACTTTGAAGAACTCCATATTTAAAACAACTTTGCCCAGTGAAACATACTGTAGTGGTCCTCGAGGGAAATGCATGACTGTCACAAACAACTTTGTGTGGTCAAGCAGGATAAGAACTGTTATTGTTTTGGGACTCTTGTATTTTACATCACTTGTTTGGCTACATACTTAAAGTTTTCAGTTGACTGTCTTTTTGCACCAAGCTAGGTTTCAGTTGTTTCAGAGGAAAACTTACCAGTAGCATTTGCCATTGTTTTCCAGTAGTTTCTCCACCATGTGCTCCACTCGAACAAACCAGCTGGGAACGGCCTTGTAGATCAGCGGTGTGTCAGACCTATTGGTACACGAAAATATAAAATAAAACATGAGGTTGCAACATAAGAATTGCAATGTCAGTTGGTTGGTCCACTGCTTTGGCTCAGACTCAATTATTCCAACCACTATTGTAAAGACTGCCATTCATTTTTAGGGAATACTATTATCATTACTATCTGTTCAATATCTTAAATACCTGGGTATATCTAAATTTGACAGGTTTATAACCAAATATCATCAAGCTAATGTCATTCCAATCCATCTCAGCTGAACTTAATGTTGAATGAGCAAAAATCAGTATACTGACATGTTAAACTACGTAGCTGAACATCATTTAAACATTTGTTTATTTTAAGAAGAACTCATGAGCTTGTGGTCATGACAGAGGGAGTCCTGTATACAATATGTTTTGCATTTGTTTTACTTTTTAGGCTGTGAAAACCTAGCTTAACCACTTGAACACAAGGCATACCGTCAACATGACCTTTCATGTAATAGCTATGAGCTATGATCGAAAAGCAGCAATTTTATCTGCTACTTATCTTCATTTTAGCACTGTTATTATGAGCCTGTTAGCTTTGTTGCACCAAAGTGCAACATTGTTTGACTCCATGCACCAGTGTGTTTAATAGTGCTGCTTTTCTTTAAATCTTCACTGTCAAGTTGGTTAATTGTTAGCATTAAAAAAAAAAAAAAAGTTTTGCCTATAGGAGCCCTGGCTCCTGCCTTACAGATACCAAGTGGTTAACACAAGAACTTTTCCTTGTGGCTTAGAGAACACATCTTTGCATATTTACTGGGTTAATTAATCCTGCTTGGGTCAGCTTACAGCTGCTCCAAGTGAGAGTGATTCATTCTGCTCAGAAAGTTAGTTTGTGTGTGCGTGTGTGTGCGTGTGTGTGTGTTATATATTTAAGACGTGATAATATGGGACCTTAAGAGGTTATGTCGGTGTCAGCAAACTGGTATTGGCTTTGTGAATTGATTATGTGCAGAGACCACAAAACCTCTATTGACATCCTGCACTGACGATCCTGAGGGAGGCATGAGCACAGACTGTATCCTTATGAACAGTATGAAACTACCAAATATGGCTGCCTATACTGAGGTAAAATAACATATTTAGTTTGTACAAGCCTAACATCTGTGACCTCTAACCCTGTTCTTTGGCAGGTTGTGTTATTCCATTACTGTTGATTTAACATCCCACAGTGGAAAAACTTTAAGTGGAGTTGGTGGTTTAAGTGAGTTTTAAGTGAGACTCCACTCTAACATGGCACAGAAGAAACATAATTTTACAGTTTAAATTCTGCATGTCTCACCTCCAGCAGAAGGGGTAACTATGTTTGAAGGTGCTGGCATTGACGAGGCGCCCGTTCTCTTTTAACCACTTGATGATATTCTTGTCAGCATCCTATAAAAGAGCAGAAAAACAATAGATGTGATTCAAACTATGCATAAGAGTTACCTAACAGCAGTCTGAAATGTCGCGTTTGAGCATCCGCAGTGGTTGTGGGGGTCAGAAATGTTTCATGTTTCAGGATACGAACACAGCCTGAATGTACGTTTATGTAAATGTGCATCATTACATTACTGAGAAGCTGAACCATCAGGTTTCAAAACCGTTAGGAACTAAAAATGAAAGCTTTCCAGTTGTTGTTAAGCTGATTTTAACAGCGACTGTGGAGTGTAAAGCTCTGTATCTTTGTAAATATTTAAAATTTAATTACATTTGAAGTGAAAACCAAATTACAAAAGTAAATTTCTTCAAGTTTCAGTGAACTGTTTCTTGTGGTAGCAATTCTTTTTCCTATATCTTTTTTCGTGCATTTTTTCCTTGTCCATTGCTAAAAATATATCAGTGTTCATTAGACATTCTGCAATGAGATATTTAAGAAAAAAAATAATTTAACAAAACTTTTTAGAATACAATAAAATATTTGTTTCAAGTAATTAAACTGAATGTTTTTCCTTCACATATTCTTCTGTGAAACTCTCCCGATCAGGACAACATTGTGCCTTCATGCAGCGCAGTAGCTCAAGTACAAGTGAAATTATAACTATAGTCTTCATTAGAATACATTACAGTGTATTTTTGTTGCTTGAACAAACTAAAATTTAATAAAATATATACAATAAAATTATATTTATTACAGGCTAGTTTTTCCCTGTACATATTCTTCACAAATTATCAATAATAAAGAGGCTTGGCTAACATTTGGCCACTTTCTTGGATTTTTACATAATTTCCTGTATATCATGGTATAACTACTGTGCATCCTGTGTATCCCTGGTGTATCCCCTCAGCTTTACCTTTCCTTTATCTTTGGTATCTTTTTAAAATGTGAATTCTTTACGTCATGTCAGAAAGCTCCGGATCTTTGAACATGCCATGACTTTGCGCTTAGGAAAACCAAGGTAAATCCACAGCCAAGGTCACGGCCTGCTCAGACATCTATGATAAATATCACCACTCAGGCAGGGAGAAGTTGTCTGTTTAGTCATTCAGCCCACTGTTTATGGCAAACAATCTAATATGCAATCTGCCTTGCGCCTTATCACACACCATTTCACCTCCCTCTAACCAGGCTCACAGTGCAATTCACAGGAAGCTCATAAATATGACTTTTCAGCAAGGTGTTTGGCAGACTGTCGGTCGTGACCTCTTTGTAGAGAGAGGGGTTTTAAACTTTTTCAGCCAGGAGTAAATTTTGTTATGCCCTGACCCGGGCTCGTTAAAACATGAAAGTACACCTGTGATGTGGAGACTCATTGGAAGTCTGCCTGCAACCCACTGAGTATATTAATAAATCCATTCCACCACCTGCCCAACCGAGTACAAACAACAGTTACTGGTAATGTTACTAGATTAACACATATTTCATATCTCTTTTAGACTCTCTGTGTCACAAAGCAGAACTAATCAGCAGAGTTAATTATTTCAAAACATTTTTCCGCATTTTTTCTAGTTATATAACCAAATGAAATACCCCAGCTAAATACCAGACCCAGTCCTCTTGCAGCAGAAAAGGCTGAATTCTCACAGACTTTTTATGGCCTTGTGGCACATGTAGAATTTCTGTACACATATTTCTACACATTTCTATTATTATAGTTTAAAACGAGGGCAAGAGAAAGTAAATAGAAGAATAGAGAGCAAAGAGAGATTTCAGTATTTACAGGAAGAGACAAGGTATATCAACAAGACATTAAAGAGTACAACTGGAAACTCATAGGAGAAAAGAAAAATGATCAATGCATTATTTTTGTATGCACTCACTTCAATCTTTATTAGGTAAAAGTTGGTCAACATTAGTGTAAATGCTCAACAGAACATTTGGAATAATCAAGGGGACACTGTACAAACACTAATGATATTTGTTGTGCTCTGTTTGAGTTGTGACACATCACAGCACCACAAAAGTGTTTTTTATCTGTAGAGGCTGTGGAATCCTTAAATTGGATCATGAGAAGCAGTGGCAAAAAAAGTGAGCAGATGTATCACAGGGAAGTGACAGAAGTGGTAGAAGAGATATAACAGCAGGATAGATTTGGCAGGAAAAAAGGAAGGTGAATTCAACAAGAGTGGTTTAGAAAAGTAAAAGAGTATGACTGAGTAGACCTGAGGGCTGCCATAAAATAGGAGCTGGTGGTGACAGGGTGAAAGAGCTGGTTGGAGAAAGGCAGAGGAAGTGGCAGAAAGGTTGTTCTGAGAAAATGATTCGAAGCAAAAAAGACTGAATAGTTGAGAATCAAGCAGACAAAGATAATGGGGTCAGGGTAGGCGAGATGAGTAAGAGGGTAAGGAAGGCTGGACATTAATTCTCAATACTTCTTTGGTAACAAGCGAAATGTGTCTTAAGCATCAAGCGTCAAAACTGTCAAGTACCGAAAGCTGGCATCAAATTTTTGGTCAGATTTAAAATTTTGTTTGTACTTATTTTGAGGTCAGGTTCATTTTAGTTTGAATCAAAATCTTGCTAAGCAGCAAACGTAACTCTTTATGTATTTCCTTGAGCCAGTCCCTCATTTTAATAGTTACATTGTATACTTCAGTTTTATACTAAATCAAAACTAATTATCAATTTCAGAGAATTCTGTTTAGACAAAGTCCTTTCCAAGAGTAAGCATTAAGACAGCATTTCATTTAGTATCCAACATTTGATATTATTGTCCTTGTTTGTTAAAAGGGAAAAAAGCTTCTCTCAAAGTACAGTTCAATTTTTCAGTATCTGTACTGACACTCAGGTGTCAGATTAGAACTAGTATTGACACATTTCTAATAATTGCAGTGGGGAGAGCAAAACAGTAAAAGAATGGGTAAGATGGGGGAGTCTTTATAACTACAATCAGTCGATCTGTCCTCGATGCTCTGCTCTTCTACGTGGCTGCTGGACTTGCGGCTCCTTTCGCTCACTCCTTGGCAATTCCAAGCCTACTCTCCTCTCCTTCTAGAAGCTTCCTGTAGGTGGCGATCTCTGCATCCAGCTTGAGCTTAATGTGCAGTAGTTCCTGGTAGTCTTGGAGATACTTGGTCATCTCCAGTTTGGTTTCGCAGAGCTGGTTCTCCAACTGAGCAATGACACCCTCGAGGCTCCCAACCTTATCCATGTGAGCCATCTCCATGTCCTCCAGCTGCTGCTCCAGGGCTGCGTTGCGAGCCCTCAGCCCATCAATCTGGTTCTGCAGGTCTGTCACTTGGTTGTGGAAGGTTGTGATCTCGTCTTTCATGGTCTTCATTTGCTGCTCATGTTTGCCAGCGTGCTGCTTGAGGGTGTCAAACTTGCTCTTGTACCATTTTTCAGCTTCCTGCACATTGCGGGCGGCAACAGCTTCTATCTCTGTGCGCATGTTGCGCAGATAAGCAGCCAGATCAGGTCTATCACCATCCAGTTCTGATGTAATCTTTGCATCCTGGATCTGCTTCATGAGGTCCGCCACCTCTTCATCATGCAGCTGCTTGAGGAACTCTATCTCTGCCACCAGTTGCTCTATGCGCTTCTCCAGCTCAGCCTTCTGCAGAGTGGCATTGTCAACATCCTGGTGAAACTCCTTCAGGATCAATTCAGCTTCTTCTTTAAGGGCCAGCTCCTCCTCTAGTTTTAGTCTCCACACTTCAACCTCCTCTTCAATGTAGCCCTTTTCGATATCCGCTGCTCCTTTCTCATTAGTCAGGGTCTCAATCAGCTCTCGCACCTCCTTAAACTTGAGCTCATATTCTTCTCCGATGCCTGCAGGAACCCCCTTGTAGCGGCTTTCCAATGCAGCCAGCTCAGCTTGAAGAGCAGCATTTCTCTGCTCCAGTGCCTGGACCTTTTCAATATATCCTGCAAACTTGGCATTGAGTTCCTGCATCTCCTCTTTCTCATTAGCATGTTGCTGGTGTATCTCTGTGCCCAACTCGACAGCAGTGCCACGATAACCTGAGCGTCCACGGCTGTCATATGAAGATCCACGGCATCGGGAAGGAGATGGGCTCTGAACTCTGACTCTGCTGCTAGAGCCGCTAACCTGCAGGCTCTTTTGGGTGTAAGATGAGGCTCTCATGTTGTATAAAATACTGGGTTCTTTTTGCAATTGAGAGAGGAGGAGCTGTCCCTCGAAACTACTTTGTTTAGCCTGCGTCGCAACTAACGCTCCCTCAGATCACCTTTGAGTTTTTATACAGCAATAAAGAATGTCTCAGACAGTCTTGAAATTCACGCTTGTTTTTGACATGTTTCAAAAGTGGATTATGACAGACTTTCAGTGAACTGTGGCTGCATGCTCTTTATTAGCTAACGCTGTACTGTTAGCGGCCAGGCAGGTCAGGCCCACTCCCTAGCTTTTGCACCAGGATGTGAAATAGTGATCTGACCATGTATGACTGTTATTTTTCACTCATTATTCACTTTGGATGTTAATGAAACTGGGTGTGACAGGGAGGAAGAGGGCAACCAGTGCACTGGTTAATGGAGACAATGTGCTTTGGCAGCAGGTTTTTCGACAAAACATTGTGAAACTGCTCAGATGTAGATTCCTTCATTTCCCTCCACATCAATGAAAAGATCATGTAAAGCATAATTTGAAACTACATTTGAAAAAAAATATTAAAAACCCTTCAGTCTAATTTCAGTCACTACATGGCATGATATAATGAAGCATTAACAGTTGGGACTAAGAAGAAAGGGCACAGTTCAGTCAAACTGTTCAGGACGAAAGAGGAAGTAATCATTGCAAAAAGATTTTTTGATATAAACAGAAATAGAAATAGAAATGAATAAGAGAGCGAGTGCCCAGAACGCAGGAAATGAAATGCTGAATTAAACCAGCTATTATCCTGTGTATCATACTACTGGCTCGCACCAGAGGTAAAATGCATGAAATGTGTGCTAACCTAATCTTCATGTAAATGTCTGATGTGTCACTCACTTTGACATACTGTCCTGCGAAGTCAGTGACCTCTGAAGTGAAGCAGCCAGAGGCGTCAACGGGGCAGATAGGAGCCTGGTCCCTCTGGATGATGTTGAATTCTGTGCACACCCTGTAATCATCCTACAGAAGGAATATTGAACAGTTAGAAGGGCTTAACTGTATGTATTCAAAATGTATTTCACTGCAAAAACCAAAAATATTTATTGTAATAAAATGAAACAATTATTCAATTACTCAATTATTCACTGGCAAAGAAATATGATAATCATTCACTGTTTAAGTCACTTTTTCTATATACAGTAAGTGCTACTAGATTTTGATGTTTTCTGTGATAGTTAATCCCTCTGACTTTGGGAGGAGACTTATTAATTTCAAGCTTATTTGTTTAAATATTATTCTCCCAACAGACCACATTGTACACTGAAAAATAAGCAAATATCTGACCCCTTTGGCAGCCAGTTTCACTTGTTTAAAAGACATGTTATGACTCCATATTAAATTCCTAGTTGAGCTAGATACTTTTTGCAGTGTTGAAACAAGCGTCACTGGTATGTGACAGCTATGCATGAAAGATCTGAGGACATTCAGCTGTAGATGCATTTTGTATTCCAACACGCAGTCAAGATCCAAGATGGATGGCTCACAGGGTCATTTCACATCTAGTCATAACAACATAAAATTTAAAGAATGTAATTCTGCAACACATTCCTCCTCTCTGTACATCTTCAGAGCAAATCTATTTGTGTCTTTGGATTTTACCTGGTAATCAATATCAATGTGATAACTTAATACCAAATTAAAAAATATATCTAACATAAAAATGCAAAAAGAGGTGACATGTTGGTGTTAGGATTAGAGGGTTGACCTCCCACAAGTGAAAAAGGCCAAGAAATAAGGAAGTGTGTCTCCACAGCTGGCTACAGCCACAGGGATTTCCTTCTGCCCTTGACAAGGGCATCTAACCTGTAAGCAATGACCAAATACCTCTGGTAGCACTGACGTATTGGCCTCCAGACTGCAAGAAAACTGATACCATAGCACTAAATACAAATATGTGATTAATTCTCCTCATAAGCAATGAGAACAAGATGTGAGTCATTGTTCTAGTTTTGTTAAAAACAATTATTTGTGTAGGAAACCAGATGGAAAGTAATTCAAGATTCTTAAATAAATGATTTTACCCAAACAGGGTCACAGTTCTTTTTTTTATATAAATGAGTTGGTCTTGAGCTCAAGTTTTGAACCACAAAACATATTAATGATTAAATTAATTGAAATCTTTTCAGGGTAAAGTTTAGTTCTACAAGCCCTTGTAAAGGGACATATAAACCAATAACAGCATGTGTCCCCTTCAGCAGATAGGAGCTACACTTACAATGGCTAAAGGCAGTCAAAGTAATACAAACACACACTACATAAGCTGAAAAAAATTCTTTGCAAACTTAGGAAACATAAGCAAATACAGAAACAGAACATAATTGAATTTAGTTATAAAAGTAGAGGCAATGCCTCTAGACGGACATGAAAGACTTAACAGTCCTGGATGCACTTTTTTAAAATCACAGGTACATTCATAGAGTTATACTTGAAAAAATGACCCTGTTTTCTTTTCCGGAGTTTGTGCCATATGAGCATCTGCAGCACCTGACAATTAAACTTATTAAAGACAAGGCTTTAAAAGTAAATAACTCAACTTCATTTAATCCAAATCACACAGAGAAGTAGAGTACATTGTAGTCACACTGTCTTCGCCTTCCACCTTCTAAGCAGCCATAATCCACTCAACCTGTGCAATTCTACATTTTGAAAAGTTCCATTTGTATCTCTTACTCTGTCTCTGCTTGTCCTGATCTTTACAAGTCTAGCTTGTTATGGGACTTGGTCTTGATAGAGTCCTGACTACCAGGCTAACACTCAAAACACTACTAAATAGTCAGAAAACTTCCATTATTCAACAGTATTTGGAAACACTTGGAAGCAGGTGCTGATTCTCCACTTCTTGCAGTTCTCCTGTCATGCTGCCATACATTTTTTTACTCTAGGTAAAGGACTTTAGTGATGTTAAAATAATTGACTATTATGGAAAAATTTAGCGAGTTAAAATGTTAAACATTTGCTGGAAAGAAGCTTCCAAATAATTGAACTTGCTGGTTATAGTCTGAGGATTGTTAAAGTCCTTTTATGCCACTTTGAGACTTGGCATCTTTTTGTGACATTTTATTAAGCAAAAGATTCATCTTTGAATCACAAAAATGAAACAGATTAACTGCAGTAGTAAAGGACATTAGATTAAAAGTTAACGACATGTTTCCTACAAAGAGTAATGAAAAGAGAAAGACAATAGCTCACTCACAGCCCCAAAGTACGGTGCCTGGTGGACCACTCCTGTACCCTCCTCCTCCTTGACGTAGTTATCTGTCACCACCTGGAACGCTCCTTTCTCCCCACACTGAAGTAAAACAAGGATGAGGAGAAATAGATGAGGGGGCCCAAGTGTTGAGGAAGCAAAGAAACAGAGCCATAGATAGAAAGAGAGAGATTAAGAGACAGATCGAGAGAACATAAGCCGAAGTGCCAATCTGTGTTCAGACAGGTAATTAAAGTGAGACATGGGTCTATCTTTATTTTGTGACAAATAATACATAAACCTGTGAAAAAGCCAGGAGCAAGAACATGCAGTCTACAAACCTTGGCAAAGTACTGGAAAAGAGGCTTGTATTTTTTCCCTTTAAGCGTCTTGCCAGGAAATCTGAAAACACATAGAACACAAGGTTCTTAATTTAAAATCCAAGATTCTTCTTCATTGTATCGACTTCGCTGCAGAAAACAGGAAAACAGGAACAAGCACAAGTTCTGCAAAAATACAGGCAACACTTCAAGAACAGAAAACACTGACTATGAAGGTGTCTCAAGCATTTCAGCTTGCTTGCTAATTAGCACGCACAAATATAACTGATGGATCGTAATTTGGTCATTGGACATTGGACAATTTTTCACCTGGCAATGGTGCTACAGAAAAAGGAAAGGGATCGTCAATCAATTTATCTCGAGGGAAACATGAATGTCTGGATCAAATGTCAAAGCAGTCCAACAACGCTGAGACATTTCGCTTGAAGCCACAGACAACAACCTCATGATGGCGCTAGAGGAAAAGCCATGTGACCTGCAGTCTAAGTTTTAAACATGGAGCCTTTAGATGAATCTCTCTGATGTTTCCTCTAGCTAACCATTTCTATGCACATAGCTCTCCCATTGGTCAGCTTAACGCAAGCAATGTTGGTGGGAGGAGCATAAGGACAGTGATTTGTACATTATGATTTTTTTCAAAGAGCAAGAAAGAATGGATGTGCTTCCAGCCAATTTTTAAAAAACATGTTAGACAAAAAACTACTAATTATATCAGAGTATTGTTACAGACTAAAAAATGTATCTGAAAATGAACTTAAATGTCTTTATTTGGTAAGAACAAAAACTGTGTGAGGATCTCCAGAGATCTCAGTTTAAGGTTAAAGTCTGTGTTGGCATCATTAATATTATATGTTTCCTCTAATTACATAAATAAAGAGATCTGTGCTCTTGTGTATAGGGACTTTGTCCTTGTAGAAGGTACAAGGTAATTCATTCACCCTTGAAGAGGAAGCACCTGCCAGTTAAGACATTTTTCAACATGTCGTCTCTATTGCCAGTCAATTTGTCCAGTAAATGGGATGAGTGGTTATAAATCCTGCCTGGAAATGTGCTCCATCTTTTTTCAGTACATTGAGTATTCTTTATTCACTCAGGTGTTTTCTTGATTTAACCTCAAACAATTTGTTTTTTCCCCCACTCGATTCTGTACTTTCCCTTTTGCTCCACAATCATCCCCTGAACAGGGAAATTGGGAATTTGCTTTCTTCTTTCTTCATAGAACACACAGCTGGTAAAATACACATTTACAAACTCTCCTGTGAGTAACTTTATCCTTGTCTCTGGGTTTAACTCAGAAGAAAATCTTTTACAGTAAATGTGAAAACCGAGCTTAATGCCAGCTGAAAGAACATTGCTGGGTTTGAATTTCCTCAACTTATTAGGCTGGAAGTTTCACTGCTCACCATAACCATCATCCATCATCATTTTGCTGAATGATTTGCCATTTCCACCTTTATGAACTATATTTATTGCAGCCTGAAATTATATTGCAACTTAAATTCAAGGTAGAGGGGCAGTGGAGGAGTAAAAACCAAATGGAAAATACAGCAACTCTGAAGTAACTTTCAGTGTCATAACATGGATTAGCTGTATTAGCTTAAACAACCATTAGCAGCATGTACTAACTATTACAGAGAAAAAACAATTCGTTTTGTCTTTTTTTCATGTCTTCTTCAATGTCTTTTTAACTGGAAATTATTCCTCAGCAGCTCACTGAAGATCATGTCTAGATGGTAACCCTAGATTTGTGACTTTATTCAGCGCAGGCTTCAGAAAGTCAGATTAAGGAACACAAGAGTGACAAAAGTTTGCACAGGAAGCATACAGGTTGAGGTGGAGAGTTTGTATCCTGTGTAAAAACATGAGTCAGAATTCAATTTTATTTTCAGTCTGAGGTTACTTATTTAATGTTAGGCAAGAACAACTCAACTACTTGCTAAAGTTTAGATCATCGCTCTGGTTGAAGTAACAAGTTAGCTTTGATTTAGGGTTTCACACAGGACACTAACTGTGGCTTTTTGGAGATAAGCCTGCATGCAGGAGGCTTTAAAACACAAAGAAAGAACATTTACAAATCAGTGGGGAGTTTCACAACTCGAGAGGTACCATCAAGACAAAACCCTCAGCAAAGCACTGTTGTTTTTAATTTCGTTTCATTAGGGTATCAGTCATGGATGTCACTTGATGTTTTTTTAAAATGGTCTTTTGTACGTACTTGTCCAGGAGAGTGTACTCGCCCTCAGACTTAAACAGAGCTCCCAGCCTGGCCTCCATCATGATGTAAGTCTTGTTTGTGGTGTTATCTGAGAAAAAAAAGCACATGAATGCATTTGTTGACCAAGGTTTTCACACTTTGCTGCCAGGCCTGTGTAAGGAATAAATATCACTTGTCCTTAATCTCAGGCTCCGCATATGAATTCCTTAACTGCTGTTATATGGATTACACAGCACTTTAAAGAAGCACACATCCCACTTTGGGCTAAACACAGTAAGAACACAATTAAAGAGAAGTGACATGGCAAAAATTACTCCTGAATATCCTCCCTGCTTAAATGATTTTTACAATAATTTTGTTGCTACATCATAAATCAGTCAAATATCTGATTTTTACATGCTTAAAGCAAAGGCACTATTATATCTAATTAGTGCTGCCTTGTTAATTGTTGACTCATTGAAGAATAAAGCAAAAAAGGGAAAAAAGGGCCAACGTGAAGCAAGTCTTAACATGGCAGTGGCGTGTTTGAAGAAGATTAAGACATTATGTTGGAGTGCAGCTTTCAAACCTCACAGGACTGAAAATACCAATCATGAAGATGCGAAAGGGTTTTGTTTGGGGGAGCTCGGGTCAGATTTTACAGTCTGTCATCTGCATAACCACTGCAGAATGACACGTGTTTATTATCCTCAATTTCATGTATGATAAGCAGCAGCCCATCAAGCATCATTGATTCCAGGTTATCAAATAGCTCTGCTGCATGCAAGTCTGCTAAACCTCAATGACAACTCCTGCTTCATGATAATACAGTCAGCCATAAAGTCAAGGTCATGTAAGGACCCCAGTGTGTGGTTACAACCATTTAACCAGCAACTGAGCTTATTGAAAAGTTGCTGCCTCATGCAGGATAACTGCCTGATATTTTTGGAGAGAGAGCCTGCCCCCCCCCCCAAAAAAAAATCATCGGCCAAATCGAGGTTTTAGGAAAAATAAGAGAGGTGGAGAACAGCAGGGACAACAGTTGTGAAGAGGGCAAAAACCAAATGGTCCGAGACAGTGAGCCACAAAAAGAGAGGGAAGGGGGCAGCATCAATAAAAGATGTTTCTTCTCTCTCAGTGGTGTGACAAATGACTGTACAGCTCAGACCTGCTGCTGCTGACAGCCCTCAACTCAAACAGGGACAAAGGCAGCGAGCGAAAGAGACAGGCGCAAAATGAGATCGGCAGACAGAAAATAAGAACAATGAAGGACAAAAGCAGGTGGATGTGGAGGCAAAGAGAGTGATAAGAAAATGAGGGGGAACAAAAATTTGGATGAAGATGGAGAGAGAGAGAGCGATAGAGAGAGGACGGGAGATAAAAGAGAGACTGAGCTGATACAAAAAAACATTCATTGGTATTCCAAGGCGGTCTCCCATGCAGCACAGCACAGGCAGTGCACCTAGGAAGATGGACTGTGCTTCAACAGTGCCCCCTGCAGGATCAAAGGGGCTATGACACACTGGTATGAATCTAGGTCACCCTTTTAAAAACCCACCAGTTTCTCTCACAAGGAACCAAAGGCTACAGCAGGAGGGTGACAGAAAAACACTGGCAACCTCTCAGGAGTGTCTTTGTTATATATTTAAACAAGGACAACACTTTTTTTAACGACCTGATTTGAAGTTCATCCACATCTTTCATGTCTGAACTACACACAAATGTACCTGACACACACACGCACACATATATATATATATATGACCAAAAGGGTCAGTTTAAGCAACAGATATAAGCCTTTTTGGCCGAAGACATTTCAACATGTCATAAAAGTAAAAGCTGAGGTATTAACAATTAAATTAATGTCGGCTAAAGTCAATATAGCTGCTTATGTTTCTGGGTCCAGGTAGTGCACATGCTAGCTCAGCGTCTACCATAGCAAACAAACTGTCAATATGAATATGTTTTTCCTCTTTTTGTTTCGGAGAGCTGTTTGAAGCTTTGAAACTTTATTTGTAATGCTGACATAAAAATCATGAATCTACATTTGAATGTATATTGCAACTAATGTACAGCATCTGGCTGTACTAGGCAAAAGAACACAAATGATCCTGCATTTGAAGGCACACAGGTGATGTGAGACCAAAAAAAAAGCTTTTTGGAGGGGGTAACAGCCTCTAATGTAAAAAAAAACAATGGGCAATAAACAACCCTTGTGTTTTGTGTTTAAAAGATTTGAGAGCAGGTTTTAGCTTTAATTTGCTTTTCAAAATCCATTATGTTTGACTGTGCTGTTAAGAAGTGGACACCTAAAGCTGCAAAAACACTTTTTATTGCAGCTTGTGTGCAAAAACCATTAGCAAAGTGAGTACACAACTTTATTTATTTGTTTTTCGTTTTAATCTAAAAGGGCTATTTTACGTGGGTGAGTTTACATGCACTTGGAGGACAGACAATGTTTTTAATGAGTCCACATTAACATTAGCTTTGCCTTTGCATCAAGTTACTGCCCATGACTGTGAAATGTCTGGTTGGTTGTAGTTAAAAACAAAGTTCCAGTCACACAGAGCCCTTGTCTTACTTCATCAGCTAACACACAGCCAAAGGCTACAAAGTCCACTAACAAAATTATGCTTCAGAAATCCCCTCCTCTGGGTACAAATTGCAGAGGCAGCACTCCTCCTCTGTTAATTTGTTCTTGTTTGTTCTTTCTGAATAAAAACACCCATCAGCTAAAACTGTGATCCAGATCACTAAAGTCACAGGGGAAACAAGATTTTTGGTCAGACAACTTTGGCCTTAGGCTATAGCATTAAAGCAACACCACCTCGACAAAACTACCAATTCCTGTAATTCAGGTAATCCGAAACATACACATGTTTGTGTCAGAATGTGTGAGCACACATTTTTTTCCCTAACAATGATTTAAAAAAAAAAGAAAAGACAGCAAAAGCAACAAAATATTTGTGTTTTTGACAGTAACTTGAAAGTACCACAACCGCAGGAGAGCACAGAGACCAATTTCTATCTAAGCAAAACATTTCCAAGCAATACGCTCTGCAGAGAAGCCTTCAGTCTCATTCAGCAGGTCAGTTGTTGTATTTATTAGCATGGGAAACCAAACACTGATTTCAAGAACCTGAACTGTGTAATTCCACATTTAAAACCACTTCTAAGTAGAATCTAGGTGTATTCTGTGTTCACATTACACAAGTGACAAAAAAATCTACTCATACAACTAAACATACATATGCAAAAATAACCTTGCTCTATGAAGATGCTGTTGATTTGCCGCACAAAGGGAAAAGACGAGCTATTCACAGCTAGAAAACTAATCACAGCTGTGGGTGAAACAGCTCCAAGAACACATCAGAAAACAATAACTAACTTCTTAATATTTAAATAGGAATTTTGTGTGATTTAGCAGTCGCATCATAAAATTGAAAAAGCAATCTTCGCCTCTCACCTTTGACCTTGACATACAGAAACTCTGGGTTAACACAGAGGGCCAGGTTGCTTGGCAGTGTCCAGGGTGTGGTTGTCCAGGCGATCAGAGCCACTTCCTCGTTCTCAACCAATGGGAAGTTGACAATCACAGATGGGTCCTGAACGTCCTGCAGACGTAAAACAAAACAAGAGGTTACATGGATGCAATTTTTATATCTGAACAGGACTTTTTGTTGACCTTACTAGTGTTGCATTAGAGCAGTTGTGGTGTGAGAGGGTTGTGATTCACCTTGTAGTTCTGGTGGGACTCAAAGTTGGACAGCGGGGTGTTGCAGGCAGTGGAAAAAGGCATCACTTTAACACCTCGGTAAACCAGGCCCTTGTTGTACAGTTGTTGGAACACCCACCTGAATGAATAGAAGATGCATTAAAACAAACTGAGAGGAAAGAAGAGATCAAGTGTGTACAAGAGGATTACTTGAAATATGTTTTTTAATCCCCGCAAATTTTAGAAATTCATTGTGATCTATGAACCAAAGCCTGGCTTCAAATCAAACTTTCCTCCGGATGAAAATCTAGTTTAAATAGTAGAAATTATCGTGAATCAAAAGAAACCTTTGATGAAAAATACTGTGCTATTAGTACATCAAATAGCACCTAAACCGGATTCCTTGTATAGGAGACACAGAAAAAACATGTCTCTTTGATCCAAAACTTGTGCACATAAAGTGACAATTTTGACATTCATACCAGACAGTCTCCATGAACCAAGGATAGAGAGTCTTGTAGTCATTGTCAAAGTCAATCCATCTTCCCATGCGCTTAACCGAAGTCTAAAAAAAGGGAAAAAAAAAAACAACATAGTAAATAAGAACACAATAATTACATGCCAAAATTCTAAGTGGACTCTCATCATGGACTATTATTATAGATATTACAGGCATTAAATTCTATCAGGAATGCAGGGCTTCTGACTAACTTTTTCCACCAGTGGCAACGGTGCTATCAAATGAAAATTTTGGAGTGCCAGCACACAATTTAAAAGCATCATTTTAAATCAACATGAAACACATTCCATTAATATTTTTCCAACTGTATTACTGCTAAATGTTAGGGCAAATGACAGACAACTACTTGTTTGATATTTTATTTTAAAAAAGGTCAAAAAGTAGTTCTTTAAAGGAAAGTCATTTTAAATGACTTTTTAAACATCTCCTTAAACTTGACATTATAAAAAAATCAACTACTTAAAAAGTTTAAAATTATGTTAAAAGGTTTAAACATGGTGAAAATAGCTTATATGAAGTTTTCCTTACTGAAATACAAGTAATATGTGCTGTACATAAGTATTTATGATGGGAGAGAGGATTCGTTCCATATTCTCACCTATTTATTGTCATGTGTATTTGTCTATCATTAGAACCTGCTGACGATCACACACAAAAACATAAAGTTGCTACAAAGGATGTTTGTAAATGTCATACTGAATTCAAGTGACAGTCGTCAGACTCAGACAGACACGTGGGAGTTCAATAAGCAATAATGGAGTAATTTAATAGGATAAGTAATAAGAGGTATGTTTGGTTGTAGCTCTTGATTGTAAAATAGATCTAGCAAATAGCACCTAAAGCTTGCTGTAAAATATAGAGGTTTGTCAGAGTATTTATTTTAAATAACGTTTAATGCATTAATGCACTGTGCAGCACTGGCTCCAAAACTGTTCATAGTCTGGAGCCCTGGAATGCCAAACTAACTAAGAGTTACACACCACTGTGTAAAAACAGAAGTTTATATTCTTATGTCTCTAATGCTCACCTCCCACTCGTTGGAGTATCTCATGACAATGCCTCTGCACTGCTTGTTGTACTCAGAGATGCCCATCTTTGCCACATCTTCAGGCCCTTTGATCCCCAAAGTCTTATCTATCTCATACTCCTATGTAAACACAAAGAACATGAGACCAATCAATAGCTGAAAGATGAATCTGTTAATATACACAGTACTTTTAATAAAAATTATAATAGTATTCAGGATGACGGACACTCACCACAGGCAAGCCATGACAATCCCAACCAAAGCGTCGTTCCACATGGAAGCCGCTCTGGTGGGCAAAGCGAGTAACAATGTCCTTAATGGTGCCGGCTAGAATGTGCCCATAGTGGGGTAAACCGGTGGCAAATGGGGGGCCATCATAGAAGGTGTACCTGACAGAGATTTGAACAGCAAAATCTTGTTGAAAGGTCCAAACAGTTTCTTCTAACCGATACAAAAATAATTGGATATGTTGGATGTGAGATAAAACAAAAAGTAATGTTAGATCTGGGAACACCCTTTAATAAATAAAGCATGAGAGGAGCAAAAATACATTTTGTATTGCTTTACTTTATATGTGCATTCATGAAGAATGCAGAAAAGGACAATCTTAAATGCTCTGTATGTTTGGCAGTAAATAATAATACTATGGAGGAACCGTATCGCCGGTTCAAAAGCTACAAATTCACCAGTGGGCTGATATCTGGCCAGTAGTTTGTATTTATATTAGGTGCTTTTTGTCTTCTTTTAGATATTATTACATGTATTGATGAGCTTCTGGACATTTTCAAGGAGGTTTATTTGCTAATGTTATTGAGCAAATATCGTATTAAATATCTAATAACATTTGTGACAAGTTGGTACTGCAATTTTGTTTTGGGGGGTAAAAAGAGAAAAAAAATCTAAATAATTTGGGGTGCAAGGTAATTGATGGGAAGAGATCTATATGGCACAAAGAAGTCAGTTGATTATTTTTTCACACCCTCTTTCCAGTAACTGTTCTTATTTAACTCAATAAACACAATTTTTTTACATTAAATGTTTGTCCTAACAGACCTAACACATGATAGCATTCTTATTTCACACTGAACTTATACTAATGCTTCTCTGTTTCTTAAAATGTCTTCATTGTATGAACAGGTAGTGACATTCAGATCAAATTATGAAAGTCAATAATGGAGTCTAGCAACAACTGGTTGACCAGGAAAAGCAACTGCTTCACTTGGCAGCAAATCAGAGATGACAGTCATAAATCACTTCAACGAGATCACTTTGCTGCTGTTCAAAATAAATATTCCCAATGAATTCTCACAGCAAATATCAGAACAAATGTTTTCGACAAATCTGAAAGAAGCATATTTAAACGCTAATTATATTTAAAAACTAGTTTATTAATGTGTAGGATAAAAATAATAGTGTTTTTAATTATAATTATTATTATTATACTATATAATAATAACATGGGTAGAACATGCAAATCCCACACAGAAAGGCCCTGTTCCGGCTGGGAATCAAACCCACCACTACATTACCATACTGCCCATGTTGATGTTAATGTGATGGACATTCATGCTGAATTGAAAGATGATTTAAATTTACATTTCATTCTAAAACAAAAACCAAAAAGCCAGTTTTAGCTGCTCTGAATGAAATGTTATTTTACAAAGCTATAAACCAATCTTTTCCTCTACAGCTTGTAGTATAAATATATTTTGTTTTTTGCAAATTAAAAACTGAAAACCAGGCAGTTGGGCGTACTTGGGCCTGTTCTTGGACTGCTTGAGGCACTCCTGGAAACAGTCCTTTTCATTCCAAAACTTCAGGATCTTCTCCTCTTCAGTGGGAAAACAGATCGACTCTGGGACCGGCTCCACCATGGTGTCTGCCAAAACACAGAAAATCAAATGTAACCAGACAGACTTGTGCAGCAAGAAGACGAGACATTAAATCATGGCGTCTATGTGACAAAAATCGTAGGATACATCTTTTTAATTATCTGATTTGGGGTGTCAATGTCAATGCAGTATTATCCGTTTACATTTAAATCATAGTCTTTGTCACTACAACTGATTTGAGATGAGTTGAATGCCTCTCTCTGCACGTTTTAATTGAACCCATAATGCTACAAAACCGTGTTGGCGAAGTTAAGATGCTACATTATATGCAAGGATCAGGAAGCAATGAATTCTGTCTTGTTAATGAATGTCTCCAGCTCTCCAGATCATTTTTGGGTCTTTTAATAGCCACCCTGTCAAAACACGTTTCTTCTCTGTAGTTTGTCAACGGCATATGTAGTCCGTTTTGACATTTCATGATCTTAAGTCAAGCCTATCTAAATTTTCACAGTCACGTCGAATATTTGGCAGCAGAAACTTTGCCTGAACTCCGAAGTAACATCCAATTAATCACTTTTCCACAGCAGTTCACAAGAATGACGCCTCCTTGTTGTTAGCTAGCACGCTAAACCAACCGGTCAACGCTCAGTTAGCCTGTTACTAAACAGGCTATAAAGTTTGTTAAATGCAGCGTTTGGACGCACAAACATACCAGCAGATGTACAGTGAAGTGTGACTGAAATAATATATTTATGTTGTGATAGGTCAGTTTGAATGGATATAACGTTACTCACATGCTGTCTGCCCCCGGCAGCTAAGAGACAAGAAATGATGCAAGCCGGAGTCAGCGTGAGCGGAAGTGACGACTGGACGCACACCGATTTAATTTAAAAATAAAGGTCGCTATTTTAAATATATATTCAAATAACATAAAACAAAAATGTAATAAGAAAGAAAGACAGAAAGAAAGAAAGAAAGAAAGAAAGAAAGAAAGAAAGAAAGAAAGAAAGAAAGTCGGATGAAGGACACATGAGTTGTAGATTTACTGCTGCAGAACATACTTACTTTGTGATGCGTTATCCTAAGATATGTCATGCGCTTTAGTTAGAAAATAACACATAAATAAGTCATTAACTTTTCAAGTTTCTGAAACAGTGAAAGTGTGCTGCCAAATTCTACTTCATTCATGTACTATTCATTTTTGTGCTTTATGTCAATTTGTATATATACAGTATATTCACACACATTTGTGTACATTCATGTATACACACAAGCACTGAAAAAAACACCACAATAGATTTACACATATTGCACGTGCAAGAGCCTGATGGCAACTGGCAGAAAAGACCTTCAATATCTTTCAGTCCTTTATTTTGGTGGGATCCAGCTGCAGCAGGGTGCTCTGTTAATATACCTTTGTGGCATGAAGTGGGTGCATGTCATTGTTCATAATATTGTTCATTTTTTCTCAGCACCTTCATTTCAGCCACCTGCTCAACCCAGTCCTGAAGGATGCCAATGATGGAGCTCGCCTTTCTAATTATTTTTTTGGGTCTCTTCCTGTCAAATGCTCAAGCACCCATCCCACAGCACACCACTACAAAGTAGAAAACACTGGCTCAGAAGAAGGCTGATACAGGGGAGTATATGGACATAACTTTCCACAAGATCTGAGTGTTGTTTTAAGCAAGAAACATATTTTGGGGACCTATGGGCCCATTAACACTGTCAAAAAGGATATAGTTTGGGACCTTTAGAAAAAGCTAGGGAAGATTTAATTATTATATCAAATGAAGTAAAAAATGCAGACTGTCTCCAGTTTTCATAGTTCATACTTAAGGGGTATTTTTAGAAGCTTATTACAAAAGCTACCTTTATGGTATCACTGTATGATAAAGTACAAGATAAGTTATAGAACAGATCACGAGGAGATAAATAGGAAATGGCTCTTTAAAGCAAAATTTGGGTTATTTTATAGCATGTCTGTTCTTTTAACCATGCTCATTTCCTAATAGCCCCTAGTACTAATCAGTGTTAGGAGAGCTTTTTTTTACAAAATATTTTTTTTTCTGTTAAATGCCAAGGATGTCTTGAGAATTGAATTTCAATGAACGTCACAGAAAGGGTGTAAAATTAACAGATCTTTAAATGTTTGGGGATTTATAACCTTATATTTTACATATAAGCCAAATCTGCAGATAGATTTCTAAACAATACAGTACACCTTTAACTATTTTAACAGATGGTCTGTGAAATATTAACTTCTCAATCATTTCCTCCTCTGATTTTACTGAATGACTGAACATTCCAGCTAACTTCACTGAGACAAACATTCCAGGCACCAAATCAAATGATTTATTTCATTTGATCAGACTGATAGTTACAATAAAAGAAGAACAAGAAAATCTGATATTGGTTTGTTAACAAAGCATTGCTTTATTGTGATGGTAGAAACAGGGAACGCTGACAGACGTGGTGGTAACTGCAGAGTAGCTTATTTCTCCTGAACTGCCTTCTGCGCTGCCTTCCGCGCTGCCTTCATGCCCTTCTTGTTGTGTTTCTTTGCAAAGCGCATGTTCCTCAGGAACTTGGGGTCCACCTGGAGCAAAGACAGAAAACAAACAATGAATGAGCAGGTGGGATCCAACGTGGAATTGGTGCACAGTTATAAGATGTATTTTTAATAACAGAACTAAGCATGAAGATGATAGGCTTAGGTAGGGCTGCACGATATATCGAATATACGCGATGTATCGACGTATAAATCTGATGAGATGTATGAAATGACTATATTGCGACCATCGAGTACAAATTGTCACGTAAATGTTTTAAGCCGTCGGCATGTAATTCTCTTTGAGTTTTGCTTCTTTC
>JAPZDY010000012.1:10152470-10179042 GCA_029783645.1 Ctenochaetus hawaiiensis | reverse complement strand
ATATATATATACACATATATATACACATATATATACATATATATATAGATATATATATATATACATACATATATATATATATATATATATATATATATATATATACATACATACACACACTATGTCGATATACTACTATATGGTCCACACAAGCATTGACAGTTTTGGTCACTGTTGAGTATTACTAAGAAGAGCACACTCATGCCCACACACACACAAATAGGAGACACACCAAATCTCAAGATCAAGCTCCACTTCAGCCATGCATTGCCTGCTTCATAATTAGATAGAGAATTACAGAAACCACTTTTCCTTAGCAGGATTTGTCCCGAGGAAAAATCCATTTTTGCCTTGTTGGTCTAGTTTACTTTTTACAGTACACAAAGATTTCAGACATGGAAAGTGCTTACTGAAACAGACACAAGATAGACTCAATAATGTGAATACAATAGGTTTTGCAATGAAACCTTCACAGTTAAATGTCCAAGAGATTGTGTGCTCACAAAACTTGCCTTTACTGCACAAAAAACCTTAGCTAAATCACAGTTATGCCCAGTATGATTTCCATAGACTCTATACAAAATCACAGTACTAAAGATCTACTTTCTGACCTGCAGCATGTCTACACAGACTGAGTTGTGTGAGTTACTATAATTACTCCACATGTAAATATGCTCTCTGGTTCCCCGTATAACTGAATTCTCAAAGTAACTTGATGTCATAAGTGCAAAGAAAAAAACATAATCTACCAAAATACACATACCCCTCTCAATGACTCGTAACGATGAGATGTAGGCGTCTTAATGCCATTCCTGTGGTGCTTACGAGCTGTTCAGACAAGATGGAGGGGAAAAAAACCAAAAAGGGTTAATCGATTCCACTCACGTCTTGCAATGGACACATCATAGTTGTTGAAATGAACAAGCATGCAAAAGTAACGTTGCTGCACGACGTATAAACCTGACCTGTACCTAATTCACACTGTAGGGACTACTTACACTGGTTGTGAGTTGTGTGGTTCTTTGACTTGGCCATTTCGACACTGATTAATCTGAAGAAAAAAGAAAAAAATGGGGCATAATTCAACAGCACACCCTTATCTAGCATCACTATTAGTTGCTCCCTCTTACGCGTTAGCTAATATTCTCGCTAGCCGGGAACCAAGCAAGCTTTCTACAGAGTTAACACAAGATGTCCAACAATTATTTTTCTAATTAAAATAACACATCAAGCCACAAATGTGATAATTATTGTGCAAAATGTCAGTAGTTTCCGTCTTTTACAGGGGGACAGTTGCATGCCGGCTAGTAGACGTTAAGCTAACGCTTTACTTTGGCAGCGTTAGCGTATTTTAGATATAAATTTCAACCATTACTGAGAATCGTATGTAAAACATAACGCGATGGACAAATGCCCAGTGAAGTGATTAATCAGAGTGGAAAGATGATTACATGCGGGGAATCTTTATACACCAAGATTGATTTAGATATTAAAAGTCCACTTCGATGGAGAAAAAAAAGTACCTGCCACACGAACAGACGACAACCGGAAGAGAAAGATATCCTGTGCCGACAGAAAAGAAAAAGAGTCCGGTCAAGAGAGGAAGTCAGCGGGAAAAGACTGGTGTGTTTGATGACGCTGCCGCCTGTTGGCGGTTTTTGATATGACAGGTGAGGTCCCACAGCTGGCCACAAGATGTCACCCTCTGCGTAAACAAGGTTGTTTGTGACAGCCATGGGAGGTGAAATCCAGGTTAACAGTGTGTTTTTCTTCGTATACTCAATGGAACTAAAAACTATGAAATAATATGACTGAAGGTATGGCATGAAGGTAAATTTATCTTTCATTTATTTTATCAACAAATAGCCTAATCTTTATTTTATCATTCTATATTTGCATTTTGTTAATTCTTCTATTTTTTGCTGAGGTTGGAAGTAGTCCATTTACTCAAGCATTCTCCTTTACTTTTCTGTGACTTTATTTCACTAAAACTTCATTACATTTTGCATTATTTTGTTTAATACCCATAAATTTGTAAGCTATACCCACTTAGGCTACTCTACAGGGTTAAATTGTGTGCATATATTAAAAAAAACCCATAAAAAGTAAAATTGTACAAAATGCTAGTGGATTTTCACTGATGAAACAACACAACATTTTCAACCAATGACCCTGTACATGAAACATATTTGTCTCTAAAATTTAAATAAAGACTCACAATTTGGATTTACCGTGTGTATTTATGTGATCAGGGCAAACACTGATCACATAATAAGCCATCATACAATATCTTCAGATAGTAAAATGGTAAAATGGAAAATCTCACCATATTAGTTGTTCAAAATATGAATGAAATGTGGTGGAGGTGATATGAGACTTCCTTTAGATGCACTTGTCAAAGATGCAGATTCTGTGTCATTCATGATGCTTGTCATGGACCGACTGCTTCTTTTAGTCACTTTCCACTGAGGCCACAACATTGCAACTAACACTGTGAGATGATAGACAGATTGAAAAGCAGCCAGCATTTATGAACAGATCCACAGAGATTACTGTACTGCTGGCCCTCCCCTATGTTGTGATGGATGTGAAAGGATGCACAGCCATGTGACTGGGCCTACATCTCTTTCCCCCTCCTTTCGCAAGCACATAAACACACACAGGCAAACACACACAGAGACACACATACAAAATCACACACAGGCAGAACCAAAAGATTTTTCTAAACATGGCCCCGACTTCACATCTTCCTTTGCTTTCTTTTTTCTCTTCTTTTCCTTTTAGTTTCTCCTCTCATTCTCAGCTGAGGTTGGGTGATTCCCCGCTCAAGCAGAAGAAATCATGCAGCAGCATCCTATATTTAGACCCCTGTTTGATCATACAGCCTCTCCGCTCCTCTCTGCAGCACTCGGCTCTGCTCAGTCAATTACAGATTTGGGTACATGTGTTTTTTTTCTTCATACACTCTCCTTGATCTGATAGTGTTCAAGAGAGGACTGGTTTTCATTTCCTGTGAGATTTTTCATCCATGGTGGTTTTGGTAGTGGGGGAGTGTGAGTCTATAATGCAAAACGTACACATCTCTGTGAATCTTTTCTCAGTTCTGTCTGTGTGAAATCATATTTAATAAAGCAAAATATCTTTCCTAAAATTCTTAATTATCATAGCTCTCCTATGACAAGTGAGGAGGTTTGAAAATCCCTCAAAAAAGCTAAATAATAAAAAAAAAGCAACATGTTTTGGGGCTTTTAAATGGGCTCATTGATGCCTCATGTGGTTGACTTGGGGGAAAACATCCAGTTCTCAACAACTGTAAAGTAATCAACCTGCGGGTGTTTTTTTGCCATTCGGCCTCAAGGGGGCAGTAATGGGACCATTACAGAATGGTATAATGCGATCAGGTAAAGAAGACTGGAACATGTCTCTGGACAAGTGACTCATTATGGTTTATCAGAGAGTTTAAAACAGTATTTTTCATTTTATTAACAACTGCTACACAGAAAACAAAAAATATTTTTGACAGTGTTGTGCTACATGTTGCTAATGCTATTAAAATTTCCTTGAAATATAAGTTTAATAATTGAAAGCAAGACTGACATTATTGCACCCAAAAATAACACAGTTGCTAAGTTGGAAATACTGTTGAAGAGACAAGACAATATATGAGATATTTTACCCATATTTTCAGTGGGTAAAATATTTTTCTAACAAGCTCTCCAAATCAAATAACCAAATAAATAAGGAGGCCTAGTGGTTAACCTCTGTGTGTGTGTGTGTGTGTGTGTGGCGTAACCTAACAATCTTTGTTCTGGGAAGTGAGTCCCCTTCAGTGTGTGTTGGAAATAAAATGCAGTGAATGCAAGCAGAAGTGACCACAGTGAAGTGCAAACTGTTTGGGATGATTGAGTTACTGTCGTCAGCCAAAAAGTGTCTGGATAAACTCAGGTTATGATAGTTAATGAGGGGAAGAGAATTTTCTATTTCTGAAGAGAAATAAAGTCTTTGTTGATGCAGCTTTAAGAAAACTCAATTAGGCTAAAAATAGAGATGTTCCAGCTTTAGTTCGGGGCAGTTTATGGAAAGGCAACAATCTGGTTAAGATTTAGCTTGGATTAGACACACAAACTTCTTTATATAGGTTTGGTTTAAAGAAAAATCATGGTTTGTGTTTAAAATAACTATTTTGAGAAGTTGAAGGGGTCTTTGTTGTCATGGTAACAACAGGCGATGTGAGTGAAGTTTGAAAGTGATCAGGGTCAAAGAAAAGTCAGATGTTTTGCTGACCCGACCTTCCAGGCCGACTTCTATCTATCTGTCCATCTATCTACAAGTACCAAGACTCTGTATCTATTTCCTGCTTTGTATACACCATGATAAACACACACACACACACACACACACACACACTTTCAGTTCTCCCCAGACCAACTCTAATTAAATTACAGAATATGAAAGTCTTGTGCGCTGTCTAACTTCATTTTGGATATTAGATCTTTTCTGAGATTCTGATTGTAACCGATTTTCCATGTGAGAAGAAAAAAAAATCCCAGCACATGCACATCCACAATTGTTTTTGCTTTATTGCTTCCCTGACACTGCATTGCCCATTTCATATCACAAAAAATTCAATTACTTTTGCATCTTCATTAGATGTCGTGATGAGTTTGTCTTTTCTCAGGGTAGAAATGTTCAAAGGATGATCTTAAAGCCAGAATATGTGACCGTTTAACATCACATGGCTGCAGTACATGATGGTTTCAGAGATGCTGTGCGTGAATCCCACCTGTGAGCCATCAGTACAGCTTTGTTATTTGACCGTTTCCCTTTGTGAGTGCAGAGACATCTCATGCTGCAGTCGCTGCCGCTGAGCTCACTGTGACTTTGATGTCCTCTTGGTGTCATTCTGCCCCTCTTTCACTCTCTTATTTCACAACGCACACTTTCTATGTACCTCTGCTGTTATTAGTGGGTGGAAAGTGCATTTGTTTGCCTAATATGGACAATTTTTCAAGTACTTTTATGTAATTGGGCAGTTCTGCTTTTACTCTGAGGGGTAAATATGAAACTGTTTAGCCCATTAATATGATAGCCACAGCCTGCGGTTTCTTTACTGATGATGTTTTACATAACGAATACACACTCAGTGACCTCTTCATTAGTTACACCTTTACAATCTGATGCAATCCAATGCAAAAGTCCTGCTGTAACATCTTGCTCTGTAAACTTCAGTTCCTGGTGACATTTTTTAGAAATGTGTCAATTCAATTTTGTGATTTATATTCATTTATGTTTGCAAAATAATGCCATAATTACCTTGAAATATGCTAAGATATGGAACTGAATGCCAGCTTTATGAATAAAGCCTCAAAGCTCAGCCCTAATTTGTATAAAAGTAAAGTAAAATTTGCTGAGAAAGCTTCTTTTACTTTAAGTTCATGAGTGCAAAACTTTTGCTTCTTCCACCGCTGCTGTTATCTACCTCCACTCTGCCCTACATGCATTTACAATCATCCACTCTACCCTTACTTAGGCTTTGACTGTTTTTGTGCACCTCTCTCTCAGTTTTACCCCCTGAACTTCCTCTCTCACTCCCCTGCTCTCTCTTTCACACTGCTCCCCACCCACTTTCGTTTCCTTTTCATCTCTAAGAGGAAATCTCGTCTTTGAGCAGCACACAGTGAATCCCTCAGGGACTAACTTCACCTCAACACATGAAAGATGCTGCTTATTATGGATTATGGAGGCTTTATGAGGAGGCACATCCAAACAGAGTGGAAGATCCATTAAGTGACACATAGTGCAAATTAATATAAGAAGTAAGGGGGAAAAAAACCCCTACAAGAATACTGAAGACTTGAAAGCCGGTTATGAATTTGTAATGTGTTCTTTGTTTGCCTTTAAATTAGCAGTAGAAGTTTTTACAAGCCAATCAAACAAAACGTTAGTACTTTCGTGTGAGATTGTTTAGTGTAAAGCTTTCTTGACTGCTCATACAGTGCTTTGAATTACAGCTAATGAAGGAGGCCAAAGTCTGACTGCTTAATGACTGTCTTTTTTTTTTGGAAAAACTAATCTAATCAGCTCTTCAAAAGTCTAATACCCTTTTGTTGTGTTGTCTCTAGCAACAGCAGGAAGCTGTTTACAGCTAAAAAGCTCTGACAAACCCTAAAAACATGACCTGCCCTGCACTAAACAGCAGACAGGCAAACATATCGACCACAGTGCAAGATTTTTACCACAGGAATGTGTGGAGACAAAAGCAGCGCTAAAAGGAGAGTATAATTTAGACTTTACATATGCAAGGTGGCCAGAAACATGACAAGGCCACCAGAAAACCTGCAATACAGATCCTTGTTGACAGAATTGTAATTAAAGGTCCAATATGGAGGATTTGGGGAGGATCTATTTGTAGAATATGGTAAAAATGTCATTATTTTAAGTATCTTTTTATTTCTGTATAATTGCCTGAGAATAGCAATGGTTGTGTTATCTTTTCCCAAGAAAACGCCTTTTATATCTGCAGAGGGGAGCAGGCCCTTTGTCATGGAGTCCACCATGTTGCACCCCCATGTTTCCATGATTGGAAGGAAAGGAATACGCAGTGGCTTACAGTCTAAAACTTCATTGCTTGATTCAAATGAAACCTTCAAAATACACCTTTGAAAGACATTTAGCATGGCGGCGTTCACGTTAAATGTTTGTTTTAGGATAAAAAACTCATCTCTAACTTGTCATAACAGTTTGACTGTGCTGTTAACAGCTGTTTTCCCTGCTTATCTCCCTCCACAACTAATTAGCTACATCTATAAAAAAAAACAGCAAAAATTGGGTCAGATGTGGTGAGATATAAAGATTAAACATACAGGTTATTGTAAATCAAACCTCATAAATAACTTATGTTGAAATGTCAGCGAAATGATTACATCACTCTTTAAAAACAGACATTGACTTTACCATGAATATGAACATGATGTCAGGCTAAATATCAGTTCAGTCTGATTCTCATGCTAAAAAGCCGAGATGATTATTAACACTTCCTAAAAACTGATTCTAAAAACAGTAACATTTTTAGGAACTCATACAAACACATTAATGCAGTAGATGTAATATATCTCTTTTCCAAATGCACGGTTCTCTAAAATAGCAGAAGTGAGGATGAGATGCCCTTCCTGAGCAGCTTCTGTCGTTGTGCCCTTGAGCAACACCATGAATCACTGATTGCTCAAGTTTAGCTGCTCAGTAAGAAGACTGTGCTGCAGCTGTGGTGTGCATTTGTGCAAATCCTGCCTCACCAGATGCTACATATTTGATGAACTTCTTCCTGTCTGGTTTTAATGAAAAATAACTGCCCCAGTAATGCCATCGTTTTTTGTTAGTTTGCAATGGTGACTGACACACAACACAGCACGACGCTGACTGTCCTCACACTTGTAGAGTCTCTGCACTCACTCTCCAAGCTGGTATTGACAGATATTCACTGAATGGCTCTCTTGCTCTTGCTGTGTGCATATGTGTGCAGGAGCTTGTGTTTTGTCCTGGATGCACTTCATGGCCTGAAAGCTTAAAGGCAGATTCAGTGTTTGAGATTTCTGGTCTTCTGACCTGCAGTGTGGGCAACAATCCAATGCACATAATCTGACTCCTGCACTATCTGTTCATCTTTTTATTCTGTCCCTGACCGCTGCTTTACTGCATTGACTCCATTCATCGTGGTTAAAGGATGAGGATCAGCACACAAGCATGAACGAATAGGAAAGAAGAGGAGGGAAGCAGAGTGTGTGCACCGCTGCTGGAAGAAGACAAGCAGGGCGGTCTTTCCTAAGATCGAGCTCTCTTATTGGTTAATGGGAGGGGATGAATGAGAAGATGCTGATTTGAATGAAGGCCATCAGGATGTGAAGCACGACTTGAGAGACAGGAGGGAGGGAAGAAAGAGAGATGGAGAGAGGAGGTAGAAGTATGAGTCATTCTCTCCCTCTCTTTGTCCCATACTGTCTATCCGTCTATCTATCCGACTGTCTATCCATCCTCTCCTTCCTCCATCGTCAACAACACTGTGGCTCAGCTGGTAAACATACATCAGTTCAAGTTACAGAACAGAAAAACAGATGTGTTGAAAAATCCATATTAGAGACAACAAAGTTATTTAATTTTAATTGAGGAACAATCAGGGCTTTATGACTCGAGAGCAACGGATGTTGAAAATTCAAGCTGGAAGCTTGTTGGTGATTGTAATAGAGTATTTGGATTAAAAAGAAGGATTTTTCCTCAGGATTGAGTGAGAGGAAAAAACAGAACTTAAGAACAAGTGAGTATGGCTCTCAACATGCATCAGGTGGACGGACACACAACGGCAAATCATTACTGAAATAAGTAAAATAAAACTGTATGTTCAGTTGTTTTTTTTGTCACTCCAATCAGTAAATTTTTTAAAGTATTTACTTAGTCTTGTATTTTATGTTTATGGTTGAACATATTATATTTTGGTTAAACTTAATAATTTCCTTATTTAAATTTTTTAAAAACTGACCCATGTTTTAATTTTTCAATGATGCTAATGGTTCTCTGTTGCTGCTGTATGTACATGGGAAACTGTTTGCTAACAAGTTCACTATTATCACCTTTTCAGGTGGATTATTTTTCAGTGTTGTGACTTTTCTCCACATGGCAAAAAAATCTGTATGTGCAGCTCTATTATCCAAATAATAATGACTTAATTTTTAATATTTAGAAAGATCATTAGCTTCAATAAAAGACATTTATCCAAGGAAACATTTGGGATATTGTAATTACACAACACAACAAAACAGGAACAAAGATTTAGTCATTTTTAGACATTTTAGTTTGTAAATGGGACATACTTAAGTCTAAAAGAAATGATACTGAGTTGACATCAAGGACTAGTCACTGTAGAGGAAGTATATTCTATTTTGTACTTAACAGCGAGTCACCTTTTGTGTCAAAAATGTGTTCATAGTTAAGTGTTTACTACAAATCAAACTTAAATATCAAAATTTGTAGTATTTACTTCTGTTTTCTGACTTTGAACATCAGTCTTGTTTGACTTTTCCCTTCATATTTGCCTTTGTGAATCAATTTGCTTCTGGCAAATAGAAAAACAGATGTCAGTCCACATTAAATAGTCCCATCAGGACATCTGACAGAAGTAAAAGCCAGTCAGTGCAGCAATATGTACAACAGCACAAACACAAGCTGAAAGATATTAAACAAAAGAAATATACAAAGTCACCAGCAAGGACACACAAAGAAACAAAGATGAGAAAAATCATTTTATGTCATAAAATCCAACAACATTGACATGAAAACATTTTTGGAACAATAATTTACTTGTTTTGATCAAACTTCATCAGCAGATCCCTATTTGTTGTTGAGGTTGTTTTAGCCATAATGATCATTTGATGACCCTGTGTGAACCTTTTCATATTTTATTCAGGTATAATGCTAATTTTCTGGCAAAATTTTGTTAACAAATTCCGTTCTGTTTTTATCAAACTTTTTTTTTTAAATTTAACCTTGTCTCTGAAAATTACATCAACCTAGTCTCCAACACATGTGGTATTCTTAGAAATGAACCAAAAATACGGCTTTTTCTCTTTTTAAATGACCTAGAAAATCTGAGAGGTGCTGTTATTTTTTCAAGTATTAATTATTGTAATGTACTCGTCTCTGGCGTCCCCGCACCGCTCTCAATGAAACTAATTTAAATCTCAGCAGCCAGAAAATGAATGTGAGCCAGTAATCTTGGTCTCTGTTCACTGGCTCATTGTGAATGCACATATTGATTGCAGATTTCTGTTTCTACTTACCAAATCATTACACTGTCTTGCTAAACAATAATATATCACTGAAGCTCTGTTCACAAGGCATACGTTCATTGTTGTGTCTGAGACAGTTCGGGGCAGAACCACAGCATCAGGAAGCAAGGTCTCTCCCTAGCAACAGCACTTTTCTCCTCCTCTTTGTTTTTAGCCTTAAGTGTTTTAATTATTGCTTTTTACTCTGTATTCACTCACACACACACTTACACTTACACACACGTGCAAGATTAAATAAAGCTTTATTGATCCCACAACAGCACAAGAGACAGGCTCAAACAAAAGCTGCACACAGTTTACATTGCAATGCCTTACGCAAGGCCGTATACACTAATGTGCAAATATTGTGTGAACATATATGTGCAATAATAATGAGTTCATCCGTGCATTTTGACGTCCTTATTGAGATTTTAATGTCACTTATTTAAGCCTCACTGATGTAGAAACAGAAGCTGCATTCACAATAAAGACTTCATGAAATGAGTGCAAGTATAAAAAAACATTTCTGAATCATAGAAATTATCAGCATACACCAAATATTGTGATAAATGAAACACAAAAAAAGAAAAATGAAACATACCGTTAGGTTAAAATAAATTAACAGTTTTTTTGTTCAAACATTATTGGAAATGTTTGGGAAAAAGTAAATACACAAAACAAATACATAACAAAGATAGGGTCATGTTAAGATACTTAAATGCAGAAATATTACATATTAAATGAACCAATTATTCATTTTTTTGTTGATTAATCGTTTACTGTTAAATAACTACCCCCCCCCCCCGCCAAAAAAAGTGAAGCAAACAAACTGTATTAATCATTTTCTGATGACTCACATGTATCACTGCCAAACTCATTCACATTCACATTTATTGCACATACAGCACACACACACACACACACACACACAGATATATGTGTTCTCACAACACACCTACGCACACACTTGCACACAGCGCAGTTCGGCATTGGGTATTTTTGAACATGGTGTTGTTGGGTAGCTTGTTATACAATATGTGTCTCAGGGACAGCCAGTCTTACTCTGACCTGCTTTCTGTCTCAGTGGGAAGAGACTGGCCTCACAAACAGGCACGACTCACTTTTGTCCTTCCAGATAAAGAGGGAGAGACAAAGAGAGAGAGAGATGAAGATTAAAAGTTATCATCTCTGCCAATGGGCAATATGACTGAATCAGACTGACGAGGTACTAAAATAAACATAAAAACTAACAATTGCAGACAGAAAACACTGAGGACGTGTTGTGATGTCGGGTGCAATTGATATAAAAATGTAATTTTAAAGTGTTAATGCTTAATAAAAGGTGCACTTTAAGTTAAATAACATACTGAATTAATGTAATTATTGCTTGAGTTCAACATTACAGCTTCTGCTTGAACAGCCTTGTTCAATATGGAAATAGTACAGTGATACTTGCTATTACTGCACTATTTGTTTTTTGTGTATTCTGTTCATCTATATTAGCTTACGGCACATAAACTGTTTCTTCTGTTGCTAAACTGCATTTCATTGCACTTGTACATACTGTGGGGCAGCGACAATGAGAATGAACCTGTTGCAGCTCCTTGGCCACAGCAAAAATGGACAAATTTACAAGATTTGAAAAAGCATGTTTAATTACAAAATAATTATTTTGAAAATTGTAAATACATAAAAATCAACAATCAGTAATGCAAGTATTTATGAATCTTTGAAAATGCTTGCAATAAATAAATAAATAGCTAAATAAATAAAAACCAACAGCTCCATCTGCAACAGGAGAGGTTATCTCTCGAGGGGAGGTGGTGATGATCTGTAGAAAGAACACCACCTCCCTCATGAACTTGATGAGGACCCTCCGCCCAGACCCAGATCCTGCAAAACAAAGGACACAGGGACACAAAGTGGAGAAGGGAGGTTGTCACAAATCTTACATTTTCCAACACAGTAAACACTTCATACTGAGCGTGAAATTTTTGATACTTATGAATCATTTTGCAGCAATGTGTTTTGAATTACTGTATTTGTTATACTGTGGAAATGTATGAGGGTAATTTGTATCACAGAAAGATTAAATCAGGAACCAAAAACTGGGAAAAAACAACATAATGCAACAGTCAGGAAGTAGGGGACTGTAATTTCCTCGTCTCTGTGCCTGTTCTTTAGTTTTCCACATCCTGCCATACCTCACCTGCCCACTAGTGGTCCTCAGTGATTTTTTTTCTCCTCTGAAGGTCTCCTGACCACTCACCTGCCCTATCAGATATTTCTTATTCACTCCTTCACTTCCTGTAAGGCAGCTTTCTGCTTCTGTTGTGTTTATCATTTCTTTGTTTCCAAACTGCATCTGCATCTCAGCTGTTCTTGCCTGAACTTGTTGCCTTTATTGTTACCGCTTGGCCTGTGCTGTCTGCTGAAAACCTGTTTATCATCTTCAGATCCAGTGTTGATGATATCATAGTATAAAACATAAATAATGATCCAACTAACCACAGAAAAAAAGGATCACTCTTTCCTAAGATGTAAGCTTCAAGGCAAATAAGCAGAGGTTTTACATCGCACAGAAAAAGCTATGCGCTTAATTAGTGAGGCAGACTATCATCTGATAACAAGACTACAAGTGTCCAGATCTGTTCATCCTGCTCATTATGTGACAGAAGCATTAATTGATCACATTATATGCACACTTTGCTGTAATTAATCAGAACAGCACATTCTATGTCGGCAAAAAAAGAGACAAGGGCCAGTTTCAGGAAAATTTTCAATAGCCGAAATCATGAACATGTATTTTTTATTTTGTTTTTTTTGGTGTGAAGTTGTTTGTTACTGTACACTGGTTACTACATTAAAATCTGATAATCAATAGGCAACAGTGTGCATGTCCACAGTCAAACTTGCTTTGTTAGCCATTCAGTGGTCTACCTGGGAAAACAGTTTTAATCTAATAAAAAAAAAACACATTTTATGCACCAGTTTAAAGCATCTTGCTGCCCTATTGTAAATTATTTTTCCTGATCGTTGCCACTTGAATCTCATTCAGTCTTAAACTGATAAGGTCGAACTGATCTTGCAGCCATTTTAACTGTAGCCTGAGGTTGACATCTGATCCCAGGCCACCTTGTAAGTTGATCTGTACCTAGCCAATCAGAACTTTTTCTGATGAATAGCGTTCGGTTACTTCCGCCTAGCAACAAAATCTGATCCTATGTGGCAAACAGAGGCCCTCAGAAAAGATGGGAAATCAAATTGACACTTCATTTTTGTTAACACCATGACAAAGGTGTTTAATAGCCACATAAAGAGTACAAACACTATTGAAAATGGGGCCTTCAAAGCCGCATTGTACTGCTCAGTCTTTACTTTGCTCTCATCTTATTACATAGACAGATTTTAGATTAAAAATCAAGACCAACTTATTTTAAGCCTTAAGTTAGCAAAATTTTACCCCGAGGCTAACCCAGGAATGAGAGCCATGTTTCCATGGTAACAGTCACTGACACTTCCTGGCCAGTGTTTCCATGGTGACAATCTATGACACTTGGTAACCAGTGGAGCCAAATGACAAAAAACAAAGCTAACAATGAGACTTACAATTTGTCTTTTGTTGACAGTGTTGTTAGGCAAGTAATGAAGTTACAGCATGAAACTACAGGAAATAAACTGCGGTTAGGACATCGTCAGGTGGTTTAATTTACACAAGGAAACTATCCCGAGCCTGACTAACAAGTAAGCAGACATACCGTGAGTTCTGCCACATTAAGATGCAAGTCTGATATGGGTTTAAATTTTATATCATTGCAGGATTTTCATATTCTTTCTCTCCTCCAAGTTCTCCCAGAAAAATGTTGAAGTAACTACTGAATGCTACATTTGCTTGCTCGACCATTATTCTTCGCGATACTGACCTCATGTTCTGTTTGGGCACAAGCCAAACCAAATTTAGTTATTTTGATCACTAGCCAAAATTTTTATTCAATAAAATCTGCATCTGATTTGACTAACCGAACCATGGAGTGGGGGTCAAGTATCTCTTGCAGTCTTTACTGTCCAAACCTGCTGTCATTTCTGCATCTGGACCCTATTCCCTGAAACCAGTACAATAACAGCACCAATAAAAAAAAAGTCCATAAACATCCTTAGTTCAATCTGGTTCACTGTAGAAATTATCTTGTTGGTTCAACTCAAGTGTCGTCATGAGAAAGTTAACAAGTATTACAACAGTGATGGACAGAGACCGGAAGATGTTTGAGCGAAAGATAAAGGGACGTGGGTGTTAATGAAGTAAATTCTCTCAGGAAGAAGTGTCATGATCGTATTATACAATAGGAATCATGCATGAAAGTCTATCCAATCAAAAAACATACCTGAACTAAATATATGGTTTAAATGCAGACTTATCATATAACAGCATGCTTGGTTATGTGACCCCCTTCCACTTGCTGTTCCACTTCTGTCAATCATCAACTACACCTTTTAGGTAACAGACACTTTTTGTCACCTGTGCAGTGTGTTAAGATCTTGGAGAGTTAATTTCAAACACGGCCTCCTGACACTTCACAGCGTCTAAATGTGTAAATATATTGTTTGACGGTTAAAGAATCGTGTTTTCATGCTGTTAATAATGTGGGTGTTTTGGTATGTACAAAAGAGCGAAGTGACACTGTAACCAAAATAAACATATGTGAGGCGTAATTAGCAGAGGAATTGTGTGAGAAGCAAAGCATGTGTGCTGCATTAACACCAATTCACACCCTGGCCCACTTCCCAAACTCTTCATATAATGAAGCTACCAAACCCTCAGTGACCCTTTGTCTGTATAACACCGCTCCTGACACTTTTCATTGTTGCTAATCTTAACTTTGTCAGCTTCACACGTATGCAAATGGTCTTCTGAGATTTCATACAGCAGAAAAACAATTGCCAGTAGGTTGTAATTTCATAAAAATCTTAACTGAAAAGGCTCACTTAGTCATTATTATGAAATGACAAGAAAATAGATAATGGATGTGTATTGAGTGCTGTAGGAAGAATGTATTTTTTTAAGCTAACCAGGAAGTTAGCATCATCATGATGCCCTTGAATAAAATGGGGGACTTTTCCATTGGATTCTGGATTATTTTTGCTGAAATAAGCTCAGTGGCAAATTCTGGGATATTTACATATTTTGTTAAGCCGCTCGTTAGCAACCACCATTTTTAAGACACGTAAAAGCTTCAAATAATTAGAAGTGAGGCGTTTACAGACATATTTTATGTATAAGAAAAAAACCTGAAAATCTTAAAAGTGTACTTTTATTGGTGCATCTCATTTTGTTTGTACTTTTACACTTTCTGAAAGTGTAAATCTACCATCTCCACTGTATTTTTGCCCTCTAAAGCCCATTGAACTGGATCAGTGTATGAAATGTGCTGTACCAATAAAGTTGACGTGGTTTTTCTTGTCCTGAGATGCAACCACAGGCATAATAACAAAGAAATCACAAAAAAACAAAAACAAAATAAAAAATTAAAGAAAGAAATGACTTTGAGGGGAGCCAGCCAGAAATGTAGCAATGCTAACTAATTCCTAACTGGGACACCTTGTTTGTATTTTGAGTCTAACACAGATATTTAACATTATGATCGTGCTATTTGTGTGGTTGTATGGATGTCAATATGGCACTGTAGGTCATTTAGTCCACACTTTGGTCCCATCTGAAGTCTCTAAAGCTGCTGGGTGATCATCCATCTTTAGGGTCATGTTTAACCAGAAGAGAAGTAGTTCAGGACATGTGATTTAAAAAAAAGAAAATCATCTTCTATGAAGCTAGATAGCTGAAAATCAATTAAATGTTCCATGTTCTTGCTCTGAGATGAGTTTCATTTTGTGAATCACTATTAATTACTGTAAATGTTGTATGTTGTCCACTGTGGCTTTCTCTCTGGACACTGTCTCTTTATTTCTGGGCAAAAAACAAATTATGAAAGCATTATTATGTGAATCAGTTCTCCAAAAATCCTTTGATGGCTTTGCCTGGATATGTTTTTGACCCTCTGTAGTCTTTGAGTTCTGTGAAGAGATATAGTATAAAATAAAAATAAAAAAAGACACAGCATCTCTAACAAGGACAGGCTCCTTGGAGAGCTGAGTCATGTATATTGATGGGTTTGTTTGGCCCTTGGTTTGTTCTGATTATTATCCTGCTTCTTTTCTTCGGGCTTGGACAAAAAACACTCGCCAGTCTCACTCAGTGATCTGCTTTGTACTTATGGTTTTTGAGCCCTTTCTCTGAGGACCCACACACTGGACCATTTTCTAATTAATTTGTTCAAACCGCTTTGTAGACTAAAATTATATTGGCTTTTAGGCCACCAAGAAATGGCTTATGTTATCCAGGTCATTTTACATCACCAGTGAAATCAGAGCTGTGCCTGAACTTATGTAAAAGAAAAAAAACATCTGACTAACAGGGGAAAAAGTTCAAAGTAATGCAGCAAAATGTACTTAAATATAATTAGATGTTATTACGTTGTGTACACATGGTTTTGGATCTTTTAGCATTCGTAGATAGTAGGATCAGCCAGAGGAATAGAGGAATCAGACTTTAAAGCAGTTTTGGCGTTTTGCTTTGCTCTGTGTTACCATGTGAATGTTTGTGTTCCTTTGTGTTAAAAGTTGAGCTAAAAAGTTGCATTTTCTTAAATTGGTTGTAATGTTTTCCACAAATATTCACATGGGTGTTGGCATTTGCCAAAACAAATTCGACTTATAAGTTAACACCTTTTGAATTCTAACAAAACACATTTTAAAGCAAAAATTTTAGAAGCAAATATAAACTCTGTCTTTCTCTCTCTCTCTATATATATATAGAATTATTCACATCAAATGTTTCCACAGGAAGAAAGAAAACTGAAATGCATCCATAGCTTAAGTTAATACAAGACACTGGGAGGGTAATTAATAGCTAAAATTGACCTGTTTATTGCCACTTTACGACCTTTTACAACACACTACTATCAGCAGTTTTGCAGCAGACAGATGTGTGTTTGAACAACCGTCTTCATAGCACATGCTGGTAGAACATGAGATACAAACAATATGGTGTCAATATTATCTAGAGCACCACCTTTAGACTAACACTCACTAGGGTGCCTTTGAGAGAAATGTCTGCTTCTGTCAGTGTTGTACAGAGTGTGTAAAGCATCAAATATTACAATAAGGTTTGGCTTCATAATATATCATTTCACATGTCATAGATGCAGTTGCACCCTGAGTCTTTCTGGCTGATTCCCTCTCACTTTGTTCACTTTTCTTCTCAACTGGCTCTCATATTCATTGCAGGAATTCATCTGTTGTCTAGGTGTGTGTAATTACAGTGGAAGCTATTTTGTGTTTGGCCTGTGCAGTTACAGCACATGCCGACACACACACACACACTGAGACACAATGCAGACAGAGATCGGTGCTTACAGCTGGAGCCTGCTGCCTCTGACTGTGTGATGAGGAAAAAGTGGGTCTCTCATCTTGTTAATCACACACATGCAGTTCACTGCTAGATGAAGGTGTTGATTAAACACGTTGGTAAGAGAATAAGAGGGCTGCAGCTCTGCCTGAAGGTTTTTTGTTTTGGTGAGGGGATTTTCAAGTTAGCTCAAATTCTCTGGGCAGACACTATCTGCTGATCAAATGTTGTGTTTCAATAGGATTGTACAGATGTGGTTCACCAAAAGATAATACATGAAAATATGGTCATTTCATTATGGCCATTTAAAGTAATATGTATGTTTGTAATACCAAAAAAGGCATGGAAAAGTTTAGCATAACCACAGCATACATTTTCCATCCCTCTTTTCTAGGAGGTTAAACTGTGAGTACTGTCCCTCATTCCACAGGAAATGAAGTATGTTGGCCAAAACTCTGAGAATAAGGCCCAAGTTGTACTTAAAACAAATGGCTCTTTAATATTAAACACAGCATATGAAGCACCCTGTTAAAAGTTAAAAAAAAAGGAGATACAATTGCTTGATTGCTGCAAAGAGTTATACAGTACGAATTATATTGTATTAACTCTGATGAGAAAGGGAGCAGACAACCAACATCACCATTAAACATAAAATATGAAATATAAAGAAATATGAAGATCTTTTATCAGACATGTACATGCATGGTTCTTTCAATAATCTGTGTTCTGATTGCACTATATGCAGGAAAATAAGATTATAATGGTAGTAGCAGTAGCTAAATTTGTGTTTCACTCTTTCTCTCTGGCACTCTATGTGATAAACAGTTCACTTAAACATCAGTAACAACAACATAAAAAACATCTCTTATCTTAATATAATCTGTGAACAGTTACACTATCGCTGCTTCTCGGAAATCAGACATTCCAGCATCTGGTTTTTATCTGCTGCTATGGGAAACAGCACAAACTATTAGAGAAACAGGGACCCGATCCATAACAGTTTTGTCCAATTTCAGGCCCCACAGCTTCAAGTTTAATCCATGCGGGCTGCATGTGTCTTTTTTCTTGCAGGGCGAGGTAGACAGTTTTCCAAAAGAAAACTATCGTGCGGTTGGAAATGATCAGGATCTCCATGGGAATGGATGGGAGTGGGATGATGCATTTGCAGGAGTATTAGCTGCAACGATTGGAAATCTTGCAGGGGTGTGTGAAATATTAAAAGAAAAGAGAGACTCTGCCGCCCCATTGAGGATTACTTTCTTTTGAATAATAATTGCACCCTTTAAACCCATTACACCACTAATAGCATCTCACTTTAATACCCAAAGTGAATGATGAGCAGAAGTGCCATCTCACACTGTTAGGTTTCTCACGTGCAGGTGGGGAAGTTAAGGAAATTCTGACAATGTGAGATGTAATCATTTTTCCTCAGCACTGCTGCTGCCTCGTGTGTTCCTGAGCAGAGGCCATGTGACAGCAGATCCAAGCAAGCAGGCGGCAGCGGAGAGCAACTGCATAAACAACAATGCACAGGAGCACACACGCACGCACAATTATGCATGCATTCGTGCACACACTAATGTGTCTCTCCATGCATGAGAGCAAACATGCTTTGCTTTAACTACAGACACACTTTCTTGTTTGTGTATGTGCACATAAAGTCGTGTGCGTGCACCAGGAAGAACAACAGATTGAGAGAGTGTGCACTGACATGCATGCACTCAAGCCTCCTCACTCCCTCTGTCTGTCTCAGTCGTCTCTTTCACTAACTAAAGGCCAGTGATGTGTGAAACTGAGATGTGCAGCATGTGACTCCATTAATGAATGAATAGCTCTCAGCATAGAGTGTGTGCTTGAATATATGTGTGTGTGAGTGTGTGTGTGTCTTGAGTATGGTGGAATTAATTCTCCCTTTGATCCCCTCCTGCAGATCACTCAGTACTATGGATGGCTATGCATACATATGTGTGTGTGTGCGTGTGTGTGTGTGATAGAGAGAGAGCAAATCCCCCTCATTCAGCAGCGAGCTGGTGTTTGATATATCATTCAACTAAAAAAGGGTCTTGGCAGAGGGGAGGGAAGTGTGGGGAAAATGGTGGGGATCAAGGCAGAAAAGTGGAGCTGACAGAGATGAAGTGAGGCAGTGTGAGACAAATTTAGAAGATATGAGAAGGGCTGATGAAGGAAGGAGGAAACAAAGAGTTTAGGGAGAGGGATGAAACAGGATTGAAAGAAAGAGACAGAACAGGAGAAAAGAGGACACTGAAAAGGATAATTAGAAACTAGGATCTACATTTCCTCTCCATTGATTAACTATGAATGGAGCTCAGCAGTGCAGTTCAGCAAGGCAAATGCAGGGCACTTGCTTTGTGTGTGTGTGTGTGTGTGTGTGTAGCTCAGTCTGGCCTCCATTGTGAACCCACACACACAATGTGGTTGAGCAGAATTGCTGGCAGTGTCCAAACATCCTGAATGAAACACAGTGATGCGCAAAGAGTCGTAGCTGTAGTCAGCACTCTGACAGTCGCTGTGCTCACATTAAGAACGAAAAAGAGAGAGAAAGGAAAGATGAACAAGGAATTCATGAATTAGAACAAGTACTCTTGCCTTTTGCTGTCTGCTGGCAGCAACACACACCAGTATGAACTCAAAATGGACTGGAAATGTAGTATAAAAAGTATAAAAGGCTTGTGTTGTCATTTCAATGTCTTCATACATCACAGTAAAAGAAGTATTAGTGTATAGTCTGGTAGTTGTAGTAGTTTATTAAATATTAATCCATCTTTTCTTTCCTCTTTTACTCTCTCCAGCTTAAGCCACAAATCCCATGCATTTTCTGCTGCTTTATAGCATTTCGAATGAAGTCAGAGCATAGTTGCATGAATGTAACTTGCCACATAAAAAAATCATGACTATCTTGTGTTTATCCTGTGTAATGGTGTGACTACTGCTGTAAGTCTTTCAGAAGTGAAGATAAAATGTTTTTGAAGCCACACTCTAATAGGGCAGCATGCACTTTTTCAGCACTATTCATGTCCATTTTTCCATTACCTCTTATGCTCCATCATCAAGTGTGTCATTGACACCTGTTGACCCTCTTACATTAACTATTTTCATCCGTCTTTGAAAAGCTTCACTTAGACTGCCGAACACATAATTATAGATTTTTGTTGTAATTTTATTTTGATGTGGCTCTAAAAACAGCAGTGTTGGTCTAACATTTTGGTCCAAAGTGGGCAAATTGGTTAAAATGTCATCAGAAAATTAGTCCTTATGACTCTGGTGATCCAACTCATGACAGAATCACCAGGTCCACTTGTCTAACTCTTAATGACTTAAATTCCATCAGTATTATTTTCTCATTATAATCCCAATTTTGACTTTAATATTGGTCTTAATGGTCTTATTTAATTTTATCCAGGATATAATGGTCATTCTTATTCCCATATACATAATACTGACAGTATTTGTGTTAGCATGGCTGGGTTTTTCAAAAAACAAAACAAAAAAAAGGCATGGTCTTATTTAGGTTTCTGAAACACAATGTTTACATGCTCAACACCCATTATAGTCCAAACTTTAACCTTAGTAAGGATAACAGACTAATTTCCAAGTTTTCTTAGTATCTCATTTGTTTCCTTTTAGATTAATGTTTACAGCATTACCTTAGGCTCTAAAGCTAGTGAGCCAGTAACATAGTGCCTTTCCCTGCGTGGTGTGTTTTACATGAAAATGTGACCTTATGTTCCCTGATGTAACCTTCTCTATCAGGCAGAGCAGGTAAGATCAGGTCATTCACTTGCTTCCCACGATTAACTCATTTGGACCAGGCAAACTCTCTTGACTTCCCTCAGGAGCCGTTTGGTTGGTCAGTCGGACAGCCCACTCTTAGCTGTTTTCAGCTTAAAAAGATGAACATTTACAGTTCATGCTGGTGGGTGAAACAAAACTTTGCTGTAGTAGTTTCTTTTTCAAACGAGACTGTTTTAGCCACAAACTTCTACAAAGCATTATTATGACCCATTTACATGCTAAGATTAGCATAAAACATTAGCATGTTAAAATAATACACTAAATATAAATTATTAACCATTGTTAGATCAGATCTAATCACATCACAAATGCCTCAGCCTACTAGCTCTTTAATCATATCAAAATGTAGCAAATAACAAAATAAAAACTGTGATCTGAAATCTAAGGATAATAATCCTGATTTTTAGCGAGAGACCAAGTGAGCTGATAATAACCTTAGTTTAGTCCTGTTTAGCCTTGGAACTTTTTTAATGAATAGTAAGGGTTTCCAAGGCCTTGACAGTCACAATAAATGTGACGTTGTTTACTGTACTGAATAAGTCCTTCAAAATAAGAAAGTTTTGTGTGCTTATTTGGAGGTTAAATCATGAGGGAGATGGCACTAGCACTTTTTAAGTTACAGGTTTCTCCTGAGGCCATGGTCACTCTTTTTAAATAAAGAGACAGCATAATACATTTTTTTAAAAATGTTTTTATCTTTCTATCTGTTCCACTCATGGTCATGGTAAGAGTACGAATAGCTTTGCCTTATTGTTCATGTGTATACCAAATAAAGTTTTATGTTGTTTCTAAATGAAAAGTGGATGCATATGTTCTGTACAACTGTTTGCCTCTAAATATTGCTTAGTATGGCAGGTGTAACTGTTGCATATCCATCAAACTACATGACAAATGTTAGCTTGCTCATACAGTTTAGACTGACCAAAAGTAGCGATTAGAAATTTGTTTGATGTAAAACATTACTGGGACAGTTTTAAATAAGTTTAACCAAGACAGCACAGTGGGCTATTCTTCTAATCTTATAATAATTCTAATATAACAAATGGGTTAGCATCACTTGCAATTTTCTCTTCTGAATCGAGCACCAAGAAAATAATAGGAATCTGCTTCAATGAGCAGCACCCTCTGCGGGTCAAAAGAAGTACAACACAATGAAGAATTCAGCTAGCAGGCTCTGTCGTATGATCTTTTCTCATATATAAAATATTTGTGGTCTTTTTTATTTAAAAACAGGGACATATTCAGAGACGTCTGGCCACTCTAAGGATGTTTCCCACTTATTGATTACACATTACTAAAGTTTTTACCAGATAATCAAAAGTTTAAAACTAGCTTACGAGCTTAGATCTTAGAAATGGTTTAACCTTGTAATAGGTGCAACCCAATTCAGACTCTTCGAATTATAAAACCTCACCACATCGTAACCCAAAAACACAGCCTGTTTTGTTTTTTAATCAGGTGCATATATTTATCTACCAATTGAACGATTAAATACTGTATAATACTGCTGTATGTTGTTCCATTTGATAGTAAAATGTGATCTGTTGTTTTTGTCAGAGCTGCTTTGTAGAGCAGGCCTGTATGCTTCAGACCCCACGAGGGAGAGCGGTCCATAACTCTGTCTGTGTGCCAGGGCCTCCACAAACTATCGATCCTCTGCTGCACTTTAGATGTAACCCAACTCTCTGCCCCCATCGATCCTCTCAGCCCCCTCTGCATCTCACTGCAGCATCCAAAACTGCCTTCTAGGGTACCGGGTCTAACTGGAAATTATCGATCCTGGCACGGACCATCTGATTATGATGTGTTTTATGGCTCTCTGGATGGGATCTTTATTGTTTTAGTGGCTGCATCTGATTTCTGATGATGGACTTGATGAGGTCAGAGCAGGAGGGGAGGCGAGGAGAGAGAGGCAGAAGTGAAGGAAAAAACAAAGAGAACAATAGTGAAAGAGAGAGACAGAGGGATGTGTTAGAGGGGAGAGTTTAATCGATACTCTAAAGCATGACATCATCGTTTAGTCGGTCTGGAGGGACATCAGGCGCTCTGCCAGGAACCGACAACAGCCATACCCTGGCTATGAATCATTAATGTCATCCTTTCACCCTCCCCTCCACATTGCTTCAGTCCAGTCTGATGTTACAGGCCACCTTCAAGCCAGGCAGTGTGTTGGTCAACAACAACAGCAACTGATTTTTAAATTCTGATGTTGAACTAATTAAGAGATATGAAGCAAAACACACTGAACCATACACAACTGTAAACTACATATCATTACTAGCACTGCTGAGCAGTCATTTTGCTGGCCACAGCTTTGCAAATTGTGTTGTCAGTCAGACAAAACAATGTATTTGCTATTTTAGCCCCTTCTAATTTTTTTCTTGAAATGTTTTATTATTATTTTTATTAGAAAACTAATTTAAAAAACATATATGAAGTAATAATGAAATTAAATCACTAAAGCCTTGGTGATAACATACTGTATTCTAGAAATTACATTTAAATAATTTATGCAAAAGCAACTTTGAAAGGAAATATAAAACCAGAAGTGAGTTTAGTGGCAGACTGGAAAACATGACTAAAATGTGTGGACATGCCATTACTAATATTATAAACCCATGTTTTATTGTACCAACCCTGCAACAGTCCTAACATCGCCAATCTCCTAAAAGGCACAACTATGTCCTAACTATTGTTGAGTTTAAACCTACAACTCATCCTACAAAATGAGCATTTCAATCATTTAAAAAAATAAAGTCACATGTCCTTGAAATTGTATGCCAAATTTATTTGTAAAGCCTCATATTTTCTGAAATCTAAAAAAAGTAAACCAGTTGCAGATGGAGGAAATCCACACAAGAGTCACATGCTAAATTAAGCAAACCTATTAGATGGTAAACAGGAGACATCCTCCACCTCACCCAGCTGACCTCTAGACGGGACAGGATGTCTCGTCTAGAGGTCATTTATAAAAAAACACACATACAAAGAGGCAATAGAAAGACCACACACGCACACACACATACACACTCAAATGTATGTGAGACGCACAGATGCTCAAACAGATCCAATGAAAGGAAGAGTGTGTGAGACTCAGGTTAGTTAGTATTTCTGCTGTCTGGAGGTAAATTGGTCTCTGATGGATTATTAATGAAGCAGGGAGAGCCCCTTGTAACCCAGTACACTCACCCATTTTAACTTATTGGTCCAGCACATCCGAACTTCTGTATATCCTTACTGTTAGAGTTGAACCTCGAGACACACAGTCAGTAAAAACACAGATGCTGCATATCTTGTTATATAAAATGTTTATTACTTTGAAAATGTTTAAGATGTGTTTATGTAAGATTAGGTTTATTACAAAGCTTTTTATGAGCAGCTGACACAAGGTGCTAAACAGATATAAGTATATATATAATTTTTTTAAAAGAATAAACATACAAAATACATAAAAAGTATTTGAACAACATTACATTAAATTTACAATGGGCAGGTCCTATCAGAAGTCAACAGACTGCTTCATGATGGTGGTCTATAAGCAAAATTTTTGTTGTAGTGCTACAAGTAGCTACTAGGACAAAATTGGGCACCATGACCAGCTTTCTTAATGCAACAGCGGTCATATAAGGATATCAGTAGATGTAATGTGAGACCATTTAGTGCACCTGGCAGTTGCACTCTGGATTACTTGTAAAATATCCAGGGCAGTCCTGCTAATGGATGTAAAGTGATAGTAAGAGTAATCCAGGTCGAATAGATAAGAGTTTGTGGACATGCAAGTTGCTTTGTGAGGCTTTGCAGCACAGTGGTGCTTTTAGCTAAATGAGCTTAAGTTAGCATGCTTTCAATAACAATACAAACATGCTAATCTTTGGCAGCAACGGTATAGTTACCATGGCCACCAGCTTACTAAAGGGTCTTATCTTGCTAACATTTGCTGGTTAGCACTAAGCTCAAATTCAGTATTTGTCAAGAGTAACAATTATTAGGCCTAAATATTTGAGCCTAAAGCAAGGTGGTCGACTAATCAATCGACATACAATGTCACTCTCTGTAGAGTATGTTTGGTCATGTGACCAGAAACACCACTTTCTCAGGTATAACAGGAAAACTCTAACAAAGTTGTGTTCAAAAATCAAACCACTTTCCAAAATGAGTGCACATATTACTGTATATTATATTATAGGTAACCATAGCAACAGGACTTATGCTTTCTCTGCACCTGCTATATAACTAGAAATGAATATGATCTTGTCTTAAACTTTGCCCTCCTTTATGTTCATAAATTAGATCATTTCTTCATAATTGCTTACAGTTTTACCTCGACATTCGACAGACAAGAGACTTTCCACAATGGCTGTTTTTCCACCAAACACTTTAGATGAAGGATCCTTAAAACTTGTACCTAACTTACATACACCCTTAACAAGTAGAAAGTACTTTTAATGTAGGCAGGGCTGTAATCAGGCCTTCAGGTCAACCCCTTTGCATTCCCAGCAGATGGGAAACAGCAGAGAAGATTTGATTTCAGTTGATTTCAGTCTCAAGTAACATTTGTTAACTAACACACTGTCACCTGTACTGCACATTTAATGCCAGATCAAGTATTTATGATCTAAATGTGGCTTTATTGCACTTAGAAGACAAGCTTCGTTTGATAGAACTCTGGAAAATCCCATGTTACAGCGCAGACAACTCCCGGTTGACTCCTGGTTGCTCTGATTCTCTCTGACCAATCAACAGACTGCAGTGTCTTAAACTCCACCTGTAAGTATTGGATCAATGTACAAGGTACGTCAGTGTAAGGATAACAAAACAGAGCACTGATGGAGTGGTTCTGCTGATACTGTGCACATTGTTTTACAATAATAATAATGTGAAAATAATCTGGGAATTGTTTTATCTCAATTTAACTGGATTACCTGGTTGAAGTTGGCTGTAATTCCCCAGTTTGATTTAAACAGGAGCCACTGAAGCATGTATTACTTGTGAACTGTTTGTCACTTCACTCGAGAACCTCGCTCACCTTTGGGACCAGACTGCCTGGGCGAAGATATCAGCTGTAAGAAAGAGCAGATGTTGCAGTCTCTCATCTTTTTACATGTGAGGTCAAAGGATTCCCACAGTAGCTGCTGGAGTATCTAATGAAAACCCATCACAGGCTTTAAGAGAGTGGAGCAGTCTCAATATATCCGCAAAGGTTAATCCCACCGTCGCTGCCACACATGCACAGACACCTAAACACATAAGCACATGTTTATACACACTAACAAATGTGTACACGCATAGAGGTACTTAAAGTCTCACACATAAACACACTCACACTCTGCCACTTACTGTGCCCTAGTTGCCATAGTGACAGGGTGACAGAATATTGAGCCGTGTATGTGTGTGTGTACATGTGTTTTGTCACACTTCACCCTCTCCCACATGGTGTTGAGTGTTGATTTGTGAGGATTTCATCAGTGCTGTACCGCAACAGTGT
>JAPZDY010000012.1:10094125-10152370 GCA_029783645.1 Ctenochaetus hawaiiensis | reverse complement strand
GTGTTAATAATGAGGTTTAGTATCTGTGTCATCTAACCTCAAACTTGGTTTCTGGTCTGTCTGTGTGTGTGTGTGTGTGTGTGTGTGTGTGTGTGTGTGTGCGTGAATGACAGAACAGAGGAAACACTCGAGCTCGTCTGTTGGCACTTGGACCAGAAATAGGTCTTATGAACACCTACTCACCAGATAAGGGCCTCTTTTCCATTGAGCCCCAGACTGACAATCACTCTGACCACACTGACTAAAAGATTACTCATTTTTTTCCCCCTGAATCAACCAGCTGAGAGCTGCTGACTTTTGCAAATTATTTCCTACTTTTTAACTGAGATTTAAAGAAAAAAACTAAACTAAGCAGTTTACTGAAACAGGAGAAACATAAAGAGCCAGACATTAAACATACAATATGTTACATTTCCATATCAAAATATAAAAAAAGGAACTACATTTATGTGTATAAACCGTTGAGTTGTGTACTTACATTATCTTACTGTTTCCAACAATGTTCAAACTTAAAGAAATCCACAATTTTCATGGAAGTTAAAGGTCTGTTTCATTTTGTTGCCTGTTGCTAACCTCTGTGGCTACACAGGTCAGAGAGTGATTAAAGAAGTTAACAAACAGGACTAAATGTAGCATGAATAAAACTTCAAAACATTAACTTGTTTGTTAATGTTAATCTCCACTTGCAAAGGCGGCTTTTTTGCAATAAAATAAACAAATCACATGATTAATTTGCTTCAGAGTTCAATTAGATTTTGCTCTGATATAAAAAAGACTCTTGTTGTCCAGACAGTGTAAGAGAGGGTTTAACCTTTTATTACAGAAATACAAATTTTCTTATATAAACTTGTTTGTATATTTCATACCAAACTAATTCAAACAACAAAAAAGAAGGGAGTTTGCTTCTTGGCAGTGAGTGTGAGGGCATTATCTGAGGAGACTGACAATTTTTTTTACAAAAAGCAGTTTACCTTTGTGGACCTCAGTCATTAGCTAGCTAGCAATGCTAACTTGCATAATTTATGCCTATAACCCAAATCAATCAGTAACAAGACAACAGGCATTTAAGAGCAAGAGGACAGGGTAAACAGGTAAAAGACCTAAAAGAGATGCAAAAGGACAGGCTAATCTGGTAAAGCTGGATTGCAGAAAAGATGACCTGGTGAGGAAAAGGGTCAGAGGGGCTGGTATACACACTGACTTTATGGGTTGATGAGGTGATTGGAAGCAGGTGTGCTGGTGGATGTGAAGGTCCAGTAATGAATGAAGCTTTAGGTAAACTGGAAGACAGAGGAAGATGGACGATGCTTGTCCATGCCACTTTCTATTTCTGGAAGCATTTTCTTAGCAGTGGTTGGACCTCGTTGCCCTACAGTTGTCAGCATCTTTCGTGGACGCTAAACAAATTTTTGGTTGAAATTCAATTTTAAAGCAATGTGCTCCTTTTAAAAAATTGGGGTATTTTTGGGGTAAAAGTCTGTCTGATGAGCCTTTTCTATTATTTTCTATTCTCTTATGTTTGACCATAAGTAGTGTAAGTGTCTAGTTGTCTTGCTGTCTATGTAACCCAATGCCCCCATCATTGCTTTAAACAGGAAGCTCGGTGGTTAACATGTTGGATGTTAATAGTCATTGCATCTATTTTCAGGCTGAGTGCTGCAACCTGAGACGACTGGCAGCTGTGTGGACCTGGACTGGGCCTTTAGCCCTGGCCACAGGACAGGAAAGCAGATTGGACACTAAGGTTTAGTTGTCAGTATGTGCGTGTTGTATGTGTGTGTGTGTGCGTTTGTCCGAGAGAGCAGGAAGCGGACGTGGACACCCGAGTCGTCTGATATGTAGGGAATCTGTCGCCTCCGATCACATGGTGGAATCTGTCGCACCCGGCCAAGGACAGGCCAAGACTTTCCCACAGTCAGTGAATTAGTCAGAGAGACGCAGACAGAGGGACGGTCAGCTCGGCCAAAAACACAAGGTAGAGAGTCAGTCACACTTCCTGTTACACCGCAGCATGTATCAAGACAGAAAAACCAAGTTGTTTACCAGAATAAAACTGAAAGGCATCGGAACAGTCACAGAGCAAAACAGAATTCAATATTTACTCATGGAAAACTGATTAATATGTGAGAGCCTGAGGGGAAAACCAGAAACACATGAACAACAACAACAAAAACACGAGAAACTGTACTGAACTCAAATAAAATCAGACTATTTTTCTTTTCCTTCGTTGTCCTCACAATTTTCTATTACATTCATTGTTGATTAATATCGTAAGGATATGAATGATGCAACCCTTTATTATTCTTTTTATATCTATTATTTGTGATCAAAGGTTAATTTTGATCTGCAGAAGCAGCAGATTACAAAACAAAATCAACACAAGATCTTGCAGTTTCTCTTCTGGAGTTTTTGAATCGATCATTGTATCAAAAAGTCTCTACCAGCAGCTAAAGTTGGCCAGTTGCAGTGGGATTGCTGATATTCAAATTTCAAACTTTTCTGGTCTTTTTAAGGACTTCTCTCCTATGTTTGCCTAAACAAGCAAGGAAAAAGATTCTGCCATTCCCAAGGCTGACAATGAACTTAACTTTTAGATTTTAAACGTTCGAATAAGTTCTAAAATGCTCAGACACAATGACATGCAAAGATTGTGGTCATGCCAATAAAGAAAATTCAATTTAAAATCTGAATTTAAAAGGGGAAAAGGTGAGACAGTGTTACAGCGTAAGTGTACAGATGCAAGGAGACGGATACAATGACAAGACATTTACAAAAGAAGCTCCAAAACACTAAGATATCAAAACCAGATCTATTTCATTGCATGGTGTAACAAACGTATCCTCCTCTCCTCTGCTCTCTTGCCCAAAGCAGAAAATCTTCCAATAATGATCTGTTTTCAGCTCAAAGAGCACACCATGTGTCACTGTCAAAAGTGTGTGTGAGGCTTGTTAGCTGAGAGAGCGATGGCGCAGATTTGACTTGACCCTGTCACATGCTGCCGCTAACACAGTGAGGCAGAGACAACGGAGCCACAACCATCAACCCTCTGAGAGACAGAAAAACAGAAAGTCAGACTCATGTGTTGTGCCAAATCAGTATCAAAAAGGCCAAACAGCTCAACATGTGTTATACAATGTGAAATGTGTGGGAGTCAAAAGGAAATGCAGCAGGTGTCCTCAGTTACAGAGACATTTTATATTGTATCAGTATATTTAACTGGTCAGCATCATCTTCAGTTAATCTTTTAGTGAAAGGGTAAACAGGAACAAAAGCCAGCTAGTTACTGATTATCAGTAAATTGGCGTCCAAATTTATATTAGCTATTAGCATGAACTCTGAACACTCAAATAATGTTGTTTTGACGCATCAAACGGGGTTGTTTAAGGTTAAGTTTCAGGGTTACTGTACCGTTAAAGCCACCGAAACTGAATGATAATGGGCAGACGACACAATTTACACGTCATCAGGTCAGACGTTTCCACTGTTTTGGTCTTATAACACTTAGTAGGTTTAGATGATAAAAGAAAGAGTTGATCTACTGTTTAAACTTAATTAAAAATAAAATTAAAAATAAAAACATATAAACATATTAGTCTGAAATCATACTGAAATCGATTTTTTCAGAGTTGGACCAAGGCTGCATTTACACTACAAGTCTTGATGATCACTTCAATTTGTTGCCTTTATCTAAATTTTTAACCACATGCTTACGTCTACTTCAAAAAGTGATCTATATCTGATATTTTGCATTTACACTTGCTCAACACGTGTATACCAGGGTCTGGCTGGTTTGGCTACCGTCCCAGAAATGGATGCAGAGTAAAGCAAAATAATACAAGCAAGTGTGTGTCTTTCTTATCACTTCAATAGCTCCATTTGGTTGATTAATAATAATAAAGGAAATGCTGAAAGCCTGGGAATTCAACACGGGTTAACTGAGGTGAAAACAAATATTTGGCTATGTTCACTGCTTGACTCACAACACTATTACTGTGCCCTGCACTTTTTTAATGTCAGGCATATTTTATATAAATCTTGTTAAATATGATGAAGAAGTACATTTGTATTATCTGCATTTGGTCATTAAATGTGTTTTTATTACCAGGCAAGTTTAATTTACTGAACTGTTACTTGTAGTGCAGGAATCCCTCTTTCACTTAAAGGGATTCCACTTTGTGTGATGATGGGAACTAATCTGTGTCTGTGCGTGTGTGTGTGTATGTGTGTGTGTGTGTGTGTGTGTGTGTGTGTATGCGTGTGTGTGTGTGTGTGTATTCACACATGTACAGATGCAGACATCTCAGCTGCCCTGCTGTAAAGCCCAGATTCATGTTTGAGAATAAGTAGCACTCACACAGAGCCTGGAGTGCAACATGACCAGGGGATTTGTAGATCATTAGGAGCCTCCACGCACATATACACACACACACACACACACACACACACACACACACACAGAGTGTCCTGTGTCTCCAGCAGGAAATGGCCTGTTGACATCCTGATTCGGAGAGCTGCATCTTTAGCTCTCCCAGCAGATAATGGACACTAATGAGGTGAGACACACAGAAGCAAAGAGTCGCAGGGAGACAAGTAGAGATGGACGTCAGATGAGAAAAAAAAGAGAAGAGAGAGAGGACTACATAAAAAGAAAAAAAAATTAGCCACAAGAGAGAAAAAAAGAGATATGGGATGAATTAGCTACGGAGACAATTAAAAACTGTTTGAATGAAACAAGAACACCCTGTGAGCACATAATGAGATTACATTGTGGAAAGAACATTCATGATTATTTTGAATCCACCAGAGAACTCTCATCCCCGTTGATACCAAATCGCGTGTACCTCTCAATAATAAACCACTTGACATGCAGTCTGCACACGTTTGCTTCGTCTGAACAACAAAGGCAGAATTAAGACAGGAGTGGAATTGAAACCAACTCATCACTGCAAGCATGTTTTTCTCTCATTGTTCATAAAACTGAAAAACGAAATGACTGATGAAGAAACATTTTGAAAGAAAATATCTGCAAAACTACATTATGCTCTTGATTTTATCTGCATAATGCTTACAATTTATTTTACTTTCCCTATAACAAATTCTCCTTATGAAGTCTACTTGTGTTAAATAGACCTTGAATAACTGTTTTCATGGTTGTGTTTAGGCACTAAATGAAAGATCAGCTCCCACACATTGTCAACATTTTTACTGTTTTTATTATAATTATGTTTTTAGTTGAAGTGACTTTCATTAGGCATTTTACAAATCTGTTTGCAGGCGTGCAAAGATCACATCCTCCCTGTGTTTAGCTCTCTTTCTTTTACCTCAGCTACAATATTTATTTTGGCTCCTGATCTAGAATTTTAACAAAAATGTTCATTGTTTTAGTATCATTAATGAGCTACCGGCATCCTAATTTTGTCCCACAGATTGAGGACATTAATAAATCCAGAGTCTGTGAGGACACGATTCATTTTCTGACCTTTGACACAAAACATCAACAAACACAAAGATTTCCCTCGTGCAGATTGGACAGACACGCCATGTGTTTCATGTGTAAAGGAGACACAGAAACTGTTGTGGTTTGCATTTTCCGGTAATTTGTTTCCTGTTTTGTTTTGTTTTGTTTTGTTTTTTCCCTACTGTGTCATGATTTTTCCACTTTCCTGTCTTAGTGTTTGGCTTCCCTGCCTTATTTGATTATGAGTTTCACCTGTTGCTCATTTGTTTCCCTCCCAACTGTATTCACGTCTGTGTTTTTCCCTTTTTCAGTTGTCAGTTTGTCTGCATCTGTTCCCCCGCTGCTTTGTTTTCTGGTTGTGTGATTCTTCAGTTTTCCTGCCTCTGTTTCATCAGTTTGTTCTTAGTTTTTGTCTCTTCTTAATTTTTTTGGATTTGCCTCAGTCTGCATGTTCTTGTCTGTTACCCGCTGGGTTTTTTTTCCTGAATTTCAGCTTTATTAATAGAACTATGTTTTTTCAAACTGCCTGCGTAAAGTCTTGCATTTAGGTCTTTTGCAAAATCAGAAACACCGACAACAAAAAAATTCACCTAGAAGGGAACAAATAGGGTTTCATAGCGTGAACTGAGACCCTCTAGCAAGTCAATCTGACTTGTAAGATCCAGATTTAACAACAAAATATCTAATAATGATGCAGCATATGTCAAGATATCATGACTTTTAGATAATAACCCTTCCTGCCAATGTTGGATCCTCATCTTTATATAATAAAACTCTGAGATTATCTTTAAAACTCAACATTCTTGGTAACTTGTGCAGTGCCAGTAAAATTGATTTTGAGGTGTAAAAATGGTAGCTAGCCCCTTTAAATAAACTCTATCCCTCCTTTGTGCATATAAGCTTGTTATAATTATACTTGCATGCCCAGAGAGCACTCTTAAAGTTAAATTTAAAAATGATCCATCTACATATTGTATGACTCTTGGCAAGAGGAGATGAGAGGGAGATTGTTATGCAATATTATGTCTCTTTCTTTTCATCAGAGATGCTATTTTAAAACAGCACTATGAATGAACAGTCTTTAGTGTGTGTCTTCGAGAAGGACTCAGCTCAGGGTCGGCTTTTCTGTCAGTGTGTAGCAGTATATTTAAAGCTAAAGATTTCAGTGCAGTAGGCAGAACTTGGTTTTGCTCTTATCTGCAGGGCAAAAGTTGAGAGAGGCAGTGCAGAATTTATTCCACAAGCATGAAACTCAACCTCCTGGACATGATCAGTTTAAATCTGAGGACCAGACTGAAATAAAAAGTAAAAATAATTAGTGGAGGTCTTTTACAATAAGCATTTTTTACATTTAAGCAGGCAGAGCTGACTCTGCAGGAAACCCTGTGGCATTATGTAACTCAATGTAGTTCAAGCCTTCATACGGAGCAAACAACAGAGTATGCAGTTTAAAATTTAGGCCAGAGGAGGAAGGCTTTTTTGGCTTCAGCACATCAGGGAGATGGAGTGCTTATTGGAGGATTTAAGAGTAGCTTCTTAAATCTTTATTCATTCAGAGAACACGTACCGAGTACAAGCTGTGAACTGCTTTCAACCCAGACAGCTGGAGCTAACCAGTCTAAATGAACTTTAGCCGTCTATGAGGAAGCCTCCAGGAGAAGCTGTGATGAGTGCCTCGTTCAAACACTTCTTAGGAAAATTGGATGGAATGACTTCACATGCTGATTCAAATGAGAAGATCAATATCACTCTAACGTCTGTGCATTAAATAGCTAAAGAAGTTGCATTAATGGACCTGGAGTCAGATGGATCAGCCTTGTGTAGTATACAGGCTTGAAGCAGATGTAAACAGCTGTTTTGGTTCTGTTCATATGAACACAAAAATAAATACAAAATGACACTATGACCCTACAGAGCTACAAATCTTTGTTTTAACACTTGAGGTACAACATTTTTATTGTAAAATGTTCTGAAGTAAAAACTACAATATTTCTCCCTGAAATTAAAAGGAGAATAAGTGTAATCTATGTCAACTTTGAATGAAACTTCAGTGCTTAAAGTTTCCCTCCGGTCAGAAATATGTTTGTTTTCTTGTTCTTCCAGTTGGATATTTGAGTTTCACTGTGCAGAATGATGTATGTACAGACTCTGACACCAGAAGGCTGTGTTCATATTCATCTGCAGAAAGTGAAAAGTCTCTTTGTGCTCACTGAAAATTTGATTTCGAGAGGTGGACCTACAAGAACAATTTGTGCAGCACAAATAGTTTGGAAGTCAATCCAATTTTGCAACTTATACAAGTGTGATGTAGAAACAGTGAGTGCGGACCTGAACATGGACAGTGAAGCAGGAAATGTTTTGTGTCCAGCAGAAAAATTTAAGAAATTAACAAAACTTGCATACTGATAGATCCTGGATTATTTTAAATAGTAGGCGTAGATGCCATTTTGAGGATTTACATGTATATTTTTGACTTTTTGTAGAAAAAAAAACACATCAGACAGAAATAATTGCTCAAAACGAACTATTTGTATGCATGTCTTGATACATGTGTGGAGGGGAGCTTTAAGTAAATGCACTAAATTTGCGCTACTTTAATCTTAAATGAAGTGACTGAATAGAGAAATGAATCTCTTGAGTCGTCCACAGTGAGATAAGAGTGCATTTTCTGAGGCAGAATCTCAACCTTTGAGCAAAAAGAGTCATTTTTCTTGCTCAAGGTCACTTCAGTGAGGTTCACATTAACTGTGAAGGGGGACTGAATCACTCTGCCACCCTGCTGACCACTTCTATAATCAGAGCACAGTCTGGTGTGCACAGTCCCACTTCAGCTGATTTCGGCTCGGTACAGTGCAGTTCAGGTCAATGGGAGTTTGCATTGGCTGATTATGCAAGTCGACAGATAATCTAATGGGGTCGGATAAGACTGTGGCTAGAGTCCACAGCACGACGATAAGAGCTCACAACCACTAGCGTACCATGCTACTACGCTAATAAGGAACACCCTGTGACTTTCCACTTGTACTGGCTTTGACGATGGGCTTTTAATGTACCACAAGCACACACACACACACATGAAGGATTTTCTCCAGGCTTTAGTAGCTCCTTCTGGTTCCTGTCAGTGGTTCATCCCGTCCTGCTGAGCTCTGCAACAATTCCACTTCCTTCCTGTTCCCGGTTGCCATGGTAACAGCAAAGGAGAACTCCGTTATCATCAGATGGATCGGGCTGCAAAATTATTTTTATCTCCACTTCCCCATCTCTCTCTGCCTCGTATAACCAGGGGACTGAGTGTCCTCGCAGGTTTCACGCTGCAGCTGGAGCGTGCAGCAAAGAATGTGGAGGAAGTGAAAACAAGGTAAAAACATGAGGACAATCGGAAGCTCGTTGTTTGCAAAATAGTGTAAATATTTAGTTGAGTATCTGATGCAACCAAATAAACAAAACCAAACACAGAGTAAAGGATGAAAATGAGAGTAGCAGTTGTAAGACAACACGCCCGGAGGAAGGCCCCATGTTTGGAGATCAGTGTTTAAGTGATGATTAGATCTTTTCAGATAAATGGTTCAGCTTCCTTTTTATGAGTAATAATGACATCAAACATCACTTTTGGTTACCATGATAAAGCTGCACTGTAAAAACATTCATTAGAAATCTAATTTTAAAAAATATCAGATACCTCACAAAGATATCAAATGAAAAGGCCTAAATGCTCCTGTGAACATTCTCTTATACACCAATGGTGTATTACTTTACTGCTAAAAAATAATGCCACGAAAAAAAACACAACTCTTTTTAACTCTTGTTTGGGTAATCTTTGCTAAGAACAATAAATCCCATCCGTGTTAAGGAATTACTATGTCTTTCTATGCGCTTTTAAACTAGATTTTTATCAGTTTCACCAAGCTTTGTGCACAACGTTACAGACAGTATTTAAAGATGGACCAGAAAATTGTTGGGCCTGTTTTTCATGGAGTTTTGTTGATGAAAAGAAACAGGGAAAAGTACACCAGAACTTTTAGATTCAGTCTTGGTTGATTTGGTGACATCTGTGTTTACTCATGGTAATCGTAAATACATAAAAAAAAACTGTTGTGTTTTAACACTCATAATTAACTTCACCTGACCACAAAAAAATTACATAAATGCATATTTTTTATGAATCCTCTAAGCTTTTCTGGACGATATTTGATACAAATTCAGCCGTTATTTTGGAGGTGAAGATCATCCTGATGCAGAAGCTCCTCCCTGTGAGTGTCTGCTGCTTGTCTCACATCCGGCAGTAATGTCTAATCTAACCGTTTATCTCGGTAGAGCAGCCGGGGTGAAGAGATGAGCACTGAGATGGTGCTGGGATGGGAGCTCAGGAGACGATCAGGCAGTTTAAAGGAGTCATTGTGCTAATGGTGTACTAATCTGACTCAGGGGAGCACACCGCAGCGTTGCATTCATCATTCATGAATGCCAGGGTAGAGAGCAGGTCTCATGACGGATTATTTCATGGGTGTATATCACCTGTTCGCTGGAAAATTATTGGATCCTGTTGCTCCACGAGCGAACAGATGTGAATAGACACATTTAAAGAGGACTGACAAAAGAAGTGTTTGGGTTGACTATGAAAAATAAGGAAAAAGGTCAGAAGCTGGATGCAAAATAACAAGTATTACAATATCAACATAAAATAAATCTGTGAAAGCATCAAAGCAGTAAAGTAGTATTGTCACAAGTTGTAAAGCATATGTCCATGATTGAGTATGATCTGGACCCTGTGCTCTTGGGGGGCCTCCAATGGGTGCCAGGGGGACCTCAGCAAATTTGGACAAAGCTATGGGGAATTGCAAAAAAGAAAATCGAGTTATATTTATCATTAATTTATCATTCATCACATCATAAACTGTCACTGTTTACCTGGTCTGCACCTGCTACAAAGCTGCTCTGCTTCTGAAGTGAGCTAGCTTGCATTCCAGTGTCTAGCTGGCTCGTGCTAACTCACAAAAATATACATTTTTGAAAAGTTAAAAAAAAACCTGGCGAGAGGACGAAAAGTCCAAGCGAAAAAAGTCTCAGCTGCAAAAAATCTGAAGAACTCCTGACCGAGTAAACCTGCTGGTATGAGGGGCATGCATATAGCTTGGATTTAATGCTGCACAGTGTTTTTTTATTTTTAACATTTGTCCAATAACTGTCACTGCTATTTTCAGAGACATTTGGGGTCCACAGCTAGAAACTAATGTTATTTGGGATCTAAAGTGCTTGATAGATTAGTGATAATATAACATCTTATGTCAATGCAATTTAAGGACTTTTTTGTTGCTGATTAACTGATAAGAAAAGCATTTAAGTCAGAATTTATTTCATGTGTTGCTTTAGAAAAACTTGTAACTTTCATGTTTTCAGATGTGGTCGCTACAGTCTGGATTGTGGTCTGACTGAAGTGTCGTAGTCTCCTGGTGTTGTTGTTACTCTTTAACTTTGAAACGGATGTGCAGTGAACTTTATTAGCCCCATGAGCACCTCTGCCTCTCTGGTGTCATGTTACATCAGCCAAAGAGGTGCAGGTGAGGAGAGAACAGAGAAATTAATATGAAGGCAAAGTGAGAGAGACAGACGAATAAAAGGGGAAAGAAAATGAGAGGAAATTAAGATATAATGAGAGGGAGAGGAAAGAAAAAGTTAAAGGAAGTGAAAATTAAGGGGAACAGAAATAAGAAACAGAGACAGAGAGGGTGAAGGAAAGAACTTGTAAAGAAGGTCATTATGACTTTATCTTTATCAGTCTGTGTGCCAGACTTTACACTGAATCACAGATTTAACAGGCTTGGATTTGGAAAGAGGTTTTAGTGAGACACAGACACAGTGAGCCGGTAGTCAAAGTGGAAAAGTACAAGAAACAAGAGATGATTTTCACTGATTTCATTGGTTAGCAAAAAATGTGGATGTAATAAATGAATAAAGTAAGACCTGCACACTGACCCTGAGGCATAAAATTCATTAATATAGATGGAACAACTACTTATTTGAAATTCCATATCACAAAATATCAAAAGATGGTAAAAGTTGGAATATTATCAACCTACTTTAAAAAAGACAGTTTAGGTGAGAATAGGGGCCCTACATTCTTGTACAAATGCATCCTAAAAATTCTCTCCTCATTTTAGTCAGAAAATCCTCACACATATGCCTTCCTTTTTTCTGTTGACATTCACAAACATAAGCGTGTCATGGTCAAGACAACAAAAAAATAAAAATTAAAATGTGATTTTCAATTTCTAAATAATGCAACAAAGCTGCTAAAAAGCAGCAGGAGTTACTGAGAAGTTTATTTTTTATATATTTGAATATTTATCTGATCAGAAACACATTCAGCATGATGGGAATTAAATAAAAAGGACAGAGGTCTCTTAGGTAATGTTACAGGGGGCAAATAGATAAGAACAGACTGAATGTGTTTGCTCTCCGAGGACAGGATCAAAGTCAAACACTCACGTAGGCACATGTGGCTGCCCATGCACATACAGTATAAACAGGAGGCACTCAAACACACACACACACACACACACACACACACACACACATACACACACACATGCACACACAGAATCTGAGATTACGGCCTGACAGTTTTTGCTGTTGCCTGCAGCCAGCGTTTAACCATATTTGACCTTTGTAAAGCTACTCACATGAATTTATTTTCAAAATGCCACATCTATTGTTGTGGGTGATGGGTTCAAATTTTGTCTTTCATAATTTTTTTTAAGGTTAAGTCTTTTTTTTTCATGGCAGCTTTCATGTGTTTGAGGTGATGTTAGTGATTTCTAGTGTCCATAGTTCATTCAGGTCTGTGTTTAATGAGCTTGCAGAAAACATAGGTGAACTGACGAGGTGTGTCTTCTCTGGTTGTTCTTGTCAAGCATGTGTTTCTTAACCAACGGCCTCTGAGCTGCAAGCGTCCACATTTTCCAGCCTCACAACAGCCGATTTTACTGCTCGTCCGTCTTTATGGTTAAAGATGTGCAGATGACTGTAATTTGTGGCTGTAATGTTTGGTTGGAAGGAAAATGTACAAGCTGTACTCTTCAAAATGGCTTTATAAAATTGGCCTCGTCCAGAACTGAACTAAACAAAAAAAAAGTCTTTGCAAACAAGTGATACACTGCTCACATACAGCTGTAGCTTCCTCACTGTGTTATTTTCTGTCTTAGATACGTTACTCTAAAATATTAAAGTGTCTAGCTTGCAGATAAAGTTGGCCTGATCTCCAGCTAGCTCACAAGTCCAAGTTCATCTTTGACCACAATGTTATTCTTTGGCTGTTTTTACCATTATTACTACATTATCACATGAAGAGACTACAGACTGCAAATGAGACAGCAACCTTGAAGGCTGAACAATTAAGCTAACATGGAGGTGCCAAAACTGCAGGTCTTTGTATGGCCATTAAAGGCCTGCTCAAGAAGCAAGTAGAACTTCTGGGATTAAGTGAGTGTTTGTGATTAATACTCCTTAATTACCTTGACATTACATCCTTTTTGTCTGGTACAGTTGTGGGGTCTCGTCGACGAGCTGAACATAAAATTACCGTTCTTTTAGAATTTGTCCACATTGAGTCAGATCATTTTGTAAACACACTTTTTTTATTTCAGTTTCAGCCCTTTATCAAGTGTTTCTCTTGCACAAAAACTAAGCTGTTCCTAAATGGCCTCCAGAGTGTAAAATTCTTAAAACTGCTTCTTGTTACCGTCGCAGTGTGTGTACCTGCACTGTCACAAACTGAGGCTGCAGCACTGTCTTTAACCATGATCACTTATTTTAAATGTCAACACAGCCTATTATAAAGCACAGCTGTTGTCATTAAGATTTATTTATGCTGAATCTGTCAAGTGCAAACAAATTAATGATTTGATCAGCTGTCTCTGTGTCTCCCACTTCTTACTAGAAGCAAAAAATTAAGCAGTGGGGTGCAGATGAAGTTTGCAAGGTACTTGCCAAAATACACACCTGGTAGACAGGTATACACCCAGCTGTTCTGGATGACGCAGGTGACTCTGCAGAGAATTCCTTCGAATCAAATATGCTCTATCTGTGCAATATGATCTCAAATCCTGTGTTTAACTTCTTTTTTATTCATCTAAGAGTTCAGAGCGTTGCTGAAGTTTATTCAGTTAATCTATTTATTCCTAAATTTCAGTTTCTGTTTAATTTTCATGCTTGCTTGCCTCTGTTTGGACTCACTTTTCTGTCTCCCTGTTTTTTCCTTCTCTCTCTTTATTTCTATTCACTGGTGAGGTGTGTTTTGGGAGTGCAAATTGATGAGGTGTGAATAGAACGATTTTGCTATATAGATTTTGTCAAATCGACGGTGTAATGTGTGTTAGTTCACAGAGATGACAAATGCAGTGACAGCAAGCACATAAAGAAACAGCACATAGGGGAAATAAACCCATGCTTCAAAAGCAGATAACAAAGTCTTCATTGTGCTCAGCAGGAAAAGGAAAAATTAGACATAACAATGTAAATCTCAAGACAAATTGATAATAACACTCAGCAATGTTCAGAATGCAAAACCCGTAATATTTTACAAGTCCTGTAGCTGAAACACTGGCCTGTCTCTGCTTGTTTGACGGTTTTAAGTTTCCATTTTACAGGTATGCAGGCCTCAACATGATGAAACATGAAGATCTCGCCCGCCCTCGCTCTCCTCATCCTCCCGTCCTCCACTTCCGCTCCCTCCCAGATCCCCCCTCATTATGCCCTTTAAGTGGTGCGTTGCTGGAGAGAGTGCTACACTGGTTCTTTATATAACTGTAAAAGAGAGCAGAGAGAGTACAGTGCATCACAGTACAGTACCACTCACAGTGGGAGGACAGTGCTCGCCTCAGTACTGCAGCAGCAGCCGTTGCAGCTATTTAATATAATTATTTGAGCCCATTAAAGGAGCCGGCAACAGTGGAGCTTTCGCAAAAGTGGCCAGACTGGATCTTCTCTGTTTGTCAATGTCATGGCTGTGTCAGATGTAATTTATCTGCATCTGAGCTTTAGCTCTGTCAATCAGACGAAGAGCATGAGGAGAATTAAAAAGAGGTTTGAGGCAGGGCCAGTACTATAACAAGTGATAATATATGCCAGAACACCTCTGAAACACATCTTCATCCATTAAATGCAGTTTGTAAAAATATTTGCTATTTGTCCTGAAGTGTCCTTGCAGGACACCTCCTTGTTTAATGTATGATGCACTTAAGTGGCTACTACTTCACTGGAGACATTTTCAGTGCTTGCTCTTTGTTGTTATAAGCATTTACTTTAACATCTCTTACACTTAAATCATCTTTTGGTCCCATATTTATTAAGACACCCTTAAAATCTTTTTGTGTGTGTGTGTGTTCTCAAAATCTCTTCCTCTCCAAACTTCAGTTAAACAGTTTTAAAATCATATTTGTTCATCAAAAGGACATATTTAGAAGTTTTTTCTCATGAAAAAATACCTTAATGCCTAATAAACTATACACTTTGCCTACATGTAGCACGGCAGCTCTCCATCCACCCTGCTATCCAGCCTGCAGCTTCAAGTCTGTGCCATGTAAAATATCCTGTTAGGGTTTGACATGAATCATCATGTATTTTGGCAGCCTAACGTTAGCTGACGTTATCTAGATTTTTTGGACACAGTCAATGGATAAAAACAGGAGATAAGCTCATAAAATTTTTGGCTTGAATGTGGCATTTCAATATTAGTCTTGTAAAAAAATGTTGCTCTGGAAAAAGGATATAAGGTTACCTTAATTTCAACCATTACTGCTCATTAGCTTGTCAGGCTAACGTGACACATTGGCTACACTCTTTTCTGTACTGTGACCCTTCCCACAGGGAATCATAAATGGGGAAGGATAAGTACATTTCTTAATAAAAAACATTTGAGAAATAACCTAAATTTGGCCTGCACCAAAACTCAGAACCAGAACCAGCTACTTTATTGAGCGGGGGACTTGGAGTTATAATAATCAGCCAACTTGTAAAAAGAAAGGTGCCTTCCTGCGTACAGGCTGAAGCGTATTCATTTGCAAGCAGTGTGAGGCATGTTTTCAGGTCTTCCAAGAAGTGATTAAATAAAAAAATGACCGGAAATTTCACTGAGCTGCTGATTAATTCCTTTAACTATCGCAGTTAATGATAAACTCTCATGTAGTTTTAATTACTTCAAATTAGAGCAGGAAGCATTTCTTGTTTCATCTGCTGTCATGATGATGGTGATGGGCATGTGGGAAACCCTGTCATCATGTTGCCAGGAAACCACATAGTAATCAGTCCGTAGTGTCGATCATTGTGTCCCTCTTCAAACAGGGTGGGGCTTTCATTTCCGTTATTTCACCTCTGCTGTCACTGTAATATCCTGTCTGAATTACCATGAGGTAAATAGCTCGCTTGATGGTTTGATGGTGGATGGAGTCACAGCATAAAAAAGATGAACAAGAGTCATTGTGGAGTGAGGAAAGAGAAGCGAGGGCAACGCTGGAGGAGACGAGGAGAAGAGAAGAGGGGAGATATTTATAGCCGGCTCAGCTCAGCACACAGCGCTGTCTTTGAGATGCTCTTTTTATTTCCTCCTTCTCGCTTCCTCACTTTGCTGATTTGCTGTCTCTCTCTCCCTCAATGTCAGCTTTGGTGTGCACATGTGCCATTATTACACGCTAATTTAGAAGATAGAAGAGGAAGTTTAGGTCGAGCGGGAGCACAGTTAATGGACACAGCTATCAGGTGATGCTCGGAGAGAGAGAGTTGATATTCTTTATTTGTCGGCATCAGAGCTGGATTTATAATGTTCGTACAAAAAAAATTTAAACTTATGCTGATACATGTATTCACAAAAACAATTTTAAAGAACGCTTAAACTGTTTGAACACTTGTTTGGTTTGGCCTGGCACTGTCCGAATATATGTAAACAAGTACGGAGACCTCTAAAGGTCAAGATTAATATGTTTGATTTTGTCTGTTTGTTTTTCACAAAAAAAAATTAGAGGCAACATGTTAGTTTGCCATTTTACAAGGCTTATAATTGTGACTAAAAGGAGTCAAAAATAGCAAGGACTAGCAAAGTAAAGATAGCAAAATAAACAGCAAAGCAACAAAATGCCTCCTAAACCCACAATATGTTTTCTTAATCGATAAACAGGAAATATATGAAGTAAACTATGAAATTAAGAGGTCCAAGTAATGGTTAATTTTCAGACTGGGCCAGGCTAGATGTTCCAACCTGCTTTCAAGCCTGATGCTAAGTTTAGCTAACTGGCTCCTGGCAGTGGCATCATATTTACTGTACATACATGGGAACAATATCAATCCTCTCATCTAACTTTCTGTAAGAAAGCGAATGAGCATATTTCCCAAAATGTCTAAATATGCCTTTCATATTGCACTGGAATGCAAATATGCGGTAACTCACTATACACTGATCAAAGTGTCTGAGGTGGGCTGTGTTTTTCATGTTATTTATGGTAAACAAACAACTGTTTCTTCTTTACCGCACACAAAAAACAGAGCAGTGAATGGGAAGTGGCAGGGTTTCAGCTTAAGCAATTGAATGTTACTGTCACAAACCTTAGAAACCACAGCAAAGACGCAACCACCAACACACACCCTCAGTGTGTGTGCGTGACTGTTTGTGTCTGTGTGTGTCTGTGTGTGACTGTCAAAGAAGATAAGGGGAAGTCGTGGCAAAACCAAAAACAAAAGGAAACAAACAGTTGCTTCAGTTTTGTTGTTCTGAACACAATGTTCCTCAGAAATACTTATTTTCCATCAAGTCTAGAACAGATACTGAACTTAAAAATCCCCTTAGAATATTTAGCCACCATAAGCAGTGTATGAACGTTTAATAAATAGCTTATAGCACACTGTAGTGTAGCTGTAAGCAGTACAAGTGTTGATTAATGTTTCTGTCAACTGCTTCTGCTGGCACCCATAAATGACACAAACAGTATAGTGTGGTTGGTAGTAAGCTCAAATAGGTCTCCCTAAGAGAAGTTACATCATTTGACCAATATTTTGCATTAATAAACAATTAAACAATCCTTATGGCTGCACACACTGCATTGTACTATGTTATACACCATCTATTAAATGTTAGTGCACTGCTTATAGATGCTTAATAGGGAGAATTAAAGTCAAATCAAGTTATTCAGGTGATAAACTGACAAACTGCATCACTCTCAGGTCTGTTACCTCGCTATGAACTTATAGTAGGCAGCTGGTTAGCTTAGTTTAGCATGAAGGCTAGAAATAGCAGTATCCACTGACAGTCTTTGTGCTAAGCTAACTGGCTATAGCTGCATATTTGACAAAGTGATATGTCCAAATATTGCTCTAATGTCATAGAATATACATTCCTTTTAGCCATGTTTCCCAAACACATTTGCTTGAGACTCAAATCAAACCAGCAGCTCTGTGTTTCTTGGTGGTTGAACCAAAAGAACGTTTAATTATATTTTTCTCCATTTAGTATGTTTTTCTTTTATTTCCACCTTTTCAGTTTTCTCACAACATCAGATTTATCTCATGCACCTTATTATCAAATTCATCTGTATTCTAATTGCTACCTAGAGTGATTTTAATGTAGCTTTATGGTAAGAAATAAAAAGAAACACTTGTTAAAGAAAAAAATATTTCAATATTTATTTGCGGTACAAACATGTCTTGTGTTGTTTCCATATACTGTACAATACATAGGGTCAATCGTGTTTCCTTCAGTAGACAGAAAGGTGAAACTGCCCTGGTTAACATGCCCCTTGTTTTTATACACAGACAGATTGCATCTTTTTTTAAAAACTGTTTACAGCACAATACAAAACAGCTATTCAACGTGTGTTTGAAGCTGTAACACGATGCAAGATGCATTGTCAGAAAAAATCCCTGAAAAATTCCTCACTGAGGTAACATTTCTAAAATCATTCACTTTTTCTTTCACTTTGTATTCAACGCTGCCACGTCTACTCTGCTCTCGCTCACTCACGTCTTTCTCTCCCGAGCACATTCTCACCAAGGTGTAGCTACAAGTTTAAGGACACAGAAACGGCCGTTCCCGTGATCTGGCAAATTTACAAACAGAGAAAAGACTTCATTTCTCTTTCGTTTTTACAAAGACACAATAAACAAGAAAGCAGCTTGAAATCAACCATATTCTTTTTAAATAGAAAAGCTCCATACTGAAATATATTTCAATCCTAGGGTGCGAGTGATCAAGTTCATCAATGTTTTTCTTATTGTAAGTGGGATATGACTACAGACTAGGGAAGTCCATTCAAGCATGGTAGTATTATCTTCATATCTGATGCTATAATAGGAGAGGAACTTTTGCATATAAATTCATAACATATATATACGTAGATATATATTCATATTGAAAGGCCACAGGAATAGCATAGAGCACATTATATCAAAACAAGACGGAAAAAGACCTTGTAATTATTAAAGCCGGGTGGTGTAATCGTCTACTGTGAAACATAAACTGGCATGCTGAACCACAGCTCTGGCTGTGCCGAACAGTGTGTGTGTGTGTGTGTGTATGCATGTGTGTTAGTGAGGGCCTCTTTCAGGTTGGTAATGGGCGCACCAGCCCCACATTTTGGACACCCCAGGTGAAATGTTACCTTCGTCCACAAGCCATAGAGCTGGATCTTGTATAATTATATAGAATAGATATAGTACAAAAAAAGAAGAGTTTAAAAATTTTGAGGTCTTGGAACTACAAAATACTGCAAAAAGGTGTTTTGATATATTGCAGAGTAACAAAGAGGACCTCGTGTGACCCGTTACGGTAAAAAGACAGCTCACTGTCTATTATTACCGTCTTCTGATTCAAAGAACAGATAGACAAACATTTCCTTTTTTCTTTTTTTTAAACATTTTTCTAAAGTGAGATACAAAGAGTATAGAACAGTCAGCATTAGAAACAAGTTAGAAAGATTATATAAGGCCAGCTAAAACCAACCCTGTTCAGATTCAACTGCTGTCCCCTCTGAAAACCCAGTTCTTTGTTTCTGTATAGACCCTGTCCACATCAACGCTTTTAAACCAACGCTTTTAAACCAAGTCTCTGTAGTTGGCTATGGCTATGAATAATGGGCCTCATGCACTTATACATACAGATTCGTTCATGTGTGAGTGATTCAAGAAAATTGCCACATCCCCCCTCCTCAGGCATTGCTAATATTCTTCCTCAGACTTGAAGACCTGTAGTTTGTTTGAAATATCGCCAATAAAAGCAAAATAAGCTGTGATGCAGGCTGATTTTTTTTTATCTCACTGAAGATTAGTGAATTTGGACAAGACTTTTCTGATTTGTCACACTCACCCATTTTCTATTATTTTGACTTTTTCTCAATTCATAAGTGTTGCTGACCTGTCAAAGAAGTCCTGAGCAGATGTCATCATGATTTTATGGGAAAAACACCTAGTTGACTAAAATGCATTATGGAATTGGAAGTTAAAATGTGTTTGCAGCACCAACTAAAACAAAATTAACATTCTGTTCACCACGTAAGTGAGATGGACATCATGGCTGCCAATTTACTCAAAATGTTTAATAATAGGAGTGTTTTGTTTTTTTGTTTTCTTAAAAAATCACATTCCTACAACTGCTTCAGTGTCATTATGCTGGCCAAATCAGCCCTGTTTCTTTAGTCTATGTACAAATGAATGACCTCATTGCATAAACTGCAAATGCTTAACTGAAATTTCAGTGCAGGTGATAAGCTGTCCCTTCCTTAATTTCTGCAAAGTGCAGATGTATGCTAGCATCATGGTATAAAGAGTAGAGAGGGTCCCAATACAGTGGAGGTCGGGGTTAATGAACGAGTCAAATACTTTCAGGACTTTTTTTTACTTAATTTGACAATCTTTTCCTAAACTTAATATAGTAGTTTTGTGGCCTACACCTCTTCTTACCATGGTAACTTTTAAGTTTACCATGTTTATTTTTGTTACTTTCATAATAAAGTTCAAATCACTACAGATCTGCTCTCCACAGAATTAATGGTAAACGCCAGCTTTTCACATGCATGCAAAATTAAATTTAGGCATAAGAACTAGTCCCAATTTGAAAGAGTGAAGATTTTATGTCTGTATGCAGATTGAAAAGATGGGTTGAATCACTGTTGAGCCAAAGCTCCTCTTCCTCATTTGTATGTTCAGTTTTGAAATCTGTTAAGTTTTCATCTGGTGATGTGTTCTGCTTTTTACACTTTTTGTTAATTTTCTGAATGTAATCTGTCACCAAATCGGGCCAAAAAGTTAGCTTTAAAGAGCAAATATTGGAAGCAAATGGCGCTGATGATCATAGTTTATGAATACGCATGTCCTCATGAACAGGTGGCAAGTCATGACACATTTCTTTAAAGTCATCATGGGCTGAATTAAGAGAAAACGTTTTTGCATGACACCCAGTGTACCCACAGACACTGCTAACAGTCCAATCGCTGCTGTGTTATTCAACAGAGGAAACTCTATGTCAAACCAGCTGCTGTAGCAGAAGTCTTTCTTGTTAAGGTGCTTCAGATGTGAACAGGGTCTTAGAAACCTCCTTAACCACATGCTGTGTACTGCTGTGTTCAGCAGCAACAGCAGTTAAAAAAACGGACCCCATCGTTCGTCTACCCACATTGTAAAGCAACATCCATCCCGTGGCTATGTCTACTGTTAGAGAGCATACAGTACCCAGTACCACAGCATGCTCAGGTATACAAAATATTCTTTTTACTTTTATATATATAATATATATATATATATATATATATATATATATATATATATATATATTCATATCAATTTGTGTTTAATATATCTTTCATATAATATACCCAAGGCTTAAGGGTGAATCAACTTAGACAAACTTCTCTTTGACCATATGGGTGATCCCCTCTAAGAAAGACGTGAAGCTCTTGAAGTAGCTAAGTGCAGTCTGTAGCTGAGGCCAGTCCCTGTCCACAAGATCATAACCCCGACTAAAACACCAGATTACAATCACAGCCCCTTATCTGAAAGTCCATTTTTGGCAAATCTGTACCTGGGTCCTTAAAGAGACCAAAGATAGGAGGATACATGAAAAACTTACTCTTAGGTGAAAAAAAGTAACATAACGAAAGAGTGTTGAGGCATGTTTGCTAAGATAAGCTGCCCAAAAAAGTTGCTCAGAAATGTTAACACTACCTTAGCATCCCCTCAACACCAACTCTGACCTTTCATTCAGGTTTGTGCCATTGATGCTGCAATGAAATAACCACATCAGAGTTTAGTTTCAGGCTAAATATGAAACAAACAACTAAGATAATCAAAACGGCTGGTGGAAACAACTGGCACTTCTTGTTAGGCAACTGGATGAACAGTCATATGGGGAAGGAAGTAAGAAGTGGGAACTTGCTCATTAAAGCAGCTGGCCAAACGTCAGATGGTACCCAACCGCAATTCAACTGATAACTCCTAACCCCTATGCAGTAGTCCCAACCCTGTAACCCTCTGAACCTCGTCCTTGATCGGGGCCCAGTTCCCGCTCCCTCCCCACTCCACCATGCAGCTGTTAGGACTCGTCGCAGCCTGGGACTGGCCTCTCCTCTCCTCTCCTCTGAATGTCTCTTTATCTGCCTGCTTCCAAGCACTGGCTTTAAGTGCCAACAAGTCAATGGCTACACCACTGTGCAAACTGCATTAGGTCATTACAAACCTAAAAGAGAAACGAAACTTTAAAAAAAAAGAAGACAACTAGTAGGCTAATATGACAACAACGTTCTCTTTGTTGACCTCGCCACACCCATCTCCCTTCTTTAGTTTTACATTCTCTTAAGCCATTATTGGATTGGATAGATGAGATTTCTATGCGTATATATTTATATAAGGTATAGATTTGTGCGTAAATGTACACAAAAATATACAAAAATGCATATAGACATACTGAATTTGTTAAGGACTGCCCATACATTTTCTGCTATGTACGTTAACATACATACAGTACAAACATACATACTTTGTTTATCTGTGTGTGCGTGTGTGTGTGCAAGTGTGTGGTAATTCCTTGGTTTATAAAACTCATTCAGTAGAGTGAGATTTCCTACGATTAAATCCCAGATTCTCCACTTGGCACCAGTCAGCTCAGCTCGAGGGCTGAGACAGAAAGACGGAGAGGATAATGTTGTCTCATAAATCGAGCACTGTAGATTTATACCATGTTCTTATCTTTGTATGAAGCTGTCTGTCCTGCTGCCACCTTCGCTCAGTTTCTCAGTCAGTTAAGTCTCCTTGGTTCTTCGTCACAAGACAAGTTGATCTGGACTCTTCCTCCCTCGATTTCAATCAACTCTGAGGAGGACGCCATTGAAAATCCATCTGTCAGTTTCCCCTTTGGGGTTAAATAAAACCTCCCTTTTCCCCCTTTTTAACGTGGCATCTGTGACCTCTCCTGTCCCTCCAACGCTGCTCCGTGGCCAGGCTCTCAGACGACGAGCCACCAGGAGGCTAAAACATTCATTTAAACTGGCTGCTTCACCTCCAGTGCAGCCGCTTCTTACCGTGGTAACGACACCACCTTGAACCCCCGGAAAAGGGACAGTCTCCCTTCTAATTTTCATGTGGACTCGAGTGTGTCCAGCTGAAACACATTGTGATTGGTCGGGGTGGTGAAGAAGAGCTGGTCGTGCGGCGGGGAGGTTGAGCGGTTGTCGCAAGGGCTGTTTAGGCCCAGCGTCCGCTCAAAGTCTAGGAGCTGGCCCATGAAGTTAAAGTTCGGGGAAATGTTGGACTTTTTCCTCTTGACAAAGTCATAAGCGTCGTTGAGCGACAGGTTGAGCTTCTGCATCAGGTAGGCCACCGTGACGGTCACCGAGCGGCTGATCCCAGCCAGACAGTGCACCAGGATGCCACACTTTTTGGAGCGCGCCTCGTCTGAGAAGGAAGACAGGGAGCAATGGAGGAGGATGTAAGTGAGGAGAAAACGAGTGAAGGAAAAGAGAAGAAGAGTGGGAAAGATGAAGACTATATTTATGCAATGTTTCAGTCATAAAGATTTAAAATAGCTTTAGGAGTCTTTACAATTTTACCAGCAATGTGAAGAGTTTTAATCCACATTTTCATCAATACAAATATGTAAAATTTTACTTTCTGCTTTCAGTAGTCGCCTTAATGACCACAAACTACATTCAGTTAAACAATCTTGTGTTAGTATTGATATTAAATTATCTTTCTTTGGTTTAATGTGATTTTATTTAGTTGATATTGTTATATTATTATTAATCCCAATATGAATCTTGTTAAAAGGGTAGTAAAAGTACGTTTCGAGACTCTAAAATCTTATTCTCTCAATAGGCTTGTTACTATGAGAGTTTGGATCCAGCATGAACACAGTTTTCTGCCAAAGCTGGGACAGTTTCGGTTTCACACCACATATTTCTGCATTTCTTTTTTTCTCAGAGGTCTGAAGTTGGCAGAGCCCAGTTGCAGAAACGTGATGCCAGATTACTCTTTGATCACATTGGAGCGTTTTTGACTGTGAATTAATATCTAAAAATGTCTCTCATGTTAAATCTGATTGTGGCTTAAAATCAACTTCTCAGGGGTTTTAGTTTTAATGGGCTGTGTTTTTCATTAGATAACAAAACTCTCAACCTCAACTCAACTCAGACAGTAGTGTTTTCTGTTAGTATTTCATTACAACAGAATAAGAATTATAAACTGAGACATTAATGGAACGACAACCACAAAATGACTTACATTAATAAGACGTCAAGATAGCAGAGCCGAGGATTAGAAATGTCTTTCTTTCTAAATACTTTTTATGATATTTTTGATATGGAATGACCTTTCTCAATGACAACACAAAGTTGTGTTTCATTCTGCTTTCTAGCTCTCAGTCTGTAGAAAAACCTGAATAAAAAAACATCTTACATTATTAACTACATCCATGCACGTTCTCCCAGTTTCGAGCCCTTGCACTTGCATCACCACAGGCCATTAGAGCGAGAGTTAAGTGCTTCTTTTCTTTCTTCTCTCTCTCTCATCCTCCTCTTTATTTCTCTCTGCCTCTCCTCACTCTCGCTGCCTGCATCTCTTGTTGTAGGATTGGGGTCATTTAGCTCAGGCTGCCAAGCGGATGCCAAATTAAATTTATATGTGATGTGTGCTCACTTTCCACAATAAAAGGGGCCAAATGAAATCCTCATCCAGAGACCCAAACCCAACGACGAAAGACCCATGAGTCAAGAAAGTAACCGTCGGTTAATCTCTGCTGAACTGATCTTCAGACTGTGCAGCAGTGAAGCATCGAATCACTCACTTGATCTGCTTTATACAAGTACAAGAATCGGCCATTTCTCTGGCTGTTTAAAGCCAGAAAAAGCCTAATTCCTCCCTCTTTAAATTCTTAAAAAACATCCTCAAAATTGCACTCATTCAATAATTTCAGATATTTATGGAATTCAGGGTCGACATCAAAACAGCACAAGGTCACATCTGGGTCTCCTCTTCAGCCCGAGCTTCTCTCCTTTACTCATAATTGGCCTGCTGTTACCAAAAGGTTGGACATAATCTCTTCACATTACAGCTCGTCAGACAGCACCACTTAACATCAGCGTGACCCAAATCTGCCACGACCTCTGCGCTCTGGCATATGTCACACTTCCTCCCACCTAAGCAGAGACATTAGTCCAGTGAAAGAAAAGACAGATGTAAGGGGGTCTGGATGATCTATGACAAAAACAAAGGCTCCTGCACTCCCATTGACTCATCAGAGAAGGAATCCACTCATTTTCTGGGAATGCAGTCAAAAGGAATGACGGGAATTACTGGAAAGTTGGAAATTGGGATGAGATGAGGACTGAAATTCTTGAGGCTTCAGAATGACCCCATTCTCAAAAAATCTACTACACGACAATGTTTTATTCAAAAGTTTGCTTTGTGCTATGTGAATTCAAATTATTCAGAAATGGCAAACGTATTTAAAGACATCCCCTTGAAACCCCTAAAACTTTTCATTGACTCTCTCACTACTTTCTATAATATATAAGATTATAACACAATTATGAGTCGCATAATCCATTATAATAAAGCTAACACAATTACTCAATCCACTGTTCAGTTAATCAACAACAGTTCTGATGATGAATTTACCATTTTAGTAACTAATGCATTCAAAAAATTTAATATTTTGGGAAAAATTTGATGGTCCAAGCTCCTATAATCCATCCCTCATATAAAAGTAACAGCCTTGCATTCTGGGAATTATAATCAGAATGTTTCACTCTTTTCTGACTTTTTGCAGAATAAACTAGTGTTTCTTTGAGGTTGGAAACATCATATGGGGTTGCAGGATAAATTTCATGGGTCTCAGAATGATTAACCACAAAGCCTTTAGGCTACTCAAAGTCTTTTTTAGACTGGAACAAACCATTGACTGAATCACTGAAAAAAATTCATCCAGCTTAATCAAATAAAAGTAATTATTTCATTGTAGCTCTAAACATAAGCAGAGCTAGTTGGTGACACATTTCATAACTGGACAGAAAAGGGCAATATCAACTCTTTTGGTAATTATTTTATCACTTTTAAGCAAAAACACCAAGCTTTTGCTTGTTTTAGCTGCTCTAAAAATTTTACCATTTTATAGGGAATAACAGTGACACCTTTGGGTTTTGGATTGTTGTTTGGACAGAACGAGACAGACTAAAGAATGGTAACTCTGCTGTTACAGTGATGAAAATGATGACAAACAGAATGTAACATGCCAAAGACAAACTGAGTTCTCTCCACCTTAACTTACCAATGAATGAAATGGCCTCGGGGAAAAACTGAGAGAGGTTCTGGCTCCAGTGATCAGAGATGGGGATCTGTTTGTACTTGAAGTCCCCTTCGTGTTCAAACATGTTGGGCAGGTTGGGCGTCACGTTGAGGATGTACTTGATATTGTACTTGCTGAGCACATCCAGGTTGGTGGAGTCTTTGGCACAGCCCAGGTAAAGGTACGGCAGGATCTGGACGGGAAACGCTGGCTGGTTGTTGGGGAGCGGGCTGCCCTCTGACTCTGTGGCGCTGCCTGGCTCACGGTCCGATTCTCCATCTGAGCAGTCGGAGCTGATGCGGAGTCCTCCAAGACCGAGGACGGAGGCTGGTGGGGAGCTGCTGGGACAGGAGCAGTCCAGATTGGTCTCGCAGTGCTCGGGGTACTCCGACTGGAACTTGTTGAAGCCCCCTGGGGGATGAGGAAGAGACCAGAAAAGGGTCGATATTAAGCTAAAGCCAAGAGAGTCATTAAACTGAGTGGTATAAAGGCTGTTCCCTGAACGTGAACAGAGGCAGAGTTCTGTCTGTGAGGCAAAATGTGTAGTTCAACATTAACAAAATGGCAGCTGAATGTCAAATCTGCAGGATGCAAGAGAGAGATCATGAACCTGAACAACAAGAAACTTCCCTATTTGTTTTTAACAGGAGTGAATAAATCAGACGGAAAAGTAGAAGGAAAATAATTGTAATGTACATAAAACATTCTGGTGGTATGTAATAAGATGAATAATAATACAATAACTTAAACACAATAAATTCATTTTCTAATCACGTTTTAGGCTGTGCAGTAGCCAGCTGGGAGAGTAAGTGGAGGTAATTCAAATTCAGTCCCTCTGCATACCTTTATCTTTATTTACACAGAAACTGATGCATTATAAACTGCTGAACTTGCCATTTCTATCATAATACTGATTTATATATAAATAAAAAAACAACAACAACAAAAATAGAAGTGTTTGTAAATATAAAGTCAGCGCTGTCCCATCATCTTTTTTTTTATGTACCAGAGAGTCAGGAGGATAGCGTGATGTTTACGTCATGATGAAGGAGCAAACATGCCGGACAGATGTGCTCCATTGAGAAAAGCTGAGCCCTGGGGAGAATCAGCAGCAGCAGCAGCAGAGCAGGACAGTCAGCTCCGCCGCTACAACACTCACTGCTCAGCTCAGTGGACTTTTTGTGAATGGCAGCTCGGCTTGTGAATCCGGTGAAACATCTCTATGATCACCTATGAATCAAACGCATGCATTTCTCCTAATGCAGACATATTTTACGCACGCGCATCCAACCGTTTTACAGCGACGATGGCCTATATTTTCGTGGGGGAGGATTATTCAGAGTGTCGTCGTCTCCTCGTTTCCCTGGTTCATTCATGAAAAAAAAAAGGAAAAAACGCTCGTCTTTTCCTGAAGGAGCACAACATGGCGGGGCCATTTCTGCAGCGTTTAATTGAAAACATATTTAACTCAGCTCTAAATATGGAGTTCAAGTTTCTTTTTATGGATTTACTATTAGAACAAATTCTGCGAATCTGTCCCCATAAGAATTTTATTTAAGACAACGATTAATGTCGGCAATAAGTAAGGAAGTGTCTGTCAAAGTTCATTATCACTTCACACTGAGTGCAACTGATGTGTTACACTGTATCTCTTATTACTGTGTTAATATCAACATGTTTAATTATAACAGACAAAAGTGATTCTGCCTCGTTATGAGACAGAAATGATAAATAACAAACTTTGGTCTGAAGACAGGTGACAAAAGCAGGATTTATTCGACTATATTCTACACTATGAGACAAACAATTTAACCATCTGTACTTAAGTTTTATACTAAAAGGCCAAGAATGAACAAAAAATATCTTGTCAAAGCGCCTAAATGTCAAGCGATTTGTTCCAGACAAACCACAGACCGAGAAACAGGAGACCGGGAGACCAAATCCACCAAATGTATCCATTAATTAAATTATCCCGGGTCAGATAAATCATTATGATTTACTGTTATAACGTTAATTCTTCACTGTTTGGTGATGACACCTTCAGAACAGCCGCATATCCTGTAATCGCAGGTAGTCTAATTAAATCAGAACGAAATTTAAACATTTGTCTGAAAGGACGGAGTCGGGACTACAACACAGATCCAGACCTTCATATTTAAAGCCAGCAGTGCCTGATCTTACCCTCCAGATAGAAAGCCTTGCACCCGTCGTCCCGCAGTTTCTGCAGGAGAAGCCCAAGCACGGAGCTCCCCAGCCCGGACTCCTGCCGCTCCGGGGTCGCCTCGTCGTAAAGAACCACCACGTCCGTCTTGCACCGCTTGACAAATTTCTCCTTGTCCTCGTTGTTGGGGATGATGGAGCGGATGGGGAGGTTGCCCTTCTTCAGCCTCCGGAGCATGAGGCCCGGAATGGCCAGGTTGATGGCCGACTCGATGTGCGAGGACTCGTACAGCTCATGGGGTCTGCAGTCCAGCAGCAGCAGAGAGCTGGTCCCGGACTCCAGCTCCTCCTGCAGCCACTCCACGCTCTTACTCGACATCATCATCATAGTCACGATCACAGAGCCTCTCCACAGATGATTAATTTTCATCAGGGAAACGTTAATCCGCCTGTCCCCTGGTGTGACATGAAAAACAACACAACAGAACAGAGGCAAAGAAGAAAAATCACGGCGCTAAACTTCCCTTCCCGCGGCCACCGCCACCACCACCACCACCGCCGCCGCCACTGCTGCTGCTCCGGCTCCTGCGGGCGCGCACACACACGCACCCAAAACACACTTCCACACACGCACCCACATCCAACACGCAAGTACCGATGCCCCTCTGGTTGGAGCAGGAAACTTAAACATGCAGAGGTTTCTTTCCCTCCTTCCTTCAGTCCGATAGAAGTGGAGGTTTCACTCCAGTCCATCGACGTCCATTTGGCGATGCCCGCTCCAACTTTGACGCGTCCGCAGACCAACAAAATGGCCCAAAGATGCCCCGTTAGTGTCTCAGGATGAGAGTTTGGGATGAGTTGCCGTTGCTAAAGCCCATGACCATTGTCAGTGTTTAACATGCTGGCCCACGGAGCGCCTCTGGTTTGTCATTTCCACTGGATGCGTTAAAAGGGCTCTGCAGGCTTGTCATTGAGAAGAGGGAGGAGCGGAGAGATTTAAAGGTGCAGAGCTGCTGAGGACTCACAGGAATGTTTTTTCACGACATTCATAACCATTCATTGATAGTCTGTACAGTAAAGTCTAACTTTGAATGACACATTTGACTTTTAAGCCTTAATCCTAACGGCACTCCCTGGTTCCTTTCATTGTGTTTCCAGTGATATATTTTGTCTTTCATGAATTAAGTTGTAAATATGTCTCTGGTAATTTTTCCTTTTGAACACTGAAGTTAATTCTTGAAGTTTTTGCTTCATACTTCCTTAAAGGAACAAAAATGTGAAAGATTAATTATAATTTCAGTCAACCAATGCCTGCAAAAATTATGGGCATTTCAAAATCATAATTAAATTTTTTTCATGCAGGTTGGCATTAGGCTGATGAAAACTGTGATATGATCAAAAGCAAATAGTTCAGCAGACTAAATAGTCCACATGATGAGACTAACATATCATTAGTGTCATTTATCATTAAAACAGTTATTCCTGTGGGTGATCTAAAAATTTAATTGCCTTTTTAAAAAAAAAAAAAAATATTTCATCCATGTTTCTGATAAAGTTTTGACCACCATTTTGGCATTTTGGTCATTAACACTACACTACCCATAAGCCTTTGTCACTGTTGCCATGGAGAGGAAGCCAGTAAGAGGAGCCAACATCAGAGCAGCTGCTAATTTTAAACAGGTCAACTTTTTTGAAAAGCACCATGGGAGTTGTAGTTACATTTGAACCTGAAGTTTTCTGAGCACTGACCTCAACTCGTTACCAATATTTGTTACCACAGTTTATAATCAGGTCGAACAAAGCTGTGCAGCTGTGAGTCATTTAATTTTGAAAAAATAAATGGGACTTTCACTTCTGGATCCACAGCACCAAGGATACGATTGATTATTATTCTTTTCCATCTTTACTATGTGTATTTTATTGATTCACTCGCACAATAAGAGCTTTACAATAACTTAAAAATATATATATATTTCCCTCTATATGTGATTACAGTGAACATCTCTGAAAATGAAGCCTAAATCAACAAATTAAGTTATGGCAGTGCTTAATGTCTGGTGACTGAAAGGTGACAGAGAGTTTCCATAAAATGCAGTTTACTGTTGTAATCCATGTCGACTACAAAAGTAGGCGTAGATTACTTTGCTCACACGAGATGAAAGCATTTATTAAACATTCTGATGCTGACATATCAACAAAGTGCATGAAGAGCGAAATATGTACCATGCTGAAGGGACCCTATTTCCTTTTCATGTAGTATTTAACTTTCTGTTTCTTTTTTTGTTGATATGAACATTTCAGAATGATTACTCCACCACAGCTGGAACCTGTAAACAATTACTGTCTTTTCCTTTGATTTTTTAATAAGATAAGATCACAAGATCACCCAAGTCATCAGGGGTCAATAAGGCCGACCTGCTGTCCTAGGCTCAGTATATCTGAAACAGCTAATTTTGTTTCATCACCTCAATTTCTTTGATTTTTTTTATTAAAAACAAAACAAAAATAATTATAAGAACTCAAAACCAAGCTAAGATGAGATTTTGGTTATTGTTTACCATTGCCAAAGACTGAAAATATACCTTTTAAAGTGATATGAAACAGGGGAATACAGCAAATCATCACATTTCAGAAGGTGCAAACAGTGAATGTTAGACATTTTGTCGTTATACATGAATTTAAACTGTTAGTAGGTTATCAAAATTGCTGTCAACTAATAATAATTCCTGTCAAATAATTATTCCATTGACTTAGTAATTCAGCACTAGCTGACACTTTAACAGACAAGTGACAGTTTCCTCTGTGTAGTCTCACCCATGAATAGCTGATAAATGCAAACACTGTTCTCTTTAGTTGACGTTATTGTTTCTCATACATTTCACTATTTGTATTGTAATTAATTTTTCATTCTTGTTCATTCTCTGTACTGTCATTTACCTCATTTTAATACATGCTGAAGTGTTTTATTTCCACACGATGCACTTTATGACCCTGTTTTGAGTTTGTTAGTTTTTAATGCCAGTGTTATTATGTAAGCTTTTTTTCTATTTGTAGCAGCTCAATGGTGCTGGTGTACCTGCTACACGACACAAACCGTCACTGGGTCATCACTACGTTTCACCATGAATGACCTAATAAGGCATCAGCAGGTTGTGACAGAAGCAGAGAGGGGAAAAGAGGAGCGTTTGATTTCCTCACAGCTGCAGAGAGGAGGAGTGGGGGATGCACCAGCTGCAGACAATGGCTCTTTATCCCCGCCAGTGACTTACACACAAACTCACTAACAAAACACAGACGCATGCATGCATGCATACACACACACAAACTTCAGAGCTCTTGTGTGTCCACTCCCTTCATGGACAACAACAGGCTCTCTTAGAGAGTGTGTAGCCACTGTGTGTGTGTTTGTGTAAAAAACTGCTCTCCAGTAGTAAACAAAACATCGTCATTCATACACTCATCAGCAGTGTTAGCAGTAGCATCATGCTAGCTCACTGTGTATTTTCCATTATTTCATGCTATTCCCTCACTGGTTGATTTCTGAATGTGAGATGCTCTTTGAATTAGCACCCATATGTCTCAGTTTTATGAAAAGGTGCTGCTTTTGATTGACAGCCACAACTTTCACTACATTTCTCTTGTGATTGTCACCTTTGGTCTGTGACAGCTCAAAACCAGAAGGCATGAAAAGGTCCTTGCTGAGTAACACCAATTTATTGCATCAAAATCTATTTACAAGTCTTTGGGAGTATAAATGCAAAAAATGGTGAAAAGAAAAGGCTTTTGTGGCTCCAGAAGGAGCTGAGTGAAGTCTAATAAACTTATATAAAATTAGTACTTGACATGCCTGTAGATTTTACTTTTTATTGGGATGATGCTGTACAAATAAGAATAGCCTTTATAGGCTTTGGAAAGGTTTTTTACAAATATAAAGTTCTTAGTGGATTCAAAAGCAATAATGTAGAGAGTATTAAACTCTTATTTGTTCAGGTGTCCCATAAAAAGTTCTATGGACATCTTTTTAAAAATGCCCTTTCTTTGTTGCAGTACCGCAAGTGGCCATAGGAACAAGAACAATCAGTAGCAATGGTGAGTGGCACTACATCCAGCTGTGAGGACATATTGAGACTGAATTAGTAGGCAACAGGTTTGGAAAGGCTGAGGGTTTAACACTCCAAATCTTAGGTTGTGTGCTTCATCACACATAGTTTAATCAGATTTGTTTGATAGTGTAGAAAAATAAAAAAAAATAAAAAAAAAAAAAAAGCAACCCCAAAACTGTCATCAGGTCCTGTTGTGGCCCAGATGTCACTTTTTTGTTAATATCAGTGTAAAGCCTGTCAATGTCAAACCAATAAAAAGAACAAATCTCTTGTATAAACAACTGTTTAGAGTTATAACTGTGGCAAAAAAGGAGTTTATGTGTGGTTATTGACTTAAATTCGTTTTTCAGTATCTTTAACTATTCATAAATGTTGGATTTTCTTTACTAAGCAGGATAAATTGCATAACAATAAAGAAGAAGAAAACAAGCTTATATAAAGATTAGCTCATTTTCACTACTTTGTTAAAAACTAAACACATGAACTCATCACCAGCTTTGCCCGCCATTGTCAGTCTACGTGTTCATACATGCATCAACAGCCTTTAATCTCTAAAAAGCACAGGAGCTTTCAGATTGTCTGTACACACATACACATATTTTCCTGTTCCACAATGTCTAATGTCTGTGTCAACACTCGAGTTTCTTAAAAAATTACCCTCTTCCATTCACTGCTGCACTTAAGAGTTTCAGGCTTTATTATTCCCATATAAAAAAGGATTATGAAGAACAGCCACACAAAGAAATTTGACTGTACAGTTGAACTTGTTCAATCTGAAGAAGCCAAATATGCAATAAGAATCTATTTGCTGTTGACAGAGAAGGTCATCCTTCATCGCTGGAGAAGAGCCTCATTCTGCCAGATGGAAGAGCCTTTAAATCCATCTTAAATCTATACTCCAAAATGGTGATGTCATTTTCTGAGACATAATGTGGAGATGAACAAACTGTTCCTTCGTCCCATTTGTAAACCCCAAACTGGAACTGACAACCCCCCTGTCCTCCCCCCAGTCTGAATGAAGTGTTGTTTCTCTGAATGAAAAGCCGCATACCAAAAATATTACACAAATTCATGCAGAACCGAAAAAAAAAACAAGGACAAAGATCTTATTATGCGAATAATTTTTCTGGGAGGTGACATGATGCATTTGGATGGGATTTAGAGAATTAAAGCAAACGAAGAAGATGAAGAATGGCTGCACAATTCTTCATTCTCCTAAACTGCAGTCCAAGTAAAAAAATCCCTCCAGACAACTCCTCATATCACTCTTGGAGTATTTTGTTCTAATATCTAAGTGGCTTGAACATATAAGAAAGGTGCAAAATCAGGTGACTTTTGTTGTCATGGTAACAATTGTCATTTAACTTTCATTTTCATAATCTGGTGACGCTCATTGTTATAGTAACAATAAAAGGCATTTGGTAAAGTTGTGAAACAACTGAGGTTGTGTTATGTTTCACCAGCAAAACCACTTGGTCAGGTTGAGGACAAATATTATAGTTTGGGTTGTAATAAGCACATTGGTTAGCTACGGTGGTCAAGTTACATACAAAAATTAGTGACACTAGAGTGTGTAGCTTTGGACAAATGGGCTTTTAACATTGGCATTTTGGCATTACACAAAATCCAATAAAATAAATAAATAAAAGGTTTTGTTGTTCATACGGCTGCTTGAATACCCGTGGATAGCACTCATAAATTATTTCAACTTGAACTGGTCAAATTGATCAGAAAACAATGGCAGAGTTGTGTGTCGACAGAACATAAGGAACACAAGACCCTGCAAGAAAAGACCTCTTTTGTGGAAGCTAGTTAGCTTAGCTTGCTAGCTTTCACTTACCAAGTGGAACACAGGCAGTGTGACTGCTCCTTCAAATGACAACAGACAGTTAAAATTACTATGTGGGCTTGTCCAAAGGTGAAAAAGTTTAAACAGTGTGTGCAGGCGGAACATGAATGTGACGTGCTCAGTTCACTAGCACACAATGGAGTTTGATAGCACGTCTCCTAGCAACGTCCTCAGATACCAGGGGAACCCCCGACCAAAGGCTTCAGGCTTAAAGAGCTGTTTCAGTTAATAAGACTGAAAATGATTTTATTCTCCTTTTAAACGATACAGATAGTTGCGGTATTGTAAAGCATATTTCCACACACAAAGAGCCAGGAAACCTGAACTTTAGTTCCACTTTCATGAATAGGCCTATCAATGAAAAAGAAGTCCACTTCTGACAGTGAATGGGAGAATAATCTGATCTCTGTGGACTCGTCTGGGCTTCCTTACCCGTGAACAACATTAAACTGATCATTTCTGAAGCAGAAAATCTGCCCATATCCCTGGAAAATTACCCTGGGTTGTAAAAGTCTCCAATTCATTGTCAGTAAAATAGCTCCAAAATCCTTGTTTTTCACAGATTAAAATGTTCTTATTTAAAGCTCCTGCAGATTTAAGTTTAATGTTTATAAGACTGAACTGTGCCTGTTTATCAGGCGAGATCCGTAGTATATTTTGTCTGATTAATTGTATTATGTACTGTATAATGTAGGTTACTAAATAGTGGGATTATTTTTATCCAAATTTGCTGCATATAATATGAAGATTTGAAACTACCACCTTTTTTCTCTTAAAGAAACTAGGAAAATACCAACCTCATGTTGCGCTCTGTTTTATGTTTTTGTCTGAGGTCTCTTTAAGGCAGTCTGTGGCTTAAACCCACTCACCTCAGTGATGAAGTGAGGTGGCCTCCCCTCTCCCACGCTAACGCTGGCATTTCCTCTGGTGTTTCCTTTGCCCCCAAACACGCAGGTCGCCAACACATAAAAAACAGGTCTGGAAAATGTATTGAGGCAATCTGTCTGCCTCTGTTCAGTGGCTCTGTGATTTGTATCTTTTCATTAATCGCTAACATATGCAGGTACAGAGATTGGAATGCATGTGTTTCCCAGAAATGATACCACAGTGACTGAGTAGTTACTCACTTAACTCTTTTTTTTTTTACTTTTAATAGAAAATTACAAGCTTGACAAAAACATTATTTGGTTCTAGGCTGTTGTGTTGCATTACAGTTTAGTATCAACACTGGACTGGATATAATTTCATTAGATGACACAGTTCAGTTTTGCTCTACTGCATCTGACAATTTCGCTTTGTTGTTTTTCCTGTAAAGCTACTTGTAAAAAAAAAGTTTGTTTAATAAAAAGTTTGTTTTAAAGAGTTTCAGAATTATTTTAATTTCTTAAAAGTGCATTTCCAGCATTGACTGCATCCATTAACAGTTGAACTTTTCAAAAAGAGGAATCACAGATAAAAGAATGAATGTAAAAGGAATGAACTCAGACAAGAATTCAATCAACTGCAATAAGAGTTTTCAAGAGCTTTGCACATGTAAAATGAACTTTTAGCCACTTTAATACTAATTAAAATAATAACAATGAAAAAACTGCTTAAGTAAAACATAAAAAAGGCCAATTATTTGCTGATTCTAGTTTCTTAAATGTCTGGCTTTGCTGATATTTTCCTTTTTTACAGTACTGATTGTTGAATGTCTTTGAGTTTTGGACAGTTGGCTAAAACCAAAGGAGCAACATGACAACTTAACCCCAGTCTACCAAAACTTGTGCTGTTTTTTAGGGTTTTCCTACATTTTCTGTACAAATCCATTGATTGATTAAACAAACGCAATAAAAACTTAAACTCAGAATGAAAAAATCTGTAGTACGTGAACTTAAACTGTTACAAAGGTTTAAGTGGCTGAACAGCTTGTTTTTAAAGGTGATGACTGTGTGAGGATATTTGACACAGCACACAGTTCACATAGCTGCCTGCCTCCAACAACCAGAAAGAGTGCTGGCGTTTGCTAGACTTATGCTTCACTTTAGACAAATGTTCAGTAATAAAACAACTGAAGGATTTCTCAAATGTAACTGCCTGAAACATCTGGAATGAGATTGTTGGTGGGGGGGCTGAAGTAGAGGAATGCTCAGTGTCCACAGATATAAAAAAGAGGGCAATGTAAATGCTGATATCTTTAGTGGAAGTGTGTTAGCACTGACTGCTATGAATTTTTCAGGAATCCAAGAGATGGTCCAAGTGTGGCTGAGTGTGTATTTAAGTGTATATTTTATATGGTATGTGTGTGTGTGTGTGTGTGTCTACTGAAGTGTGGTGAGCACGTGCTTACGCTGTGAACTGTGAGCAGTCTCTGAGCCACAGAGAAGTCCCTCAGTTGAATTCATTATTAAAGAACAAGCTATAAAGACACACAGAGAGAGAGAGAGACTGACATAACACACAGCAAAGGAGAGGGAATAAAGAGGCAGGCGAGAAGGAAAGGATTTTAAGAAGAGATGTGTGAGTGACAGTGATGAATCAGTTTATACAATTATGTATAGACCAAACTAGATAAAACATGAATGATTTGAAGGGTTTTTGCTAGCAACCTTTTACCTCCAGCACTTAAAAAATACATTTATATACATTTAGATACATCTTCAAGGTATGCAGATTTGGCAAATCAGACAGTTATTAACAACTGACATGTTATTCCTGTCTTTATTGCATTTATAGTTTTTGTCAAAGGGAGTAAGTGAGACTTTTTTGTCCTTTAATCTAACACCACAGGTCAAAAGTTATATTTCTTCAACACTTTTACTAACTAAATATCAGCATGTTGTGAGGTTGTATTTAAAACCAACGTGTCTAAACACAACCTCACAAAGCCACTAGCATGACTCATGCTACATCTTGCTGTTTTGATGCGTAAACCAACCCAAGGTCAGAGATCAACATCTCTTTCACTCAAATAACCTCTGTATGAGTGAAGAAGTGACTGAAAAGTCTACCAACTCTTTTTTAAGCCTTTATTAGACAGCAGAGGCAGACAGGAAATGGAGGGAATAATATTAAATAAAGGTCATTGGCTAGAATTGAATTGGCAACCTTGGTCATGCAGCATGCAAGGTGACCATTCAGCCACCAAGACACTCCAAATCTATCAAATCTAATGCAGTAGATAGACACGTGGATGTAAAAATGACAGAGGGCAGCATATCACGAGAGTGGTAATCCCTAATTGCTGCTCAGTATACTCTTTGCTGTAGCTAGTAGCTTCTGTTATCTTGTAAGCTTTGTTAACGGTGCAGCTAGTGGCCCTGTTGACTGGTCGGTCTAACTGAGGCAGGAGCTAGGAGCACTGGATGAGTGTTGGTGTTTATTCTGCAGCCAGCAGCCTTCCAGTGAACACAGCTGGACAGGGACTCAACACAGCCTCCATGAGACGAAGGCCATTAAAAACAGGGATTATGGTACCAAAGTGAAACGTGGCAGAGGACAGGAAAGGCATGAAGAGAGGGAAATTGTCTATGATTTTCATATATCCAAGGTTTACTTTTCGCCAAAAGAGAGTTGATAATTTTTGGAACAGAGGAAATACAAACTAGGATGGTTATGGTGAGTTTTATTTCCTTTTTTTTATCGGTTGAGTTTGAAAAAGTGTGCTTTTAAGCTTGAGACAGGACGGTTTGGCTGCTTAGCAAGCTAACTTTATTAGATATCTCTGCAACACAATATGTATATTTAATGCACACACATTCAGTTAATAGCGTTATTTTCTAAACTTTTTAAACAAAAATCCAGGTCATATGTTACAGATTTTATTCTTTTAATAGTATAAGTCCACCCTAAAAAATGAGTCATGCAGCCTGTCCTCAAAATCACTCTGCTGCTCTCTTCAGTCTGGAGCAGGTCCAGAAAACACAGTGACTGGCTTTGTTTCCAGACCAAGTGAGTATTTAACAAATCACTGAACCAATATGACAAAACCAACATTAATTCAGTTAGACTCTTTATTTGAATATTAAAATCTTCTTTCAAACCACCTGCAAACTCCACCCCGCCTACTGTTTTTAATCAACCAGCAGAGTAAACACTGCACTGTATCTATGTGGGCAATATTGTGGAAACACTAAGGTGAGTCATTTTGTGTTAACTCAGTTCCTCTTACACACACACACCTTCGGCCTCACCCAATTATATTACTACGACAGCTGAGAAGCAGGGCCATGAAGGGAGATGGTCAAAAGTGGCCAAATGACACTCCAGCGATCTGTTCTGTCTCATGAGGAGCTTCACTTTCCTCCCCTCTGTTTCATCTTTTTTCAGACTGGCAGAAGTTGACTCACAACCACATCAACCCAACATAAGTCCAGCAATTTTAGAGTGCATACAAATGACCTCATAACTACTGCTGTTACATAAATACAAGAAACGAACTGAATGCCAAGACTCAGGGATATAATTGGCTAGTGTGGGTGTAAAAAAAAAAAGTTTGTGAACCAGTTTAGGTGTGAGTTGGCACACTCTCCATGATAATAAAGCTACGGTACACAATGACAAGCTTTATAGAACAAGTTAATACTTAAACAGGTCACAAAAGCCGATATAGTGTAAAATGTCTTGATGTCAAGGAAGTAATCTGAATCTGAAGTAATTTTCCAAATGTTTATGACTTATGAATAAAGCATAACTAGGTTAATTGTGTTACTTTTAGGGCTCCTACTAATGGTTATGTTTATTTTTGATCAATTTTCATTCATTCATTGTCAGAAAATAGTTGAAAGTCTAAGGTGATGTCTTAAAATGGTTTGGTCCAAATAACAGCCTAAGGACCTTATAGTTGCTGGAACTACTGAGTATTTTGCATGCAGTTCTTCCTTGAAAAATGTTGATAATTGATTAATTATCACAAAAGTTGAAGAATGATTTTCTGTCGATTAACTGATTGATTGTAGATTAGTCACTTTCAGTGAAATTGTTTCTGCTTGAGTTACCAGTGGCAATGACAACTTGACATCAGCCGTTAGACCAGCATGAACTTAACACAGCACGCGTCAATGACAAACACTTATTACATTTTCAAATGTAATAAAACGTAATAACAGTGAGCTGTCACAACAGATTCTAAAAACTTCAGGACTTTCACAGTTATTATATTGTACTCTGACCATGTTATGGCACTAAGAAAAAATGCTGCTGATCTCTGCTGGTTTGTTTATGGACATGTGGGTACTTTGATTTATATGTTGCAGCAACTTCTGGACAGAAGTGTTTGATTCAACATTGATAATTACGAATAGAAACCTCTCTCCATGTCCTGTGGTTTGCTGGCTTAGGGCTTGATAGTTGAGGTCCGAAGAACAGACCAAAAGTTGCAGGCCCTACCCTCAAAGATTAAAAGATTCATGAGTCAAACTTTTCTTCAGTGAATAGCTGGTTGATTAATTTTTTAAAGGAAATTTGAAGGTCTAGAGCCTAGAAAAGTCTAGAAAATCTTGTCGACATATTTGCAATTTGATTGAATGAAGTAACATGGCAGCGGTATCTCCTCTTTATTTCTATTTGACATTATTTTGTTGTTTCCCCTCACAGGTCACGTAGGCTATGATCACCAGTCCTGATTAACTAAATGATATATTATATTATGTGGCACTGCACTGTAGTTATTGATATTACAAGTAAATGATTCACAACACAGTCAGGAGATCAGTGGCAATTATATAAAATTAACACTTAGTGTGCCAGGAATATGTCATGACAAAGCTCTTTACAGTACTGACACTCAACTACATAACCCTAATGACACTAAATGAGTCATTCATTGTTGATCTTAATCTATTTCTGTTTTTATTTTCTACTTGAGTGTCAAAATAAAAGGCTATAACATCTGTTATGTGTGTTTTTTAATAAAAACAGCAATTTATGTCCCTACAAATAATTTACTGCTCATGTCAGCTTTCATGACAAACTTTGGTGAAGCAACTAACTGATTAATTGGTAAACAATCAGCCTGTTTCAGTTTTTTGTACATGAGAAATTAATGCTTTTCTATGGTTTTTATCGACTTTAATGTATCTTTGGGTTTGGGAACTCATGACTGTACATTTTTAGTACAAAGGATTAGATAGTTTTTTTCTTTCGGCAAGTCTGACACACACCTCTTTAAACCAGTGTTACCTAATAGAGAAACATGGCCTTTTGCTTTTCAATATATGGGCTGCACTTCTGTTGAAAGACTTAAGTCTTAAGTCTTAACTCACAGGTGTGTTTCAGAGTAGTTGACCTTTAGAAAGGAAGGTGATATTAAGGTGAGGCGTGGGGCTCTGAGAAGAGGGTGGGTGTTTCTAACTTATCACCTGGTTTGTTTTATGGGTTGGTCTCTTGTAAAAGTAGGTCATCAATTTTAAAATCATAGCACACATTTACACACCTTGGAGCATGTGTGAGCGGGTTTTATTTGTGTTTCCTAAGCGACGTGATTCAGAGCTGACAGAGGAGCATTTAGGTTACACTGCAGCTTCATACTCTACTGTAAGGACTTCTCAGGGCTGGAGTGGTACCAGCTGCATATTTAGTAAATTTAAATTATAGATGTGAGTGGAATATAAATCACTGCTGAGCAGCAGATGTGAACAAAGTAAAGTCCACTGAAACAAATCAAGATATTGAGGAGAAACTGCTGTGTTTTCTCTCTCAGATTGCCATTGCAGGCTAAATGGTAAAAAAGATTAAAAACCTTTTTTTGTTGTATCATCTTACAACAGAAGAAAAAAATAAAAAATAAAAAGGAAACCTCACTTGCTCCATCCATTCACTCCAATTGGGATCGAATGGAAAAAAGATGGTTTTGGAGTAGAAGCTAAAGCGTGGGTTGGAGGAGCAGAGTGCCAAACCTCAGCGACTGCCGACAAGCACGGCTCAGTCTCAGAGGGGAAGGAGTAGGAGGCGATGAGGGGAGAGAAAATGGGGAGGAGGGGTGAAGCAGGAAATGAGGCACTGGGGAGTTTTGCCAACTTCAGCAGTGGTCAGAGAAGACATGGGTCGAGGCTCAAACAACTTCGGCCTCTTTTAAATGTGATGAAATTACTGTCGAGATTTTCTGTAGATTTTCTGTACTGGCACATACATGTCTGTTTTATAGTGTTAATGTGACTTTTTCAACTCTGAGATACATTAAGATGACTTTTCCTCTTGCAATATTTACATTTTGTTACATTTATTTGTTGAACTGTTGCTGAATAACCATAAATTTAACATGTTACTTAGACAAAGTAATGTAAATACTTCATGAGGAGGGTAGGAAGCCACCAAGTGTTAGTTACCCCCAACCTACTGGGCTACTATGCCATAACCAAAACATATGATTGGCAAAAAAGCTTAATAATTTTTCTCCCTTTTTTTAAACTTTCTGGAAAATTATAAACTAGTTTTGGGGTCATATCTTTTAACCTGGTCCAGTTTGAGCTGTATTTTTCCTTATTGCTGTTTCTTTAAAATGGGTCATCAGAACACTAGATAACCTGCCTGTCATCAAAGCCTTTAGTCATACAGTAGTATTTGATGTCTCTGTGAGGACATTAAAAGAGGTGATCCTGACACGTCTATCTATACATGTAATGAGTTACCACAATGACATTCAGTGAAGGTGGTGGCCCCTTGTCTAAAAAGCTCAAGTCATTAAATATTTGGCATTTGGTGTGTGAATTTTTTCCCCATTATGGTTAATGTTTTATTTTAAAAAGTGTGTTAACTGTTTATGATGTTAGTGGAGATGATCCTTAGTCAAGGCCAAACATCCCGCCTCTGCCATTGACCACTGCAGAAAACCTGGGCTCTGAGATAAAGGTCATTTAAGCATCACTGCAAACACCACTTCATGACACAATTAGTTGGATAATAATTAACCAAAATTTGTTTGCTACATACAGAAGGATTTTATTTGATTTACATGAGTCCTTTGACATTATTTTAATATATATATATATATATTAACAAAGCACCTACACTTAAAAATACAAATGATGTGGCTTCTTTCTGAGGCTTCTTAGCAAATCCTGATTTTTAAAACTTACATGTAGTTACAAGATCTTTTATAACCTTCAGAGTAATATTGGCCACTTTAGTAGCTATATTTGTGACTGTGATTGTATTTTTATTTTTGTATATGGCTCTGTCTGTCTATATGAACATGTCTTTCGGCTTGTAAAAACTTGAAATGCACCTGTTTTGCTGTGACTTAACTGGAAACTCTTGTTCATGGTTGTTCTATGTTTTTCTGCTGTGGTTCCTCTTAACCGTTGAGTGTATTTCACGTCCTCAAAATGCTTCTCGTTTCTTTCCTAGAACTACAAAAAGTCCAGTTCATTCCCTCCACTCAATGAGCACTGACCACCACACTGTTACAGCGATCATTTCACTAATGGTCACCAAAGACAAAATATAACACAGTCTTGTACAACTCCCTATTCTAATAATAGGCACTGGCTAATGTTTTGGTAAAACTGCCTGTTTTTCATCCTCCAGTCACAGTGAATCTATGTATGGCAGCGCAGCCTCCACCTGCTGCAACAGGGCACAGCAGTCTGGCTCTGAGAGCAGCCAGGTATGATTTCAGCGTTTAAGAAAACAGAAAAAGCCACGAGGAGCAGGAGAGTACAAAAACCTGACACACTGAACCAGTAAAACACTAAAACACACACTGACACACTCTCAGGCGAGCAGTGGCAGAAACCACAGCACACCAGGAAAAATATATCCAGATGTTCTCCTCATAGAGCACCAACCCCCTCCCACACATTCACATTCACACACACTTGTGGGCCACACATGGGCTACATATTACAGCGGCTCACTCTCCAACTTCTCTTTTCTCCCCTTTTTTTCTCATGTACAAGCGCACACACACGTTTGCACAGTTGTACTTGTGAGGACTCTCTAACATAATGCATCCCCTATAGCCCCCTTATAACCCTCACCTTAACCATCACAACTAAATCCTTAACCCTGCATTGGTGCGTGTGTGAGACATGAGTAAAAATCAACAGAACCATTAGAGTGAAGGTGTCTTTTTAACATCTGAAACAGAATTTTATAAGTCTGAAACATTATCACAACCACAATAAAAAATCTTTTATCAAAACAATTATAAGAATCGACAGGTAGATGGTAGAAATACCGAGTCCATGTTGCAAAAACTGCTTTCAGACATACGTCGGTACTCCAAAATTTTGCACACATCACCTATGCAAGCTGTGTAAACTATGAGTCAACGCAAATGTCTGAATCATTTGGCCGTTACACTCCGTCCGTGTAACAAGTGATTGACCACATGTGTGAATGGAGCAGGTCATTGTCAGTGGAAGCCACAACGTCCAAGTGGGCGTGTTGGTGTTGTCATGCTGCTGCTGGACACAGACTCAAAACACTGAAGCGTTCATTGTAATATTTTCTGCTTGCCATACATTCTTTCAGTGATAATGCAGATGTGCCCAGTTACATGTAGCATTGGTATTAAAGCAAAAACATCCATTATTATGAATAAATCAGTAGTTTGATTGGCCATCGTTAATGTGTTGTACACAGAATTGTCTGGCCTCCTTTTTGCTCAACCCAGGTACCACCCCTTAACCTACTGGAGTATTTCCAGTAAGTGAGAGCATGTGTGCCACAATCCCCTGTCGTGTTCTTCATGAATGAAAGTGCAATGCAACACAATGTCCAGGCAAGAGTCAGTGGACTTAGTGCAGAGTTACTGTGTTGAAAGGGCCAAAATAATTTACCAGGAATATTATATAATGTTATATCTTATTGAGCAACACAGCTGGTTCAGCTTTTCTTTCAGATGCCTACTCATTGGCACACCAGCTGCCTCAAAATGACCTACCTAATTTAAAAGAATGAGAAGGCTGAAAGCAGCCTCACACTTAACTGAAGTCAGGCTGCATCTTAAAAATTATTTTCATTTGCATTTTTTCTGCCAGGTTCTTTCCCGATTAATAGTTTGTCCTTTAAAACGCTGGAGAATAATGAAAAATTATCATCATGTCCTTTTAGAGTCCAACATAGCTTCCTCCATGTTGTAGTTGTCTGAGCAACAGAACAAAGCCTGAAGATACTCAGTTCATAATGATATAAAACAGAGGAAAGCAGTAAATCCTTACAGTTTAAAGCTGAAACCAACGAACAGTCAGTGTTTCCACTTGAAAATTGACTTTAGCAATCCATTAATCATGGAAAAAAGTTATAGATTACTTTTTCTTTTCATCAGCTAATTGATAACTTGATTAATCGTTGGAACTCTAACCTGAACTTAATTGTTATTCTAACCTTTTAAACAAATCATAACAATCAAACAACTCTTTGAATGTTTGGTCTAAATGTCCTTACTTTGCAAAAGAGTCTTCACTTAGAGTTAAAACTAAACTTGGTCCCCACAAAGACACATGAACGGGCACATACATATGAATAAAGAGACACACACACATGTACACACACACACAGAGTCTTGACTTGCAGTTATTGGACCTACTCTTTCAGCTCCTCCTCTCCTCCACTGGAGCTCCTGGCAGGCCGTCTGGTTGAGGCCCATAGTAAAGGGAGCCGTTTTCTCTGGCATGAGTGCCTGTGTGTGGTGTGTGTGTGTATGTGTGTGTGTATGTTCTCGGGCCCCAGACAGGAAGGAAGAGAGTGGGCCCGGCAGCACAGCTCCAGAATTCCGGTTTTATTTTTCTTCTTTTTCCATCAGTGCAGAGCCGGGTCTTAAAGAAACAGTCATTAATATTTTCCACTCTTAGTGACGCCACACTGTTCCCAGAGAGAGACCCCACAATAGGACTCAGTCTGATATATTACTTTAGTATGTAAACATATTACAGGCTTGTTAAATAAAAAAAAAGTTAAATGAGTGAATAGTTCCTTTATGACTCGGATGAATCTGTTCTTCCAGAAAACACAGTGTGGGTCTAAACGTAGCCTCAGGCTCATTTTTATTGAAGTTAAAAATAAAAAAACTACTGATCCAGCATCAGCGATCAGGTTACGGTAATTACTCAGGGGGGCTGAAACATTAGGATTTTGGACAGGCATACTCAGCGCTCACCCACATGCTTTTGTGATAACTCATCACTCAAAATCTGGCAAAGAAAGGGTTGAAATGTATCACCTCCAACCACCGATGACACAGCTTATGGCTCGTGATCTTAACGTCTCTGCTGAGGACAATAAAGACAGAGAAGTCATGATTTCTCTGGTATCTGTTCGGCCTCTGTGGACCTCTGCGGAGAGAGAAAAGGTCTCTTAAAAGTAACCCCTGACATCATCCACTTGGCAACGATTATGAAAATAAACTCTCTCTCCCACTCTACACACAAACAGAGCTCAGTGTCGTGGAAGAGAAACTAATTGTTTTATCGACTAGTCTCAAGTCAAAGAGTGAAAAAATTTATTACAAAGGTACACAATAAATTAAGTTCAGTGTATATAAGTTTTCAGCTTCAGAAAAGGTTGGAACAGGACGCTTTCAAACTGTAGTTATTACAATCAGCCACTGTACATTCATAGAGTTGAAAAAATAACTTGAAAACCAATATAGCACCATCTTTCTAACTGAAATATGAGACTGCTTGGATTCTAGATTTTTTTTCATTGTCAACAATCCAATAAGAAGACCATAACCAACAATTTGTCAGTTAATCTCTCTGTGTTTTCTGACTGTCTGTGGCTCTGAAACCAAGGCCTGTTTGGTGTGAAGTGTAAATCTTTAAAAATCAGACTAAAACGCATGATTTCACCTTTTAAAAAAAGGCTAAATTAGTTCCTTAAACAAGTTCTGCAATGCAGTTTTTTTGGCAAACATTACATCAGAATAAGAAAATAGTGCATTTGCTGAGGAGTGTTTAGAATTATTACTCATTTACTGCACAAGTGAGTATTTAAGGATCTCTCCTGATGGTACAGATATAACTCACTATGTGACACTCATTGAAATCATTTCCATGGACAGTTACATGAGGCCCAGGATTGCAGCAGCAACAACAACTTGAGTCAGTAGCCTGCAGCTGCTCGTGACCGAAGGAATGTAACTGATGTAGAAAAACATAAAGTTTTATGATGATACTGACAAAAAAACTGTATTTACTGTTAATCAGGTGTGTCATGGCGGATATTCAGTCCACTTCATAAAGTCAGAATTGGTGCAGATACCAATTTTGTGTGTCAAATCTCTGCATGCTTAGTATTAACAAGAATCGATTCACAAGAATCAATTCACTGTGTTTTTTGGTCTTATCACTGGATCAGTTGACAATAAAAAAAGAGTATCTGAAGAGTTCTTTAAAAACAAGACAGAAAGTTAAAGATTTACCAGTCTTGAGTTTCTTCATGTAAGACACATAAAAGGCACAGTATCTACTCTGCAGTAACAGGTTTGTCAGTCGATTAAAATCTCAGTTAATACAATTAGTATTCTAATGGAATGGAATATTAACAAAAATGAAGTGCTTTTAGAAAGCAAATGCAGTGAACAGGGTCAAATTCAGGCTGATAACAGAGGTTTTATTTTAATGGCTTTTATTTTTTTCTAGTTTAAAAGTGACTGAATTCCTGCGCTGGCCTGCCTGCAAGTAAAGCAGTGTCTTTGCTGTCTGAGCAGTTTGGTTGCAGTTCAGTGTAAAAGAGAATATTTCTGAAGCCATTTTGTTTAAGCCAGCACACACAAATAAAGGTAAACATCCACACGTGCAGCGCGAAGGCAAGTATGAAAGTCTTCTGCATGTGTCTACACTTTTGCAATTATCATGCGCACACGCAAACACTCATAGACATGCAGACACACACACTAGCAGCAGGTCCTTTGTCAGCAGAAAAGGGACTGCGCTCTCAGCACTGTTATAGAGGAACAACTTCTCAAATATTCAACTCCTTCACTTCAGATATCTCTTTGCAATATAACCAGATAGAGTACATCAGCAGTGAGGCTCAGTGTGCATTTAAAGTCCAGTCGGGAAAGCCATCAGCGTCAACTCTTTGCTAAATGTGTGAATGTGTCACTGTGTGTACGATCGCACATTTTAAGTGAGATCTAACAACAACAGGAGAGCACTGTGTATGTGTTCCCGTTAATGGTGTCGGTGTGACTCCATTCTCCCTCACACTGCCGCTCAACCTCTCTCCCAAGTCGCCATCTTTAGGCCTCCTCTTGTCTCTGGAGATGAAGCCCAATCTCCATCTGGTTCTCCAAACACTCTTTGAGTTTGTCCTCTGTCAGCGTCAGCCGCTGCTCCAAGATCGAAACCGTCTGTACGGAGGCAGAGAGAGGAGAGGAGCAAGACAAAGAAGGAAAGCATGGGGAAGGAAGGAGATGGATAAGAGAGAAAAAGCATGTTAGAGAGGGCTGTGCAGCATCAGCCTGACAGTAATGACTATATAATGGCCGTGTTTGTGTGTGTGAAAGAGGCAGTTTGTGTGTGTTTGAGACAGATGTTGTGCGTGCAAGACAATCCAGCTGATTATCGAGGAGAGAGCTGCTGCCTGAGCTGAAAACACCAGAGTTTCTGTGTCTGGCACGCACTCTCTCTTGTTCTCCCTCTCACACAGTTGCATAAACACACTTACGCACACAGAGAGCACAAGAAAGTCGCTATCCGGAACAGGATGGGCATGTGTGGGTAGTGAGATCACAGTGCGACATACTTTTCCTTTCAGCATCCTACAAACAGTGACAGTGTTTGTTGTATGTTTGTGCTTGAACATTTGAGTGCTGTCATCTGAGAGTGTTTATCAGAGGAGCCTCCAGGTATAATTTCCAGGGATCTGAATGAACAGATTACTGAGGATGAAGCTGGCTTCTCTATCTTTCATTGTATCTGAGCGCCAGCAGCCACATTAAAGCAATTACTAAATCAGCCTTTAATCATCTGAAAGAATAAGTAAGAAGTAGAGGAGTAATGTCCGCAGGAAACACTTCTAACAAGAACCAGGAGAACTGAGCATGGTGCTTCGATTCCTTTATAATTATATTGGTATTTTGTTTCTTTAACTTCAAAGTTTTAAAGAAGACATATGGAGGAAATAATGTGCAAATCACTGTTTAGTTTTTATTGCCAAGAGTTGTTAGCAACCCTCTGGATGATAAAAGCACTTCCAGATATAAATTAATAACTCCTCCTTTCTGTGCCTTTTGATTGATCTCTCCACTGCATGTTTACTTCCTCAATCGGTATTAGTCTCTTATTTGTCAGTATCTACCATTGTTTGTCTGTTCTATTGAATTTTTCTCTCTCTACATTTTGTTAGGCACTTTAAAATCCCTCTCTGTTCAAAAAGTTCCATACAGACAAACTTGCCTTGGCTTTCAAATGTAACTATGGATAAGAACATGGGTCCAAAGTATTGAACGGTTTCTCCTTTTTGCAGTTCTTGCTCTTTTATCACAATCTTTTCAGTTCATAAATCTGAGAAGTGACTTGGAGGAAAAAATGTGAAATGACTGGTACGAGTACAAATCAAAGAAATATTCAGGTGAAACATGATAATACAAGAGAAATTAAAAAAAAAAAAAATTAACAAAAGATAAGAGGAATTTGAATTAACCTTCTCCAGGACACACTAAAATGGAGACAGTTTCCTCTGAATCTGTGACATAATTGTTTACCTGTCAAATGTTGCCTGGTGACAAACACAATCTCAGTCTGTAAGCACTTTTGGATAAGAGTGCTTGGAAACATAAATGTGGTTCAGGGCAGGAACAGGAACAATCTTACAGTGAACCTATCATCCACAGACAGATGAGGCTCTCTAGATTTGGGCCTGGGAGTGAAAGATATGTCAACATGTCTTGACCTGTAATTTTATGTCCCTCTTTGTGCCAGCGAGTGTAATTTTGAGATTGCTAGAAAGCAGCACAGAAATGAGTCATTTAAGAAAATATAACCAGCTGTGTATCAGACATTGTACTTGCTGGATGGAGAGACATGAAAAACAAACCAATTTAGTTAACCTTAAAACCAGCAAAAACTCTACAGCGGTAAACTCAAAATTATTATGTTAGCCATATCTCAAGCACAGGGTCTTTTAAAAAATAAAATCTTGATCGTAAGCTCTTTTTATTTTATTCTAATCCGGTTTCTCTTTTACTATCCTTATATGGTAACTTGGTACAACCAGGGCAATCACTGCAGCAACAGCATTAACCACAGAAGTTATGAACTGTTTCTAAAGACTTGAGACAATACTCGATGAGATGATTAAAGAAATTTATATCAGTATTTCTCAAGTATTATTTTTCCTGCACAGATTTGCTCCACCCTGCAGAATCTTTCAAGATATTACACTTAATTCTCTACATACAAGTTGTTATCGAGCATTTATGTTATTGGACTTTCTCAACAACTGAAGTGTGAAGTGGGGTTTACTGTATTTTGAGATATATTAAAGTTTACTGTGTGAGCACAGAAAAAAAAAAAAAAAACTACAGCTCCAATGAAATTTTACAAGCGGGGTAGCATATATACTTTCTTAGATTATGGTCAGGTTTTGCCCATATTGGTATAATTCACACAAGAAAAACAAAACAAAACAAAAATAAAATGAAATATCTAAACTTAGGCTCTAATTTTACATGTGTTGGCGTGCAAATGACTGGTACTTAGAAAAAGTTTTGTAATGCTTCCAGTAGATCAACTTAGGGGGAGCTGTGACACGGCTGTGATAGCAGCAATGAAATCCTTTAAGGCAACTATGACTGTCTCTTCTACTTTTCTTAGTGGACCTTTTTGGTAGAGAGTAAAACCCTTAATTTGTACACCAAAACAAGGAAAAGAGGAGCCAGGGTTTAAAAAATACTGGAAATCCCCTTAAGTGACAAAAAAGTACAATGATAGATAATTTTTCAAAAAACTAAAAACTGTCCTTCTTATATAGACAAAAAAGTCACGTTACCTATGGCTGAGTAAGGTCATATTCCAAAGCTGTACATTTAGTCATCTGTGTCATCATATCACAAACATAAACAGGATTTTGAATGAGGTTTTCTTACTTATAAACAAAACCTTGAACCTTGGATTCTATGAATCATCAAGCAAATCATGTAAACTTAGGTTATCAGAGAAAATACTGCAAAACACATCAGAGTCATCAAGTGCAGCAAAGCTGCATCCAGCAATCCAGATGTGCTATGAACTGGCTAAAAGGGTATTTTGTTGATCCCACACACAACTGGGCAGGAATAATCAAACATGTCAAGAAGGAGGAATGGTCAAACATTGTTAAAAATCCCTTAGATAATCTCTTACTCCAACACACACAGCTCACTCACACACCGATGAGTTCAACAACATGTGGGCGAGTGGCGTTTTCTTCTGGGTCATCACAATAGATAGCATCTCCTGCTATTTAATGCATCACTGGGAGAGAAAAGGCTTGTGTTTCCTCTTTTTTCCCTCCCTCTGCCTGTCTCCATTTTCTAGATCAATACTACCCTGTTTATCTAACCAACCTGATATGGCTACCCAGTCCTCAGCCCGGCCAGCTATTAGTGTTTTTGTGTGTGCTATTCTGCACGTGTCCCCAGGCAGCAGCAACATTATACGGGCATATAGTTTTCATCTGGAGTAGAAACCGAATCTTTATGCCCCTAAAAATAGACCGAGCTGTTTTCTTTTCTCTCCAGAACACATTATACTCTCCATCGCCTTGAGCATTACTGGCCTCTGTTACAAAGTCTCATAGATTTGGCATGACCCATGCTACAACAGTCTCAAAGTCAAAGAAAGACAAACTGCTGCTGGTGATAAGAGGAAAAGTCAGTTCTTCTCGCTAAATGTAGCTTATTGTGGAGTGTTTTTAAATATGACACAACTAAATTGATTTACAGGAATATAAAGGAAGAGAAAAAATATAACAGACTGATGTCAGTGACTATTGTTAATATTGTTTATTTTAGAAACAAAACAAAACAAAAAAAAAACAAAACATAAAAAAAAGATGTTTACATGCCAATATTATCTTGTTAGCATGCTATAACAGCGATAAGCTCAAAGTACCAGTGTGTAGGATTTAGTTTGGATATATCTGGCAGGGAGGTTGCAGTTTCTATTCCGCCATTCACCCTTCTCTTCCAAGCATGTAGAAGAGACTATAGTGGCTACAAAACTCACAAAGTGCTTAAGGATCTCTTTAGAGGCAGTGTTTGGTTTGTTCATTCTGGGACACTGTAGAAACATTGTGGTGCACCATTGTGGACTCATTGGAAGAGGACCCGCTCCCTCTGTAGATCTAAAAAGCTCATTCCAGGCTAATGAAAACACAACAATTCTTATTTCACATCATTAAACACCAATGAAAACATGCCTATGAATATTATATTCCTTCTCTGCCATATTCTACAAAAAGATCCCCATAAATCCTACACACCGAACCTTTAAAAGACAGGCTAGAGAGATGGCGTCATTAGTTTTTTAACCATCTTGCGATGAATTAAAGTGTCAGACAATCGGAAACTTTGAGCACAGCAAAAGGAACGGCAAGTCAAGAGGCGGCTCTTAACTTTAATATTATATGTTTTCCCATAATGGAAAATTTTAATAATATTGGATATCCTGATACCAGATTAGTAAGACCAATACAAATTGTGATATTTTAACAAAATAATACATATGCTAATGTTCTTACAAATTACTAAATTCCATTTAATTTGTCATCAAAAGAAAAGTTACCAAGATTGGTAATGAATGGGCATTTATCACTTGAAAAAATATCTCAGTATTCTGTAGTGAATATACTATGTACTATCATTTTAGAATTATTCATTTATATAGTTTATTACCGCACTAGTACTAGTTCAATCTACAACATGTCTGGAAATAGGACAAAGATACCTGTCACAACTAACTTTTCAAAATCAATACCACAATGTTTGTATTGTTACCAAATATAAAGACTGACAAGCAGCCTCTTCCCTCAACCTAAAATCTTTCTTATCTTCTTTCTAAGCTTCCATATTTCTAAGAATAATTGTGACTTATCTGGGGGATTTCTTTATTTCTTTCTTTCTCTTTAACTCAGACAGAAAGTAAGGCTGTCCTAGGTGCAATTTTAGGAAATATGGTTTCATTCTCTCAGAGCACTACAATAAATATACAAATAAGAGGCTGCCACCAATTCCTTAGAATTTTCAAAATTTGAAAACTTCTGCAATTTTTCCAGTGAGCCTTTTATGTTTAATAGAAGTTCACAACCTATACTCTCATTACGGAACTGGTTTTAATCTTTTCTGAGGAACAGCTGTGAGTAAGGTGTTATTACTTTCATTTTCTTTTAAAGTTCCTCGCATCTCTACTTACATCTGCTTTAACAGGAATATCAATTCAATGAACTGGTCCATATCTGTGTAAATCTGTTTGCACACACATGTTAGGAAAAAAAACATGAGTTAGGCCTAGCTACTCAGGTGGTTGAGGCAAATCTGAGTGCAGAAAAAAATGATATTTAAAAGGAGCAAGTGTCAGTGAAGATTTTTATGTTACAGTTTTTTTTTTCACATGAGAAATAACCAGGACAAAGTTCACAAAATCACAAAAGTAAACCATCATCTTAGGGTCTATTGAGGAAGAGAGGGTGCTAGTGCACTTGAGCAAGTAGATGAAATTGAGAGAGCAATTTTTCATTCAAGATTCCTCATAATTAAGAGTTAGAGTGTGAAGGGAACGGAATAAGTGTGGGTACTGCAGGCTTAGAGTGAGAGGACATAAAAGAGTGATGAATTATTAGACGGAGGGAAAGGAAACAGAAAGGGGTATGGGGGTTGAGGATTGGGGGGTACATAGTGAAAAGCAGCTAACACAGCAAACTGTGGCTTTGGAAGCCTCAGTCTAACACTGAATAATTCATCATCTTACTTCTCAGTCTCCTCGACTATTAGAGTTACAAAGAGCTATAATAGTGAAAAAATGCTGGGGAAAGAGTTAGGCCTATAAGTTGCAGGAGTACCTATAGTGCAGAAATAAATAATGTCTCTTTGGCAGCCTAATCTCTAGAGGATGGGGGGCAGTAATATAGATCAGAATGTTAGTCAAAGTTAAAGAGAAATTAGAAGAGAAGTGTAACATTATTACTACTCACACCTACTACTCACATTATTTGTGCCTCATAAGAGTATGAGTGCATTTTGAAGGCAAAGTGTAACAAAAATGGATGAAGCATCTAGTTAGCATTAGTGGGGTGGGCTGCATTTCACATCTTGAATTTCACATCTTGTATGCACAGCTTACAGGTTAAACTTTGTAAATTTAATCAAGTACACTGCCAAAAAATTTAATCTATATTAAGCAATTCTGACTTTTGCTTTGAGAGAGAACTCAAAATAGTGGAGCCATTTTTATGCCTCACAAACCACTGTTTCCTACATAACTATTTTAAGATCCAGTGGTCTGAATTAAATTACAACTTAATGCAACTAGCGGTTGTCTGAGCTACACTGTGTTCTGTAGAAAAGCCTTTTTTTAAACTTTTTTCATACAAGCTGTGTATGAAACAGAAGGTGAGATGCAGGTCACTGATCCGCCAGTGTTAACATCCGTACGGATGAAAAAGCATGTCGAAGACTTCACCACTGTGCTATTTGCAGCATTTTTATTGATTTTTGTGCAGGCTTCTACACAGTTCCACTTGTATTATTCACTGTGAGGATTCTCACACCAATCTGAGATTCCTCAGTTTCACGTCCCATTTAACATCTACTGTACATAGAATATTTCACTTCATTAAACCTATGCAACCAAAATTTATATCTGTGTATCACTTAGGTCTAACAAGTCAATTAGATGCTTTCCTTTTTTAAAAAACATTTGCAAGACATTTTTTGCATAATGCAGGAACTACTATAGTCTACTATCTTGCAACCTTCTTCTTTGCCTTTGCTTGAGCATGGCTGCTTTCCCTCACGCATTACTGCAACCCATAGATCAGTGGATTCATGTAAAGCCATTGGCAGGACTGTGAATTGCATCATTCATGAGACAAACAAAATGCAACTCACCCATAAAAAATGTAACAAAAAATGAACTAAAGATTCCCATTACACAAGGTACCATTAAATATAAAAACTGTCAGAATGGCAGCATTTTTCAGTTGTTTTTCTCTAATTGAAATTTTTCTTCTCTATTGTTTTCATGTGCCCATAAAGTTTTATTTTTTTTTAAATTGTTGCTTACACAAGTCTGAAACTTAGTCTTTCCATAAAACAGCTAAAGCCCTGTAAAATAATTACACACTGTAAAATATAATGTACACATACTGTAAACTCACTGCAAAACCAAATGGAAAAGCCATGAGAGCCTTATGATGGTCAGAGAGGTGGTATTTCCATTTACAGACAACTCCTCATAGACCACTGTATATGATTTCCTACCAGTCATCTCAGACATCCTTAATGTTTCCCACCACTGAAGAATTAAAAATACACCATCAAAGAACTGACGGATAAAACCAGATGTAGAGGATCCATCTGCTATCAGGGTTGGGATACCATGTGCTTGAAAGAAAGAGGTTGGCACCAGCCCCCTAGGAGGGGTTAGGTAGCTGCCTGGCTGCCTTGGGCCAAAATTAAAGCTTCCCCATGCTGGACTGCAGCTTTTAAGGAGAACAGAAGCCAGAAACTTCTGACTGGAACACACAAGCACAAGAACTGTTCCTGTGTCTCTGCACGGCCATGAAGTTTTTACCCTTACTATCAGTGAGTGAGGTAGAGGGCTGCTGGCACTCATATATGAATGATGTGTTTTCCTCAGGGAATGTTCACAACCTCTGGCTTAAACCCTGCACACAAGCGTGCGTGCACACGCAAACACACACGCACGCACACACACACACTTTCCATCCCCCCTTGTTATCTGTTTCTCCTCTTCTACCTATTCATCCTTTCGACTCTTGTTTCTCTCTTTTCTACCCTCCGCCACTGTTCTAGTTATAGTCTTTCTGTAAATACATTAAAACTAGTCAAGAAAAGGTTAACACCCTCATTTGTGGATGTATTTGTCGTCATTCACTGTTCAGTCGAGCACTTGAAACATTATCCAGTAGTGAAAAAATGGGCTTTAGATGTTGCTCTGAGATTTGGATCAGAATTAGAAATACAAGTTTAATGTGATTATGTCAGGAATGCACTGAGCTTAAGACTAATGCGTGATTCCTTCCAATATCTAACATCCACAGCTGCATATGATTTACAATAAAAGCCTTCTATGGAAGTTAACGGATGATGGCTTTTAATTATCTGCTGTGTGTATCATGTTACGTCTCAACACTCTGATGAAAAACAGCCAGGCAGATACATGAATAAATGAGATAGGTATTAGGAACACTGTTACGACTGCCGTCGTAATTTCTGTTAGTTTCTTTTGGGGTTCTGTGTTTTCCTTGTCTGTGTTTCTTTTGCCTTATTTATGCAGATTCGTGTGTGTTATCGCGGGAGGAGGATTGGTGGATCGGTTTGGGCCTGGCTGGTGATTGGCTGCTTTCCGGAAGGTCAACAGCTATATAAATGACCAAGATGGCGGCCGGCGTTGGGCAGCAGCAGGCGTTTATCCTCATCTCCCGCATCTTCCAACCAGCCACAATTCATTCTGTTCTTTATTATAATCAAGTATATTAGTAAGGGTGGACTGCCATTTCTGTTAATCAATTTTCTCCTGTTTTGTTAGCTAGAGAGGTAAGATTCCTGTTTTTTGGTTCTTTTGTTTTGTTAGGTTAGATTTTCCTCCACCAGTGAGAATCGTTTTGTTTGTTGTTTTGGCCTTTGTCCACCCTGAAGCCCTTAGTTTTCAAACCTTTTTTCATTCGTTGGCATCTTTTTGTGAATAAAAAACTATATTCCCTGTGAAATCTGTTGCTCTGGTCTGTGGCTGCTTGGGACTTGTGGGGAAGATGGGTGCTCATTCTCCTGTTATGCCTGAGTACCCCTAGGCGGGCGTAACACCCAAGGGCGTATCAGATATGGTCAGGTGCAGAGCCGCCACTGGCTGTAGCCTCAAGCATCAACAAGGAGCTGAGTGAGTTTAATAAAACTCTTACAACAAAAAAAGATGTATTACTGTCCATTGGACTAGGCATTATACAACAGCTGTGGTCATTGATTTCACAGTGGATTGGTCAGCTAAAAGGCTAAAGATGTACATGCAATTTCCTTCAGGTTTTACAGTGGGTGCGCCAACTGCAGAGTCTCAAAAGTATTGCTGTATTCGTCATCTTCCACAGTTCTCAGTATCCTTCACTAATCAGATCTTTGAAGCTAAATGAAAAAAATGTATGACACATAAATGTACATACATTGATAGGAACTGTGGTTTTAACTGGTTTCTGTTTTGTGTGATTTTCTTTCAAGGATTAGTTTTTTCAATCCTACTGGCTTACTTTTGTTAGGGCTTTAAACTGTGTCTGGCCTTCACCAATCATGGCACTTACAAGAGTACAGAAAAACTAAACATAGCCTGCAGGATGTTTGTGTATGTATGTTGGTTTATATATATAACCATTTAAAAGTCTGAACCGCAGAACGGAGAAGAGACAGGTGAATGTATCTCTTACCATTCTGCCCTCTGCTTTGCACCAACAGTGATATCTTTTTAGGATAAGTAAAGGCACGGGCAATGTCAGTACTGCTAACAGTCAGGCTCAGTTGTGAACAACAAGCTAATGTATGACGGATTTGGTGATTTTAGCTGAGCTAGACCAGAAAATATTCAGTTAAAACTGATCTGTGATGCTGTTTCTGTTCTCTGTGAAATAGAACCGATGTGATGTGGCCCCAGTGGAGAGTTATGTGGAATGAGTACTGCGCCAGACCCAGTTTAAAAAAAAAAAGAAAAAAGAAAAAAAAAGCCTTTTAAATACTACAATCCTTGTCAGCAACTGGTCATATGGTATCTTCAGGCAAAATGGCCTTGTGTGCTCTGATTAATTTGGCATGCAGTTTACACACCAGCAATGGTTTTCTTTTAATGAAAGCTCAAGTCTTGGCATTTGCTCCTGGTGTTCTTCACCACTGTTTTGGATAAAGGAAATAACAGGAGTAAAGGCCAACCAGCTTAAAATTGATGTCTTTTCTTAAAATATAAGTTACCATCTAATTCATGTGGATCAAACTTATGCCAGTGTGAACAGTGGTTCATGCAAATGTTGAGCAGCAACATAAATATTCTTTTGTAAGCCCACATTGAATCTGTTGGTTCACTGCCCCAAAGCTGTACTTTGTGGGTGTACTTTAACTGAAGCATTTGACCAAACTGCAAAAATCTACGAAACTTGAGCTCTTTGTTCACAGGGATTACTTTTACATGTGTTTATCTCATTATCTGACACTTTGGCATTATTTAATGTAAACATCCCCCATGAAATAATTTATGTCAAAAGTTATGTCAAAAAATAAGAACAAAATTAAACTATCCTCTTTAAATCAGGACAGATTTTAACAATGAGCTTTAATTTTTTTAACAAATGACAGATGAGTTCTAATATCCCTATTTAACTGTTGCTCAGAGGTATCTTTGACCACGAGTACAATTGGTTTTAGAATGTGTTAAGAAGTGGACAGAGCTAAAAACAAGTGCAAATAACCATCAAGACGCATGTAATTTGATCACTGAAACCACTTGCCGAGGTTATTTGGTATAAATTTGACAACATATCTTTCAAAGTTTTAAAGCAGCAGGACACATTTGTGATGTGTCACTCAATTTGTGATCAGATCACCTGACAAGCAAGTTAAAACCAAGTGTACATGTGCCATTTTTTTCTCTCCTCTCTTTCAATTGTCTGCTTAAACGGTTTTGTTCTACATATACAAAACATTACTTTTTTTACAAAGACTAAAAGACATTAAAAAAAACATAAC
>JAPZDY010000012.1:10056391-10074938 GCA_029783645.1 Ctenochaetus hawaiiensis | reverse complement strand
ACACACACACACACACACACACACACACACACACACACACACACACACACACACACACACACACACACACACAGCGAGACTCTGACAGGGAAATGAACCTAACTGGCACATTTTATGTAGTGATAAATGAACAGGGGTGGCAAAAACCAGACAGGCCCCACACGGTGCTCTCCATAAAGTTATGACTGACATATCAATTATATACTTGTATTGGCTACATTTTGTTCACTACTTTTTCTTTTTTCTTCTATTTTAGTTCAAAATTCTGCCCTTTAATTATTCTACAAGCACACATAACACATTTTCCACTCAGGAGCATGTTAAAGTTCCAACAATTAAAATCTGCTTAGATTTTATTATATTAGGTAAAACTTGTAGGTCAGTGTTGCTCTTTATCGAGCAGAAGGAACAGTGTTGTGCTAGATGTCTATGAGGGGTGATTGATAAATTCCTGATCTAAGGCAGAGGGAGATGAGTTATATAGTTCTTATTAGATAGACACAGTTCAACACTTTGTTCATAGAGGGACATTGAAGTTAACAACTTTTGTGTTATCTCTGTTTTATGTTAAATATTCAAAGTCAGCACTTTCTGAGAAAATGGACAATGTTGGCCTGCATGCAGTCATCTGCTACTTTCATTACAAGGACTCAAGAAGGCACAGCTAGGGGGGTGCCCCTTCTTACGGCATGATGACGTCAAGGGATGCTGAAATCAAACATGCCAGTGACTGTATTCTCAGGCACACTTGGTATTTCATGACTATATAACATAAAAACCGTTCTATAGGATCTGTAAGACACATTTCTTGGCAAAAGCATTTTAACAGTAGATTACTGTCTATCCTGTCTTCACCAGCTATTTGAAAGGGGTGACTAAGGAGACCGATTGGTGTCCTTGGTGAAAAACATAGGCGATGAGCTCTGGCCAGAAAGACTTCTTCCCCGTAATCAAGCTTTAGAAAACAAGCAGTCTCCTTCATTTCTTTTGTCAGAGCACTGCTACATTTCTTACCAACTGTTGATCAGTGGAGTAGCATGAAACCATCTGTAGGACTGTGTATCACACCAACTGTAAGCGCCATGCGTACATGTGCATCCTAGCGCACGTGCAAGAGATGCAAACAAAACAGAGATCAACATTGCTCCACAGCACTCCTACTGGCCAAAAGCTTTTACACATTACCTTAATAGAAAGATATGATAACTCCTTTTTAACCTCTAACACTGAATCTCATCTCTCTACTGCAATCTTTAAAAGCTAAAGTGCACTCATGTACTAAGCGGAAGAGTTATTTCATAAAAGTTTTGGATCACACTGTGAAAGTTGCTTGTGAGACAGAAGAGCATAGAGACAAACCAACTTCATTTAGGCTGATTCATCCTAACCAGGTACCTGAGAAGAGGTAAACGACATGTTTGTCAGATCCAGCAGAAAAAAGAAAAATCCCTGAGAGCCCTAATGTGTTTTCACATACAGTACATATATACACTGAAGAACACATGCAAGCACACGTATAAACACACATAAACCTACACACCCACACCGAACAGATGGGGGTCTCTCCCATCTCGAGCTGCGCGACTGGAGAGACAATTAACACCCTGAGCATTCCCAGCACCAACAGATTGGCGGAGTCACCACTGAGCCAAAAAGAACAACAACAAAAATTAAGACAAAGTACAGGATATGACAAATTTGGAGGTGTAGAGAGAGAGAAGCAGAAAAAAAAGAGCTTTTTTTATGTTGACAAAGAGAAGAGTCTTGGCAAGCAGTTGTAGAGAAGTACAGGTGACACACAGAAAAAAAGAATGAGAGACAGGCAACGTGTACAGAGGGATAGATAAACAGATGGACCACATGTGGTATTGGCAAGCCACTGATTTCCACAACTAGCCAGCAAGCCAGTCCATCAGCTGTTCAAACAAACAGATACAGTCAGCGTGCTGTCCGGCCAACTAGTCCAGCCAGCCAAAATGTAAGTGGATGAGAGACAAGAGAAAGGGAGGAGGCAGGAGCAAACAGAGAAGAACATGGAGAAAATGAGGATGATAAATGTTGCAGCGATGCTAAAACATCTCTAAAACAGTTGGAGAGGATTGTTAAAGCTGCAGCAAAAGGATGGGACGGAAACAGGGACAAAGAGAAGAAGAGGAGGAGAGGATCCAGAGGAACGGAGGCAGAAATATACTCCTGTTTCCTTCCAACAATCCTGAGACGAGTCATCCTGAGTGGGCTGCCTGCTCGCCTGGCAAATACTAAAATACACCACATACAAAAAAAAAGGCATCATACGCAAACACTCACGCCTAACACACTTTAGACAATCAAACATGCACAAAGGAGATGTCAAACAAAATCAATCGAACATATTCACACATAAATGTCCGCGCCAAACCTTCAGGAACAGAAAAAGCAAAGCAGACCTCAGACATGACCTGCAGCTAGGCCTGTTGGATATGTGATTTCTGCTCTTTATGTGTTTGTGTGTATGTGTCTACCTGGTGTCCATGCAGTGTATACAGTAGCTTGCCCTCTACAAGGTCCAGTATCTTCATTGTGGAATCGCTGGATGCAGTGATGAGGAAATTACCAGCCGGGTGGAAAGACAAGCCATTCACCACACCACTGTGAACTGAAAAACACACAGATGCACCTTTGCACTTCTACATTCGTGACAACCTCCATTACTATAATGCATTCCCCAGCCCCTAAACCTTACCATCACAACTCAGTGCCTAACCCCAATCCTTCCCCTTACCTCAATCTAAGTCTAACCTAAACTTAAAACCAAGCCTTCCCACCGACAAGGTTCTGTTCAAGAGTTGAAACCAGGCAAAAATCTCATCAGTTTCAAAACATGTCCTCACTCCAGCATTCAAACACATACACACACATACACTATCTCTTTTACACACACACACACAGATATTTTGGTACTTGAATTTAAACTTAAGTATCTCCTAAAGTAAAATTCTCACTGTTGTTCATCAGACTTTCCTGTATTTTGATGCCATATATATATATTCACCTGTTCTACCAGTTAAATTAGATTAACTGACTGATTAAATCAGTTAATAAATGATTAAATATTATTATGGTCAAAATCATGCAGACCATAACAGTGACTACACTGTAAATTAAACATATGCATAATATCAAGGTGATGCTGCAATATTTTTAAGACAGAGGCAAAACACTATTCATTCTTTTTATCTGAAGAATTTTATTCTGTGTCTAAAGTGGATGTCAGGAAATGAGGTTAGTAACATACAAGTATCTAAGGGGTATTTTAGAGTCAAGTGTCTTGCTCCAGCCCACTCAACAGGTGGCAATACTTGCTAACATGGGTGCTGGGATCCCACTAAAGTGCACTGCAGATGTACATCACAAAACCTTAGTTGCTGCTAAATTCAAGAGTGGCTTCAGATCAGGTCTACATCAGCACATAGTAACAGTAACATCAAGTAAGTAGCCTATGGTAACTTATCAAAACTTCCTTGGACCTGAAATTAGACTAGCATGTGGTCACTGGGTTCTTGACTGAAATAAATGAGGATACATTTGATGAGTAACATGGTCCCTCTGCTGGCTGCAAGAAACTATAACACACATATGATATGCTGATACCTGTAGCTGCAAAAGATGCTGAAAAGCTACATCTAACTACACTAAAGGCAAGAGGTATGTATTATTTGTTTTGGCTGAGCTTAATGCAAGGAAAACAAGCATGGTAAATACCCCACAACACACAAAATCAGAGAAATTATCTACCTAACACAAAAGGATTAAAAGACAATTAAACAACCTACAAAGTACCAATAATTATGGTAGGTATTTAACATTAACCACACCACAATTTAGCCACAATTTTATATTTAAGGCTTGGTAATTTACTAAAATGTGTGAGGTAAAACATAATGGAAATGAGAACAGATGAGAGGATAGGACAGGAAAAGCTTTTATCTTCATGTCCCATCTCCTCAGACAGATGTGATTATCCATTATTAGATCTTACTACTCAAATTCATTTGAGAAAGCTGATTAGAACAATCAGACTGACTGGCAGGCTGACAAAAGGTATCCACATTTGGTTTACTGAATACGCAGGAAAGCATGAATCTTCATCACCACTTTAATCCTAAGCTTTAAAGCTCAGTTTTATCTTGGTGTTATTTTAGTGATTTGTCATAAGTGTCGACTGCATTTTTCGTAGTTTAAAAGTGAAGCCTTACTTTGGCTGGACTGCAGAGTCTGATGATGACAAAACTTTTTTTGTTGTCCTCTTTTTTAGCTGTACATCTATTTCTAACTTCTTGACCACATTTGAGTGAATGTAAACTGTGGTTTTACCATAACACATTATCTTTGAATCACTTCAAAGTAAACTAAATACTTCTTCAATGCGGTTTTTGAGGTGACTTTACCTTGGTAGTGCTGTAGCATCTTATGGGATCTGATATCCCACACCTTGACAGAGTTGTCAGTGCTGGCTGCAGCAATGCATGTTCCACTAGGATGGAAGTCCACATGGTTTGCATAACTTGGGAGAAAAAAACATGACATTTAGAGAAAATAAGTCTTTGATCAAATTTTTATAATACTTCTAAAATAATAAGGGATTTAACAAACACAAAATACTATCCTGAAATAATACTTAAAAACACTTGCTAACTAAAAACACAAATTTTAAACTAGATTACCTAAAACAAAACTCAATTTAAAAAATCAGAACCGTTACACATTTGAGACTTTTATCTGATGTTTTTTTTAGAGAAGTTTGTAGTGAATAAGCAGTTGTTCAGTTAGCAATTTCGACAAGACACACACTTACAGGACTTTTCACCTTTTTCAGTTGTTGTAGCTGAAACATAAGTATCACTCTACTATTCTAAAAAATAGAATCACACACAGAGCTTAATACTATAAATCCGCTACATTTACAAAATTATCAGAAAAAACACTAACAAAAAAAATGTGGATGCTGTTTTCCACTTTCTACCAAACCAGGTACATACATCAGGGAATATTTTTTCCACATTTTTTCTAGTGTATTATTCTGTCTTTCAGTGCTTACCCAGCATGTTCATAGAAAGAATGAATACAATCTCTGCTGTTCTTGTCCCACAACTTTATAGTCTTATCATCACTGGATGACACAATCAGACGATCATCTGGGGAAAATCTGCAAAAGATGTATTGAAAATCCTAGATCAAAAACTGGCCATTATTTAAGCCTTGAATTTGACATTTTTTCTTACTGTTACATCACAATTCAAAACGTCATATTTTAAATGGTAAAAAGAAGGTGCAGTAAAAAAGAATATTTAATTGCAAAAGTGTATAATGTATGTGTGTGAGCAGCATACTTGGCACAGCGGACCCAGTTGATGTGCTGGTTGAGAGAGAACAGAAACTTTTGCCTGTGAACTGTCCACACTTTGATTGTCTTGTCATCAGATGCCGTGACCAGAGTCTGTCCATCACCAGAAAAGTTAACACTCCGCACGGTGGCAGTGTGGGCTCTGAAAGCCGTTGACTCAGCTTTCCTGTGCACACAAACCCCAAGACAACATCAAAGTTTCAAACCAAGATAAAAAAAACAGTAGATGTTCAGAAATGTGCCGTCTTCTGTGCTGACAGAAGCAGGTCACTCAGTGTACATTTCTATTTCTCTTGTTGTTTTGAGTAAGCATCATTATCCTTTATGTGTGTAGCTTTCTAGAGGTATACAACAATTATGTATTTATTACAAAAGTGTAATGCTTCCAAACTCACATGCTGGGTACCCAGAGACGAACAGTCTTGTCTCTGGAGGCGGAGGCTACTAGGTGGCCAGAGGGAGAAAATTGAACAGCCATGACAGCATCTTTGTGTCCATCAAAACGATACGCTCGCATCTGAGGTTTCATGTTCCAGATCATCACACATGAGTCCATAGAGCCTGTGGCTGTTAGAGTTGGGGGCACAAATGAGTCAACTAAACACACTGTATAAGACTGCAAAATAAAACAGTATACAGAAAACAAATTATTAAAAAACATATGAAGTAAATGATCTACCCATAGAAAAACACAAAGACAGAAAGTTAATTGTAGCAGTTACCAATCTGTTTCATGTTACAGCTGAAGTCCACGCTTGTCACAGAGTCCCTGTGACCCTTGAAATGTCTCTCAAGAGTTGGATCAGACTATATGGAAAAGAGACATACACATGGCAGTTACCATATCAAAGCCAATAAAAACCTGTTTCAAATCTTAAGAATTTCCCCATCACAGTGACTAGTGATGACTAAATAAGCAACCACCAAACCTAAAAATTGGAGGAAAAAAATTATCATTCCACTTAACACTCTTGCATCATCAGGACTGTGTGCAGAATGACAGCGGGCCAGCAGATGAAAATTTCTGCAATTTATAAAAAGTTTGTATGACTAATCGTGCTCTTTTTTAAATACTGCTTGTATTACTGCTTTGCTACTCGTAATACTACTTTACTGCAAGTAAAGCATGAAAAAACTAAAAATCGTTATAAAATGCTTCTTACAATCAAACTACAATCATTATATAGTCAAGCTGAAGCGTTAATAATAAAATTGTGGATGGCTTAATTTTATTCCTCTGACTCATTTTAGGGGTTCTTATTCTGAGCATGCTGGCTCACTGCAATACTGTATTTACTTAATGAGATACTGAGTACATGTATCAATGATGTAATTTTGCGCTGCGCTTGGCCAGTCAGGCTGTAGTTCAAACTTTGTGCCGCCGCAAATAATCTCTATCAATCAAATTACATCCTATTATACAAGAACTAGCATTAGTATAAGCCCCTTATATATATTTTACATACTGAAGTGAAAAAAATCTAACGTAATCGAAGAAAGGTTTTAGTTTGGGGTTTGATTTTCCATAATGCACGCATAATGCGTCTTGACAGGAAGTGCTGCCTGAGAGGCAAGGTTCAGGGGGAAATGCTACCATCGCAACCACTGGGTTACCAAGGAGACGTGAGCTGTGGTAGTTGTAGCCACTGACTAGCCGTTAGCTCGGAAGAAGAGCAGAGAGGACATCAAGCGCCGGATGTTTATTTGTAAGGGGACATTTGTAACATGGCAGAGCTGCATATTATAGGCCAGATCGTTGGAGGCAGAGGTTTTCCGCAGAACAGCCTGTTTTGCAAATGGGGCGTTCATACGGGAGGAGCATGGCGTCTTCTCTCAGGGCTAAAGGAGGGTCAGACCCAGGTGGATATCCCCCAACTAGGAGACATGGCGTATTGGAGCCACCCGATTGATCTGCACTACGCGACTAAGGGACTGCAAGGTTGGCCCAAGGTTCATCTACAAGTGTGGCACCAGGACTCTCTCGGACGCTGCGAGTTGTATGGCTATGGATACTGCCACGTCCCTTCCAGTCCCGGACACCACCGGATAAGCTGTGTGACCTGGAGGCCGCTCGGCTCCTGGCAAGAGCAGTTGGCGCAAATGTTTGTCGGCGGAGGTCCCCAGCTCCGCAGCCCGGACCTTATATACAGCGGGGCGGACAGATACAGACTGCACACCGAAGCCATGGGAACCGTAGAGCTGGAACTCGGCGTTATCATGAGACACTTTGACAAATATGGCGTCGAGAGCTAACAAAGTGAAATGAAAAGGACTTCAGGGAATTGTTATGGATTATAAATTATGCAGGCAGAGTTTCTACTTGTTTCTGGCAAAGTTTTGTACTTTTTAAAAACTGCACTTGCATTTTTATATACTATGTGTATGTAAATAAACCGTCGTTACGATGAAGTTGGTTTCTTGTTGGTATGTCATTTTACATTCAAAAGCTTGAGAGCTACCATATCATTCAGTTAGACCTCATATTCAATTTAATCCTACAGAATTTCCAAAAAGTTCGTATAATGTAATATCTAAATCGTCTAGATAGAAATGAAGAGTGCCCAGATCCCTGTAACACAATCTATTGCTCATAATTCATATTTCCAATAACTTTGGTATTTAGAAAGATACCATCTTCATTTTTCTCATCTTGATTGACATTCTCTTGGTCCAGTCTCAGGTTACTGACTCATGTACACGACAGTATTTGAATTTTTACCTTGATACTCCTTAACACATAAACAAAGGGTGAACACAGTTGAGTGATGTGGAGATACAAGAAAAAAAACTGCACAGAAGTTGTTTAATTTATACAATACTTAAATGATCGATCACTGATTCCAGGTCCTGACTGTATGTGACATGAACTACAAAATCATCTCGGGCAACAGAATTTTTAGCGTTGTGATTAAATGGTTTTTGGACAGTTCTCTGAAATTATTATTCTGAAAGTTTGGAACACACGACTGCCTGTCACTTTTCATCAATACGCCCTCCTGTTTTTTTATATAACTCTTTGCTCAAAATTTCGGCAGCAGCAGCTCTTATGCACCCAGGTCAGACATGCTTCTGATTAGAAGTCACTTAAAAGTGAGAACGGCAAATAATAATAAAAAAAAAACTTAAAAAAATAACCCTAACCCTAAACCGACATTGCAGCGAAGACTAAAAAACTGGCCCAGCTGAAGATGGATGTCAGCAACCTGAAGGAGGGCATCATTAAATACTTAATAATAGACAACAGAAAATACTAAATATCGAGTGCTTACATTACCTCACACTTCACTCCTCCTCTCAAGCATTATGCCACGTTTTTTGATGAATTTATCTCCATCTTACAATCCAGATGTGACTGACATTTGTGTCATTTGTTTGTCTGCTAAATCTAGTCAAGTCAAGCAAAATAAATGCAATTTTTAAAGGCAAATTATGTGTCAAATCTGTGATTACAACCTCAGCAGCACACATGAGACGATGCGATAAAAGCTTCATAACACAATTTACGGCAGCGAGAAAACGCTGCAACTTTGCATTATTTGACATTCAGCCAACAATTATTTCGTGAATATAGTTCCAGCCTCAGTTCGACGGTTTCATTCATTTGTGACCATAGATATCAACCGTGTTACACATTTTCCCTCTTAATACAAAAACGTGTTGGAATAATGTTGCGAGATATTTCAACCAGGTCACACTCATCAGAGATTAAGCTTACCTCGTATGCTTAAGCATTGAATCAATTATGTTCAAGATAAAGTCACCATTACATATATAAAAGTAGTGCTCTATTGGTAACGTTACCCTTTACTTTCTACTTTTTTTTTTAATTGAACTTAAACAGCGACTGTGAAGCTACAGTCGAGAAACTAACTTCAGCTAAAATGCTCTCATGATAAGTGTTATACTTGCTTACGTTAACTCACCTGTGCTGAACTCATCTTTCCTGATATCGAGTTTAAGCAACCGCTAACAGCGACTTATCTGACCGTTACAGCCGTTACGTCTTTGCTACGGTGAACGAGACAAACGTTAATACACTGTTAGCTCGCAGGCTAACGCTAGCTTACGGCTAGCTGCTGGTTGCTGACAACAACAGAATTCAGTTTACGCGCCGCGATTGGGCGCTGGGCGTCTAGTCAGACTTCTTAAAGGAAAAGATGCACAGTTAACAACGTTTTTTTATGTAAGCTCTCATGTCACAGAGATGACATATCAGAAGTTAAGCAACTAAACGTAAATGATTGGTGTTTTATAAATCCATCTGAATAATTAAGTGGTTTTTTTTTTTTCATTTTACGGTGTTGTGATACTTCGCTACCACCAGATGTCAGCAGTGTAGCGCAGTTACAAATATGCACCAATGTGAACGTGATAGTTGTTGGAAAGAACGGGAAAAACAGAGTTTTATATCAAAATAATTGAAAAATATTGATTTTATGTTGTATTTTCTGTAGAACCCATATATATAGACCCTGTAAAGAGGAGTACTGCAATAAGCAAGAAGAACATATGTGATAGTCATTCCTGTCAGACAGTACTGGAAATTGAGTGCATTTTTACTCACATAGCCTACTATTAAGCATACATTTCAGACATATGCTTATTTTGATTTTTTATTTTATTTTATGGTATGTTATTCTTCTTCTTTCTTTTTTACTCTAATACATATTTTGTTTATTGTCATTTGTATGATGCATTATATAAATAACTGAAAATGCATTTAAAATTTGGAGCTCCCCGGCCAAGTTACATTTAATGTGCTACTGTTCTGTTAACAACAGTAACAATCCAATAACATAACAAAGTGACAGCGGGATTTCTCTAAACTGAGTAATATTTTGATCCAAACTTGCTAAAACAAATTTTAGTTAGTTAAAACTGTAACAACAATACTTTTGTGCTGCATTGTTCCACTCTCTCTATGCAATGTGTACATTTTTCCAAGGCTGAAATACTATGAGGCCTTGATTTGTTGTGTGGTAATTTCATTTAACAAAAATGTAGGAATATGTAGGAAAAGTTCTAGAACTAAATTTAGCTTAGAATTCCTCCTTAAGTCAGGGCTTTAGGGCCAAACTTAAGCCCCTCACTATGTTGATTTTATGCATTAGTTTTGCATATTCACAAATTTTCAGTAAACTATTTCACAAACCAGTTAAAACACCTTCAAGCCTCATTGCTTTTTGGCCTTCAGCAACTTGTCTGCTCTGCCTGGTTGATAATGCCGCCTTGTGCCCCACCTATGCAATGGATTAACTCGTTGTAACCTTGGTACACACATTGGTTATCTCATGGAATAAAGGTCAGGTTTAATATTTTGTTTGTTTTACCAGGTATGGCAATAAGAGAAGTTTAAAAATATCATTAATCAGAGCAAAATAAAATTATACATGGCTATAAAAATATGAAACAGTTTGTAAGAGGGAACTAAAATGTCATAGGAACATACTGATTTATCTATTATAGTGTGGTATTGCAGGGCTTTTCCACTCCTGCTAAAAAACTCATTATTCTGACCTGTTCAGTGTAAACAGAAACCCTCTCTTCAACCAAATCCCTTGTGAGCAGTTTCAGCTGGATGGTTGCTGTGTCACATAGTCAACAGTTCATACCACAAATATAATTATGCTATTCCTTCCTTAGCCCAAAGTTGCATAACATGACTAGCTGTTATTATGTTGTTTTCATATTGTTTTTTACAACATGTATTCATGATCCTTTTGTAAGATGTATTTACAAAAAACAGGCCGAAACTCACTTTGACACACAGGAACCAGTTATCTATAATGTTAAACAAAAGACCCAAAGAAATTAGATAACTTGCATGGCAGTACTTGTAGGCCTTTAGGAGATTATTCAAAGACATTAACAAAACTCATTACCTTGTTCAGATATGAGCTCAGACCAGACTTCTGCTATGCGGTTGAACCATCCCCATTTTTTAAAAGATATTTACTTCCTTTAACTCCTTTCACAAACTGTATTGCTTGTAAGTCAAGGATCACATTACTTGATTGTTACATCCTGAAGGTGTTAATGATAATTTCACACATTTTAAATACTGTAATAAAACATGAAGTAGTTTTGATTTAACTGCCTTTACCAGAATCATATTCTCTGAATGAGTCAAACCAACAGATTTATATTCTCCTGGGAATTGTTATAATAATATCATACTATAAACTACAAACTATACACTCTCTATGCACTTTAGTATGAAATAAGAGCTTGTAATGCAACCCATCAACATGTTAAGAATCTCTTTATTTGATGGGCACAGTTAATAATTCCTAATATTTGTAGAAACACTTCCTCCTTATCATTGCTTCCAGTAGATGATGTTGACGAGGAAGAAATGAGGAAGAGGAGTAAATAAATGGCCTGGAATGCTTGTAATCACAACTAATGATTCATGTGTAGCAGCTGTTAAAAGGCTGTAGCTAGCATAACAAGTTGTTTTAAACACACACACTTCAGCAGCACTTTGTGCTTACTGTTGAAGGGAAGTAGGATGCACTTTACTGAAAATAAATCTGGGTTGGTCCATAGACACACTGCTTCCTTCTCCGTAAGAGAGGATGTTTTTATTAGTTTTTATTACTTTATCTGCTGGGTCTTTGAGTTGTTTATGACTGCTGCCTTCAAAAGGGACCAGTCTTATCTTCCTTACAGTCAACTTTCATCAGGATCCATGTGATTTTCTGTCACTCAAAACAGTCATTGTACTGTTCTTTTGTTTTCCATAATGCAGGAATAATTTTGTAGTAGATGAGTAAAGAAAGCTTGTAATGAATGAAGCTAAGGAAGCAAGAACAAACAGCTAGCCTCTTCCCAGCAATCTGCCTATTTCAACAGCCCTTTACTGTTTACACACTATATTGAAAATATGGTTTAATGAGCAACTAGACTACAGATTGGAGTAACAGGTTGAGTGGCTGCCCTCAAGTTTTCTGGCTAACATGATTCAACGTAAAAAGACTTTGAGTTGCTTGCAGACATTTATTTACCACAGATATTTATTTTTATTTTTCTTGACTTTGTCTGTGGCTGGTTGTTTTGGTGTGCTTCCAGTCTTGTTAAACAAGGCTAAGCTATCTCTTTCTGAGCAAAAGTGTCTTTGTACTAACTATTTACTTACTTAATTCACTGTTTTTTAAATTTTGGCTCTGGCAGGTTTCCCCTATTGCTCTTGCTATCTTGCTAATCCAGACTAAGATATACCATGGAGTTACATTCTTTCTGTACTGAATGAGGGCTACAGTAATAATGAAACTTATATTTCTTCTAACACCCAGTAAGACAAGATAAGGGAATTTCCAAAATAATCACAGTCTTCCTTGTAAAAGTTTTATAATACTTATTGACAGACTCAATAATTTTATGTTTATCTTATCCTCTTTTTTTCTTCCTCTTTTGCATTTACAACTTACAGGATATTAATTCTGGCAAAACTAACACTTAACACTAACAATACACTGATAAAACACAGGGTAAAAGATAATAACACAGAGGCTGTGGGGAAAGGGAGGACATAAATACAATACAGCACCTCATTATTATATATATTTAATCATCTTTACTGGTGAACACAGTCTATCTGACCTGTAGGGGAAGCCAAGTTTCAAAATGATCTCTGATACAGTTATGGAAAGCCATCATTTGCAGCTATCAATTAAAAATAACACGGTGGAATTTTACTTTAAAGTAACCAGGGGGTATTGAAAATCACTTATCGCATATAACAAACTGAATTTAAATATTACATAATTTAATACATGGTTTTAAAAGCTGTAATTCTCAATATAAGTTCCTCTTTGTTCATAAGAAGCCTAGATTTAAAAAGATGTGTCATATAATTACTTGTGAGGCTGAGGTAAAGTTTTGGCCTGGTAACAGAAAATGATGTCACAGCAGCAACAACTGATCTCACAGTAAAGCTACTAATTAGTGGGAAACCACATTTGTCATGTAAATGTTTACAGCAATCATAAGATCAAGATCACACAATGAAAGAGTTTCTTGGTTTTTGATGATCCTAAACTTCTTATTTAGAGCCTAACTTGGTTTCTTTTGTCAGAAAGTTACAGAAAGTAATTATCAACAGCTACCATATTTGATAGCTTATGTGACTTATGTGACTTATTTTTTATGTAATGAACTAGTTTCAGAAAAAAAAACATTGCACAATATCACTCTTTTCCTAGCTTTAGAGACACACCTCTGCTCTCTCGGTTAATTTACGGACAAATCATTTTGCACCATTGTACTACTTCGTAAAGGCATGACTGTTATGTAAGGATGCATTTACCACAATGCTTGACCAGTTTTGGTTTATTTTTAGAGACAAAAGCAAGACAACTATGAAGTTCATGTCAGATGTGAAGATTTGCTTCCACTGAGCTGTTTTGTGAACATGATCTGCTCGATTGCACTCGCTGTCTGTTAAAACATGGTTTGCTTTAGCGGTTGCCAAATGTAATGGAAGGTATTATGTAATGTTTGCTCCATGCATGATCTTTGAAGATCTTTCCTTTGATTGTTGCTGCAAAAGTAAAAAAAAAAAAAAGGGTCCTCATGGTCAAAGTTTGGTGTCACAGTGTTGTTTATTTGATTTGAAATGTAATGCACTTAAAACAGAGCTGATTACATTATAAAGACTTGTGTTGCTTTGTGGTTATAGTCAAAGGTTTTGAACAGGAGATTAAATCATCCTGAATCTGGTGCTGCACTTTTCTGTTCCCATCCGTGCCATGCCAGTCTCATTTTTTGCTATCTTGAGTATAACATCAGTACAGAAGAATAATGAGTTTTACTCCACAACACTATGTATTTGTTTTGATTTGAATATCTTTTCTCCTAAATGAAGGTAAAAGCTACAGTGTACAACAATCACAGGCTCATGAAATTTTTATGACTTCATTGAACAGGAAAAACTTAGAACACTTCAATAATTTATTCACACCCATTATTAATGTAAGTGTAACATGCTCCCTTGGAATTCACAGTTCAAATATTATCACTGCTAATTAACATTACACAACGAAATAATAAACCCTTCAATTTGATGAATGAATCATATGTAAAGCTACATGGATTAAAGACTGCTCCTGTGTTCTTACGAACTCTCTTGTCTTAAAAAGTGCCAAAAACAACAAAGTTGTGCAAAACAACCATGAAATTTCTCATTTTCAAACAAATGTTGACTGCAGATATTCATTCATGCTGACTTTCAAATCAAAGTCTGCCTCAACTTTTTATGATTAAGGTCTTTTTTATAGGCATTTTGACAGAAGATTGAACAGAACAACAGAACTTACTCACCCACCCAGCCACCCCCAATGTACAAAAGGGGGGATGGGGCATAAAGAGATGTATACATATGTGCATATTTTGAATAAAACTTAACAGAGTCCATTGGTGAGGTGCATATAAGAAGACAGTAATTTGCCAACATCAAAAGTTAAGAGGAAGCTCAGCATGGACCAAGTTTAAATGTAGATGGCAGTTAAATGTTCCAAAACATAAATAGAAAATTAAAAATGTTAAGACTTCGAAAGATGATAAATAAATTAGTAAACTTAAGTTACAAATAAAGAAGTAAATACATAAATGTCATATAAGGTGCAAGTCTATGATATCTTTGGCGTCCATTTCTTCTGTATTGACTAAGAAGGGCTGCCAGATGGTAAAGAATTTCTGGGCACAACCTCTTGAGGAGTCTGTCCTCTCAAGCATCAAATGATGGATAATATCCTTAAGCAACAATTTAAAGGTAGCAGGAAACTTCTCCTTCCATTTATTTAATGTAAGTTGACATGCCAAAAGGGATCCAGAGGCTGTCATATTTTTTGCCTGTCAGCTAAGATGTACACCTTGTGGAGTTACTGCGAATACTGCAGTGATGGCAGAAGGTTCTAAGGTTACTTTTAAAATAACAGAAAATGTCCAATTAGGTTCCATATAGGATAAAATCAACTATTGAGTTATATTAGCAAGATGTAAATTTTGGCTTCCTCTACAGCTCATTTCAACAAACAGAAGTGAAAAAAATGTGAAGCTCTAAACTTCCTGCTTCAGCTGGGGCGACTGCATTCTTGTTCTGGCGATGATTTCCAGTAAAGGAATGAAGGAAAGAGGCCTGTTAAAATTCCAACTCAAAATGTTGTTTTTGTGCGTTTGTCAGTGTTCTGTGAAGAGAACAGTCCTTATCGAGGCAACTGCCCTCACAGAGACACAACCATAAAAGGAAATTCAATTAGTGATTCACATTTACATAAAATGTCAGATTGTGCAAATTACCAACCATCCCACTAGTGTAATGTCATCTTTATCAGAGTTTATGAGATTTAAGTGTCCACCTTCCATGTCTCTTATTTGCCTGCTACCCTTTCACCTATATGGCTTGGGAACAAGGTTATAACATGTAAAAGCACACAAAGTCGGAAGAACAAAGTTATAATGCTTTTGCAATTTTATACCCTCTCACCCAGAAGTTATCAAAGTGCTGACTGAGAGCACTCTTTCCTGACCAACTATTCACCCTAACAAATCGAATCAAATTCATGCGTGCGTGTACAATACTGTCCTCTTTTATTCTTATGTTTTGATGGTGTCAGTGCTGCGTGACAGATTTGTTTAATGAAACATATCATTATCGGCAGACTTGCTGTAAGAAAAGGATGAGTGGTGTGTTTCTTGGCCCACAGGGTGATATAGGAAGACTCTATCACTGTGCCTGTCATCCCTTTATCAGCCTTTGTTGTCACGCACATACATGGTGCAAATATCACAATGCTCTCTTTCACTTTCATTGAAAACATGAAAAGACAAACCTTTTAGTAAAAAGCAGCTGAAGTAGTATAAAATTTAAAAGGTGCACTGGTTCAATTTGTTTTTCTTAAAACTCCAAATTCCTCAGACTTTTTTCTAGTTTTTAGGGCTGGAACCTCTTCTGATAATTTACTCTTGACTGGAAACAACAGGGAAGTTTGACATGAACTAAATGTTACCAGTAACCTGGTGTGACAGCCTCCGTGCCAGAGGAGTGTTAGGTACTGAAATATGTTACCTTTATGCTTACTTGTTCCTGGTGCGGCTTCAAGAGGGTGTGGGCAAAGTCTGAGTCTGGTTTAACTAGAGTGAAGGTTACAGCAGATTAAACATGTGCAAACAAATATGGAAGAGCCTGACAGTTATAACAATTTATTCATTTTTACTTTTATGAGTGATAATAATACTAATATATTGGAATTCAGCTGTTCTGCCCTAATCTGTAACATCACCTTGTAGATGTTTCTGACCAAGGACAGGGAGCATGAAAGGTCGTGTCCATGGCAGAGGAATGTCCAGCTGGTGAGTCTGGATACTTGCAAGTCACGTCACTATGTACAAAGGCTAATGTGATCCAACAAAGTCCTCATGCACTGCAATCAATACTCAGGTCCACTGTGTTACAGACATGTAACTGTTAAAAGAGCTGAAAAGGCTTTATTCTAGGGGTATGCAATCTTTCAAATATTTTTAGTATTTTCCAAGAAGTGTACCTAAAAGTACTACAAATTTGGCACTAATGAGTAAAGTAGAGACAGTGTTTAATCGGTGCTGCTATAATCTGGGAGTGTGTTTTCAGAACACAGCAGGTAAGCTAACATGAAAATAATGTGAACTTTCTCAGCAAACAAGCATAAAATTTAACATATATGGGGATTAATGTTTTTGATAATAACTGCATGATGAATACATACTTAATTTGTTTTGAATTACATTTTTTTCCTATAATTAGTTTTGGATATCGAAATATTTTTTGGGTTTCTTCCCAGGAAACTGATAGGTATTCGTGGACTTGTTTGACAAAACATTACAAAATAATCTTTCTTTAAAATTTATGACCCCAGAAACAACCGTATTTATTTTTTCTGTTGGCTCTCAAAAATGGGGCATCAACAAAAAACTCTGCTAATAAAAACAGCAGTCACTTCACAAAGCAAACTGTGTATGAGACAGATAATTGTCTCCAATCATTTCTTTAACAATCCAGTCAGGGTGCGGATCGTTTTGCAGCCTCAGAGTTTCATTCCTGTCTGACTTCATGCTCCAGTAAGCCAAACAGGAAACTTCTTCAGTCATAACATACATAAGAGAGTAATTAAGGTAAGCTTGTGAGTATAGTTTCCTGTGCGTCATACCCAATAAAGAGGGCAGTTAGTAAGAATTTCCTGAAAAGGTGAGCAAAGAAAACAAAGATAAAAATTATGGTGTGAAAATAGACAGATAATATTCTTAGTTTCCCATCAAGCAATTAACTATACAACCACTAAAGGCATCCAACCTGCAGTGCTGAGTCAAACACTGAAGAAATTTCCACCATCACATATCTTCCTTGACTGAGACGGGAAGTCTCAATTATGGTTCTCTGAGAAATTCTTTTGTTTTGTTTTGTTTTGTAGTTTGCCTCTGCTCTGTTGTAAGAACAGATGTGTCTCTTATGATCTTTCAAAACCACAACAAAAGTACTTGTGCAATATGCAGCGCGATTCCCGCTTGTGCTTGATGGTCAGTGCCAGTTTATTTATACTAGAAGAGATCATCAAGTGTCTCAGTTTGACTCAGAGTGGCCTGGTCTAAAGGAATCGGTGTTATCCATTTATACACAGGAAGTTACAGAGTTTCTGACTTCTTATTTGTGGTTTATTTTATTGATTTTTCTTGTATTGATTTGAACTGCATATGGGTAATAAGTGACTAAATGGGCCTGCATAGTTTGTACTGTAAATACCATGTGACAGAAGTGGCCTCCAGGGACTTAAATGCAATTAAATAACTGCTGCACAGCAATCATGTTATTTGACTCTTTGTCCCAGCAATGACTCACACATCCATTTGATATCCTTCTAAATGCATAGTGCATACAGTTCACGCAGGCAAATGTAATCTTTACTTTTTACACTTGCTATCAGTCACATGATGACATTCCAGGAGGCCCCAAGGACCTGCAGATATCTGGACCCTGATGGCAGCAGCAGGCCAAACAATGAGTCAGTGTCACAGACAACCAATGCAATGAAACTGATTAAAACAAACTGTCTTATTCAAACACCTTTTTTCACTGAACTGTTTCATATGGTCTAGTATTATACTAAAATAGGATCCACAGCCATTTTGAAA
>JAPZDY010000012.1:10013606-10047034 GCA_029783645.1 Ctenochaetus hawaiiensis | reverse complement strand
CGATCTGGCATTAAAGTCAATAACTGATCTTTGTATCTGTGTTGCTTTCTCCTATTTTTGATGTTAATAACAAAAAACTTATTTTTCCATAACCATGTAATAATAACTCTTTTTTTGTTGTTGTTACAGCTGGAGGCCCTGTGCAAAGAAGTAGATCCGCAAAGCTATAAAACAGTTAAAGTGATCAAACTATTGTAGGTTTTTATTTAACCTTACTAATTTTAATTATTTAGATTAATTTTGAATCATGTACAAGCTGCTTACTCTGGCTTATGTATTTTATTTTCTCTCCTGCAGACCAGGTGGTGCAGTTGTACAGCGCACAGAAAAGTACATCTATGCAAACCAAGAAATCCAATTTGCCAAAGTTGATCCACAAAGCCATAAAAAAGTTAGAGTCATCAGGTCATTGTAGGTTTTCATTAAACCTTACTGATAAAATTATTGAAATTATTTATTTAATCAAGTACAAGCTATTAACTTTGGCTACTAAATTTCTTTTTTCTCCTGTAGAGCGGTTGGTGTTGTTGCAGAGAGTGTAGCGGAGTACAACTATGTAAACAACCAAACCCAAATCGACTCTGTCAACTCTGAGCTTACAGGGGTGTTCAGGAAAATCTTAAATGAGACAAGTAATCTTGAAAAGATTAGTGAGGCCCTTAATGCAACTGTACAACTGAGTGAAATCACTTTCCCGCCTCCTGAGATTGAAGGTAAATATGTCTGAGATGTAAGCAGTGTTTCCTCACATAATGTTTTTTATTATGTCCTCATTTGTATCAAGGCCATGTGATATATAACAAATATTTACTTTTTTTCATCAGATATACAGGACCTGTTTCCTTTTATTAACTGCTCTCGGTATGCTAATTACACTGCTGTGCTTGTAAATGACGCATGGCAGTGTGAAGGACCTTGCAAATATCTCACAGATTACTGTAATCGTAATGGAGAATGTCTCAATCACATTGAAAAAGGGCCTATTTGTAGGTATGTCAAAACCACTGGTTTAATCTTCATTGCATAGAACTATATAGACCTATGTCTAGCAAGTTTTCTCGTACTATTCATTTTATTAACATGTTCACTTATATGACCCTCTAATCCAGTTGCTACGAGTCTAGCCTGAAGAAGTATTATGGCTCTTACTGTGACCTCTTCTATTATGGGCCGGGTTTCTATGGAGCACTGTTTGGATCACTGGCAGCACTACTTCTGCTCTCCACTGTCATTGTCATTGCTGTCATGGTGAAAAAGAAACATATCCGTGTTTGGTGGGTTATGATGCTAATAATGCATTTTTCTATATAGTAAAATTGAAATTTCCAACAAGTTTTGTTTCTTGTTGCGTGTAATCCTAAAGTTACAAACATTGCCATGTGTAACAAATAAAGCTGTCTCTGCATTTTAGGAAAAGAAGGAGCTCCAATAGCAGAAGACTGTCAACTTTTGAAGAAGAATTTTTTGACTTCTCAGATACAGGTTTGTCCTGGTCTCTTTTTCAGTCATTCTTTATCTGATCACTGAGTAAATTTGAGTAATTTTAGGAATTCTTCAGCAAGAACCGTAACATTTGCAGAGTCAACACTTTTTGTGTTCTTTTACCCAGGCAATCACAACCTTGGATTTTCTGGCTCTTACATGTAAGAGCCATATCAGCAACCCCATCTACCACATGCTGAAACTAAGTTGCAGGTATTTTTGTACATTATTTCAGTAAAACAAGTGCCTATGAAAGTCTTCTGGAGGACAAATAAATGTAAAATTATAGTTAAAGTGTAATTAATCATATGTGACCCTTCTTATGTTTTTCCAGGACTCAACAAATCATCCAGGGGATTTGAACAAGAACCCAAAATAAAGGCAAACAGGTGGAAACATTTAGTTTTAAATTCAATGTTTCTATGTAAGCAAACAAAAAAAAGAAAAAAAAAAATACGGATCAATATGACCTGCTATGTGTGTTGTATATACTAGTGATTATTAATTATATGTAAATGTGTAATTTTATAAATGTTGCACATGTAAATACTGACTCATGTATTGTTAATTTTTTTTTATTAAAAAAGTGTGTGTGTATATATGTCTACATATGGTTTGTACTTCTACATATTTGTATCACCTGTTCTTAAAACTAGTCATTTTTTTCTAATAATACATCAAGGTAATGGACATTAGTGCTTTTCATAAAATCCATAATACTGTAGCTAAATATTACCTCCTACTGTGAGACAATACCACTGCGCTCAGTTTAGCCTCTTCCTGTTAGATCATATGGAGTTAAATAGCATGAGTGGGTGTGCTTACATCTAATCCTGTAATAACCATCACAACATCCTCTTATAACAACTCAGCATTTTACATTAATCACTACAGTAATAGTGCTGACTGTGGCTATCTCAGTCATTGAAGTGACAGAGGGGCTATAAGAGAGAAAATGACCCTGCTCCCCGCATGTCGTCTAAAATAAGATCTCTCCTTGAAGTGCTGCTCAGACTGCTAATGAGACACTTGTGTAAGGATTTAAGCATTATGGACATTATGGCAGACAATCTTTACAGCCAACCAACACTACTGTTCTCTTCCAATCCATCCCATTATTCTTCTCTCTTTTCCTTCCGTCTTTCCACCCCTCTCACTGTGATTTGTTCTATCTGAAGGCATTCATGTCTGGCCTTCTGCCCGAGCTGCCATTAAGATGTTTTAAGCATTTTCTCTGCATCCCACACCATTTCTCTCTTCCCTTTCCTTTTCTTCTCTGTGGAATCCTTCTGGTATTTATAGTTTATCTTAAATCCAAGCTGCCTTGCACATGGAGAGCAGACTGTGGCCATGCTATGTTAATGGATATCAGAAGTCAACCTTTTGATCTGGTTTTGTTTATTGATGCACTCTGCACTTTGTCAATGAGCTGTGTGTGTGTGGGAGCAACTGCTGAGAAAAGCAAAAACTCCCCAAAGCGTGCTCTCACTGCAGCCACGATGCTCCAAAGAGATACAGGCATGCCAACTCTCCCACATGCTTGGAAACACAAACAAGCTTGACAGCATTATTCATGTTTTCTTATTTTTACTTCTGTTCCATCACCAAAGATAAGTGAGAGGAAGTTTCCAACATTATTTATATCTTGATGTTTTACATCTTTTCCATTGCAAAAAATAAGTTCAAATTTTCAGTTGAGGTACAAAAGGAATAATCCTGAAATTTTTGTTGATTTCTTAACTTGTCAGGTATCATAATTATTAAGTTTAAATTTAATTTTGTACAAAACTTTGATATCAGACAAAATGTTTACAAAAGTAACAGCCTCAGCTGTGCTTTGTTTAAAGCATATTAGCAAATGTTAGCATGTTAACACACCAAAGTACCCTTTTAATGTCAGCATGTTAATATTGTTGTTGCATGCATGCACAAGTCAAATTACAAAAGGTGTCAAAAGTGATAGGAGCAAGTGCCAGTATAACACAGTTCAGCAATACCACAAACTGCAGCCTTGACATGACTGTAAAGTTGCACAGTCATGTCCTATGACAGTTATCAAAAAACTGATAATAATCTTGATAAAGATAGGATGTATTGCAGGATTGTTTTGCAATTCTGCAGTAGGTTTAGTGCGGTGTACCTAAAATAATGGTAACTTAATGTAAAGTGAAAGCTCATCATTTTTTTTAATACCACACAGGGGCAGTAGGGGGCAGAGAGTCCTAGGAAGCCAGATCATATGAGAGGAATTCAGCTTCATCCCTCCAGTAACCTGGTGTGTGTAGAGACTTATGATTGTGCCCAGAGACCCTAATCTCAGGTTAGCTTTAATCTCTCTCGATGTGTTAGTTTTGTCAAGAAACTTTACTGCTTTTTTGGCAAAAGTTCCTAAAGAAATATGTTCATCCTGCACTTTGAGCTGCATCAAGTTGAAAATATATATATCCACAGATAAAATCTCACTGGCTTAGTTAAGCTAAAGTCCCTTACCTCTTCATCAACCCATCCTCTCATGTTTTTGTTGTGCAACTGTTGTGTGGGAGGTTTATTGTGTGGAACAGTTAAGGTGACACACTGACAGCTGCAGATTAACTCGAGAGAGACAGAAATCAGCTGGTTAAAACGGCAGCTGTGAGAGTGGGTACAACTGAGGTATGCTAGCATTGCGTTGTTTGTCAGTGGGAAACTGGAAAATCATTTGGGGTAAAAGACTTACAATCAGTGAATAAATAAAATAACACTAGATATGCATCATTGGAATCTTGCGTTTTTGCCCGATGATGTCTCTGTGAAAACATATATTTCTCCCACTATCCCTTTCTAGAAGAGCTAAAGGCCTGTAATACAGTTTCCCGGGTCACTGTGCACATTCGGTCCCCTTTTTTCCTACCAGACTCACTGATTTGCTGCCACCAGAGGTCAGACATCAGGGCTTTCAAGCTCAGGATACAAAATGCTTCAGATTTTTAATCTGCTTAGCTCTTAAACTTTCAAGATTGTACCTCAGGTTTTTCCCTTTTATGTTCCCTGGATCTACAAGCACCTGCAGCACCAACAAGTAGCCGCAAAAAGAGGCAGCCTGGACCGTGTGAACTTCACAGATAAAACAGTCTGCTGTCTTTTCACCCACTCTCTCTCTATTCAATAGCCTCCAAGTATCTTGACAACCTTGCCTGGTATTTTGGCAGCAGTCCCTTGAGTGTTGATGTCAGCTGAGAGAGGGGAGGGAGGGAGGTAGAGGCACTGAGAGAGAGAGAGAGAGAGAGGGGAGGAGGGGAGGAGTGAGCGGGCTATTCAAGGCACTTGTCCTCTGTCTCCCTAAGAGCTTAGAGGAGGGGGAGGCGCACATGCATTGAGGGAACACACTCACACAAACACACACACACGCATGCTAGTAGCGGCCACATTTTCACAGCCTTCTCTTCAGACTGACAGCAGCAAACGGAGTTGAGAGCCAGCTCGATAGAGCGAGGGAGGAAGGTTGGAAACAAGGGAGGCATCCACAGAGAAGAGAAGACTACATAGGATTTGTCCCTATATCTCCTTTTTTTCGGCTCATTGGGAGCTATAAAAGGAATCTGCCCCGTGCTCTTTTTGCACTGAACTTGCTGTGCACCTTGCTATGGCAGCCCCAGTGGGACATGGGAACACTGTCTCCCTTTCATCTTGTTCCTCTTACCCTTGGACTACCTTCTTCTGGGCTCTGTTGACCCTTTTAAGCCAAGTTTGGGGCTTTAACCTGGATACTACTCACACACTGCATAAGTTGGGAGACCATGGCACCTTTTTTGGTTTCTCTCTAGCACTTCACCAGCAGCTTACCCCAGAGCCTCAGAGCTGGTGAGTGGATGAATGCGGCACAGAGTATGCCATGTGTGTGTCCCATGTGTTTCTGACTTTTTGTTGCACCTTACAAACTCAATATATGTGTTTCCTATCTTGTATCTGCACCTGTTCAGCATGTAAATTGTTCACTACCATGAATTGTATTTTTTTTAAAGCTAAAAATTGAGTTGCGTGGCTATTACAGTCGGCATTTTCATGCTGCACCACTCCTGTGGATTTGCTAAATCACTGTGGCTCCCATGACTCTGAACTGGGTGCAGGAGATTTAGCATGTACAGCACAAGCAGCCTGAACTCTGAATTAACATATGATGATTTACTGTAAGTGGAGAGTGGATGAGAGTAGGGTTGCTGAATCAGCTGGCAGGCAGTGACTTCTGAAGAGGAGAAAAAGGGTTATTAAATGATTTTTTCAGAGCACTTCAGATCTGATGCAAAAGTCTAAGTGTATAAGCTATGTGTAGTCATGGATGTGTGTTTGCTTGTGACCGTGTTTGCTCTCTGATCTGCTGTTTGCCAACAGCTGTTTCTCTGTGTCTTTCAGTGTGACTGGAACACTCATAAGCCCTGTTCCCTTCTTCAGAAATCATGAATAAATTATAACAACAGGTCTGCCTGTAAATCTTTGGAAATAGTTGCTGTATGACAGTAAATAAGAGGCAGCCTTAATATTCCTCGCCCGAGGCTATGTGATTAATATTTTATCCAATGAGGTGCAAGAAAGAACAGTTTTTAATATATCCACAGCATTTTAAAGAGTTTATTTTCATTAGCATGCTGTCTCCTCTGTATTTTCCACCTCATTATTACATCAGATCACATCAGTTCCTGTACTTAAGCAGCCATAAGATGTAAACTTACTCCATTACAAGTAAAAGTACTGAATTAAAAATCTTGAAAAAAACTGTTATATTACTGGAACAAAGGGAAGTAATCAAAGTATCAAAAGAATAAAAACATTTGTGGCGCATTTTGTGGTGTTTTTTCACGTCATATTTTGTAAAATCATCATGCGGGAGACTTTATTTTTATATTAAATATTAATTTGAGTTATAACCAGCATGGAGTAAAATAGTACTACATTCCATTATGAAGTGAAATGAAATAGAAGTAGCTTAAAACACACTACTTAATTACTTTCCCTGAATACAACAAATGCAACATATATGCAATGTGTATAATTTAATATTAATAAAAATACTTATGATAAAGGTATTTACATTAATAAAGGTCCCTGTTTTGGTGCTCCATATTTAACTGTTGGCTCCTCGGTTTACCCGCACTGGAGTCATCCTGTCGCCTGGTCTGACCACTGACATCAGTATTTACAGACATAGAGAGTCAGAGCTCGAGTCACGCCACCCCTCTGAAACCTGCTTACTGTCCAGCAGCATTCCTGGAACTTATTTTAATACCTGAGGATGAGCTCAAAGTATTGTATCACTCACTACTGTGGCCCGTCTCAAACTGCAGCAGAGAGAAGACACTTGAGAAAATGCAACACCAGAGGAGTCAGTGCCAGGGGGAGACTATCAATAAACTAACTCAATGTATTGATTGATGGATCTACGGGAAGACAACAGGATGAATAATGTTGTGACCGGCATGCAGTGACATCACACACTGTAGTGATGACCTGATGGTGATTTCACCAATGTTCTATCATCTACTGCATCTTTATATGACTTGACGGTCATGATAGGCATGACTTAGCAGTCATGACCAAGAAAATTCTGACCACACAGCAACATTTTATAAATTTACTGTGTTTTTTTTTTCAATTTAAGTTTTCCAACATGAAGGATTTGTCATGTGAAAAAGGTTTATTCCCATCAGCTTTACATAAGCTCCATAATAAAAGCAGTCTGTTTCGGCTGATAAAATCCTTTCACTTGCAACAACTGATTTTTTAGTCACTTAGGGACAAAAGAAGCAACTCGTGAACAATATTGCCATAACGTCGCTTTTGAAGTTGATATAGTTGATTCACAGGCAAACAGCTGCTTTTTTACACATTCAACAGTTATGAAGCAACATAATCATTCTAAATCGTATTTGTGACCAGCTGATGAATGTAGGCTTATAAACCCTTTTTTTTCTTGTTGTTCTCCAACAACTCCAGAGGGAAATATCTGGCTCTCAGTTGCTAAATACTTGACTTTGTTCAATGGCTATAGCCTCTAACTTTGTCTCTCAGCCATTTGGTGCTAAACACATGTACAGAGAGTTTTAAAAACTTTTGAGTTAAAAACAGTTGCCTGTTGTGACCAAAAAGGACGTTATGTTCAGTAAAATCAAGGGGAGCTTTACTGATTCTTAGAACTTTCTGCAGGTTCATAACTTTGAGCAACCCCTTTTATACAGTTGCATGGTTTACACACCGTCGTGCCACGTTTCTGTTGTAAAAATGTTTTTTATGGCCAATTTAAGTTTACTGCATTTATTTCAGAGTTACCAAATCTGATCACATTTTGAAAAGTGACTGCAGTTGGGAGTAATATTGTGGTGCGAAAAATGATGACTGCTATCATTTATTTATTTAACTCTTGGTCTAAAATGGAATGTACTGAGGGTAAAAAAAACTATTGAAATTAACCTTTAGTGCACCAAAGTAGAATATAAACTCCCCTCAGATTTCTAAAATCCCTGAATTCTCAGAAACAAAAAAAGATCATGACTTCAGTGTTCTCTGTGGTTAAAGCCCAAGTTGTGATGACATTTTCATCAGCTCAGTGGGCTGCAAGAGTTTAAAACACTTAAATCTGATTTTATTGCACTTTTAGAGAAATGTATTATTCAGATAGCAAAACAGCAATTATCCCTCCTGTCTGAATAATACATTTCCATTAGGCTCTCTGATAGTGCCCTCTCTGTGTTACTGTAGTTCAGATTAAAGCATTTAGCGTCCAAGAGACTCTCTGTTCTTCAGATGCTCTGTCTCTGAACAATTTGCCTCAAAGTTACTGTAATTAGATGCTACTGACTCATTTTCTCTTTATAGTTTGAGGTGTTAGGTTGCTGTCGCCTGTGGTCATACTGCTTCGCTCTCCTTGTGTGTTATGCCTCCGGATTCAGTGGTGAAAATGATATTATTACTTTGATGCACTGTTCTGTGCTTACTCATAGCTACCTGTAACGTTAAAGTGCTTTGTCATACTGTCGCGTCTTTACAGTTTCACCTTTTCTGGTTTTGGAGTTACATGGTTTGTTAAAGGCTCTGAAAAAAAAATCTGATTCTCAAAAGCATCAGATAAGTTTGTATATTTCTTCAAAAGTCAGACCATGCAGTGTTGGAGAACGGACACTCGGCTTCAGATACAGCTGGCAGATAAATGGAATAAATATCCTTTTGTCCAGTTTTACAGTATCTCTTCAGTACAGATTCATAGCTGCCTCAAACCCTGCGGCTTCTTTTCAGCTTGGCAGTAAAGGCCGAGGCAAAGGTCAACCCATATGACTTGATGACCTCATATTGACTAATGTGCTGTAATGAGATCCTCTTTAGTATCATATTAGGAGGACGTAAAAGTATGCCATGCTAAGACATGGATACAGGCTTCGATTTGGCTTCCTTGTGAATTTATGTTATCTCTCTCGGTTGTTGTTGTTCTGGAGCCCCAAGCTGAACTTAGGGGGCTTCTCCTGTCACTGTTGCTGCTGATGCCAGACAGACCATGAAGTGAAGGGGTATTTCAGTCAGAGCTATATGTGTGTTTGCTATTTTGACTGCTGTGAGAAGTGCTTCTGCTAATAGTTCCCTGCCTGGTGAAGACAGGAAGCCCCCTGAGATTTATCTGACCACTGCCAATCTCCCTGAATTTAGCTACTGTTTCTTTACACACTGTTATACATCTTCCCAGCAACATAAACTCCAGAAACCATGAAATATTATATCTGTCTGAGTGTGGCATAATTTTAAATTTACAGTACTAAGGTGATAATGACTCCATGAAGCTGTACAGCTCAAATGCTAACACAAGCTATCATGCTAACAATGCTAAGTTCATCATTTAAATGTAGCCAACTAGCATGTTACTAATTATCATTAAAAACTGTCAACAAAAGCAAATTGATTAATATTTGATTAATATCTGATCTGGCGACAACAAAAAAGACAAGTGATCACAAAGTTTTTTACTGTTCATCCTCTTGAGACAATAAAAATCTGCTCACAATTTAGGTTTAAACAAGGTTCTCTGCACATCTTACTGGCAAAAATATAACTAAATCTGGTGTTTCACAGCTGTGACTGTTGAGTGCTGTGAATAAATCAGCGTGCTCCTGTCCACTGCACCACTTAAGGCTGGTAAATCACACTGTACCCAACATGTATGACGAAAAGTCTTAAGCCTTACCATTTCAGGTTATATCTTATTATAAAATTCCTGCCTCATAATTTTATGAAAAGGTCTTTTATGTTTTGCAGTGGGTTGACTAAGGTGGGGGATGGCAATTATGATGGAGGTCACAAATCATTTGTTATTGTTTCCTGATGGAGCTCTATCTGGCCTTGAGACACATATTGTGCTCACTCTGTATTTAGACCCAGCTATTAGCCTCCTTTTACGCAACATTTTCAATCATGTCAGTAAGTTCCTCTTTCATTCTGTGCCCTTTGTTGGTGAATTAATACATTTTAACAATCGCTCTCTTTTTCCTCCTAAACCACATCCATTTGTATTTGGATGCAGTGTAGCCACACATTGATAATTTTGTTGGACTAGGATTTATCAGACTCTCAATCTGTTGTTAGTAGATGCTGCTGTCACATGGAAAGCAGAAAGTCTCAGATTGCAGCTAGTTTCATGTTTAACATATTTTGCTTTGGGGTCTTACTGGGGAAAGATATTCAGTCTAGATGCTGGTGGGGCTACAGGTAGCCGATATAATCCCAGACATCTAGTAGGCAGTTTGGTTTCATTGCCTGAGTAAGAATCGAAAACAGAGCTTTCTGAAGCTGAACAAATCCTCTCATTGAACTGGAGACTTGATTAACAGTTTAAAAAAACAGAATGAACTGAGAAAGGGATTTTAGGATGACCTCCAAAGGGTTGCAGAGATTGCAAGAAAGGTAGAATGAAAAATATCATAAAACTCTTCACAAGTGGGCAACATCTAATTTTAGCAATAGTGTAATATTTTGGTAAATTTGGTGTTTTCTACCCTGTTGAGAGCAAGATGAAAAGACAGATACCACTCTTATACCTATGACCTTTATCAGGCTAAGCTAGAATTCAGTTAGCTTAGCTTAGCATAAAGACTGCCTTACAAAGCCTTACAAAGGTAACAAAAGTTAAAAATAATCCATCTACCAGCACCTATAAAGCTCAATACTAAACAGTTAAAACATATTTGGTTAAATTTATAGAAAAAAAGTTTTTCCATGGTTATACGAAGAGTAAAGTGGTGTTTATCTTCTGATCAAACTATTTGCAATATAAGCAAATAAGTGTATTTTCTAAAATGTTAGATTATTCCTGTAGATCTTTGCATTGACGCTATCTTTTATAACTTTGCTAAAATGCCTCTAAGCGCAATGTCTTCTGTAACATCCTCCTCTTTCAGTTCCATTTCTCTCTTTTTTTAATACACACATAAATGTTTGTAAAAGGGGCCAAGCATAACTGCTCCACACATTCAGAACACAATGCTAAATTTCTGGGAGCTAATTTGCATTAAAATAGCCAAATAAAAACCGCTTTTTTGCCCTCAGCTTAAGAGTACCTCCTTTTTTCAATTCATGATTTTTCTCCAGCTCCCCTCCCTTTTACTGTTATTGCTAAATCTCTTGGAAGCCATTCATGTGAAAGCCTCGTAAATGTAGGAACTCACCCCATTGCAAAGCTTATTTATATGAGAGATCAGAAGGAGCAAAGGGTATATAGCTTGGGCTTTACAGTCTGGCATGCACGCACAAACACATACGATTAATGCCCTTTACTAGCTCCCACTTACTCTCTGTCTATTTAGCATTATCCCATTCCCCCACACCGGACTGCCTGGGCCTGGACAAAAGCTCGGTGGGAAGCAGCACTGCGCGGCAGAGAGCTTTCAAGAATATTACTCTGCAGACCACGTGCTCACGTGGGGGAGAAGGACAATCTGCAGAGTCAGGAGCAAACATACAACTTAGATATCTGATGGAGGTGCAGAAAAAAATGCAGTTTTTGGCAGTGTAGAAGGAGCAGGAGCTGATTCTGCATCTGTAGATAGTTGGCAGATAAGGGCTTTAGAAGGCCAAGTACAGGCATTTTGATACCTTATTGCTACACATTATTTTACACTTTATACTAATTTTATATAACATAATGTTATTATATAGTTTGGTGTTAATGACTCAGTGTTTAATTCTGCTGTTTTCCCTTCCCGTATATTCTATTTAAAAAGCTCTCAGTTGTTAAAGCATTACCTTGAGTTGACTACAAATAGCGTATGATCTGTAGGTGGGGGAGGGGTGAGGGTCTGATGGGGACTGGGGCTGCAAGGATGAATAAATCATGGATGGCCTCCCCTTTGATTAAATGTGTGTGTGTGTATCCACGCTTATGTGTGCGTGTCCAATTAGACGGTTGACTCTGGTAAAGACGCAGTTTAATCAATCAGCTGATGGCGGCACTTCTAAGAGCTGATAGCCACCAGATCTAAGATCGGAAACAAGGCTGTAGAAAGCAGACAGAAATGGGAAATTACAAGAGATGTGGAGGCTTAATGTTTGAATTAACTAAAAGACATTTGCTGATGTTATTACATGTTATCAAACTAATAAAATATTTAAATGATTTATCTTATCACTGTTTTTTGCTTATCCTTTTTAATTTCCGTGAGCAGTTATAGTCAATAGATCAATGGTTGTTACCAGTGCTAACATGCTAACATAGCTTGTTTCATCACTGTCAGCATGTTGTGCCAGGTTTCAGTGAATTCATAGACCAAAGTGTGTTTAAGATCTGTCATTTATAACTGGGTCAAGGCTTTGTTTGACTTTTATTGGTGTGATTATTTTTTTTTTCTACCTATTCTTTTTACAAGGGTAACTTTTGCCTACAAAATTGTCACTTGTCTTTAATTTGCTTGAATTCTAATAATAAAAAGGCATTTACAACTCTTGTTCTGCAATTTGAAATGCAGCAAATTTTTTGACAGCACCAGCTTAGCTTCAACACACCTACATGACCTAGACTCTCATTGACGAACAGATTTGGTTCAGATTAGATTACGATGGCAAGGAAGAAAGGAAGCGTGAATCTTTTTTGTAATTAAATAGTAAATGAAGCTTTCTGTATTCTTTAATTTCCCCTCTTTGTTTTCTTTAACTCACTTTGTTTCTCCTCTATGTATCTCTTTCTCATTTTGTGCCTCTGTATCATCAACTGCTCACAAGTAACACATAAGTTTTGTCCAGTACAATTCATGCAGGGCAGGTGACCTTGAATCTCTATATTGATCATAGGTGTGACTTATCATAGGTGTGTGTGTCTGTCTGTGTTATTGTCCTGTTTATCAATGGATGGATGGACAGCTCATGTTCATGATCTTTACTAATAACAAATTGTACACCATTGCAAATGCCACACTAAAGAAAGACAATTAAAAAAGAAAAGAAAGAACCATTAAAGCAAAGTCAGAGAGTCAAACAGAGTAGATAGACAGATCAATAGATGGATTAGTAGATAAGGAGATGGAGAGAAAGAGGAGATGAATAGTAACAGGGGAGGGAGGGTTTAGGGTTTATCTCCTCTTTACACTTTGGACCCGAGGGCCAATCATTACCCCATCCATGTCTGGAAACGGCTGTTCACTTATTGATCAGTTGATGGGCAGGTGGTGAGCTTAGAAGTTGTTAAAGATGCATGTGACATGAGGATGAGGTTACAACTATCCTTTAAAAGCACAGTGTTTATAACATTTTCTTCTGATAATGCATTCTTTCAGTTTTAGAGTTTCTTTATTAATTGCTTTTTAAATTGATTATTAAACTGGATTCATGATGTCCTTTAACAAAGCCTTTATCCAGGAAGTCGAGTCACATCCGTGGGCAACAAACCAAAGTATCCCAAAGGGGTTTTCACCCAGCCTGGCAGCTGTTTCTGTCTCTCTTTTTGCCCTTTATTGTACATTACCCAACCCTTTCTCTGTCTTCTTCCCAGAGTGGGGAGAGAGTTGAGATGTTAAAAACATGATGATTCACAGCTCGGTCACCTCATTCTCAGCTGTCATTTTCCAATCAGCAAAAACTGAAAGACGAAACTGAAGCGACATTTTCCAAAAGAGGCCCTTTAGTTCGGTTTTATGAGACTGACTGTCACAGTCCACATTGTCGGACAGGCTGCAGTCAGCGTGTTGGTCCTGAGTTTACACAGTTGTTGGGCAGCCTCCTGTTGTCTCCTGTGTGAGAGTTTATGAACAAATACTCGAGTCCATTTGGGCTCTCATGCCTCTATTACTGCCCGCATGCTTGCACATGTTTTCCTTTGCATGTATGCATGTGTTCATGTGTGTATGTCCAGGTCAGAGGTCACAGTCTTGCCTCAGGATAACAGAAGGCCTGAAGAGCCCCCGGCCCCCATGCTGATCCTGTATAGCCAATGTCTACAGAGCAACAGCTTCAGGCTGCTCTCCAATGGACAGATGTTAAGGGTGTGAACAGAACAATTAGGAGGAATCAACTAAAATAGTCCTCAAAGTGAATACTGTTCGGGCTGTGTGTGATTCATCATTTTTAAAAACCTCTGTTAGCTTCCAAAGGTCCACGCCTGGAAAATTCCAGGACAGGGTTGGGTTTTAATAAAAAGTTTCATCTGTTTCAGTTGCTCTTCACCAGAATCTCAAGTGTGAAAAGTATGAAATGGCTTCTGTCCTCTGAAGTCTATTGTTTGGAAGATGTGCAGTTACACTGAGGCAGTTTATAAATTGAGTTTTGTGGGTGTCATATTAACGTCTGAAGTGCTTCCCAGTTTCTTTCTTTCTCTCTCTCTCTCTCTCTCATCATTTATCTCAGATATTTCTCCTTTTTTGGTCTGAGTGCAGGCCCCCTCTTCCATAAACAAACAAAACCAGACCTCAAAATTATTTGTGACATTATAAAATATCTGTACATCATAAAATGCCTCTCTGTTTGTTGGATTGTGTCTTCACTTGTGACATGCAGCTACTGCCAGATGACGGAAAAGGCAGCTATATTTTAAACTAAATTTGAGTGGACTTAAGAGCACATAAAACTTTTTGAAAAGGCTTTTAGCAACACAGGAGTTCAAGAGTTCTTCGAGGCCTTAGAGCAGCATGGAGAATGCAATACAAAATGTAAAAATTAACTATACTGAATTTTAAAATCTGCAAGTAAAAGGAGTAAAGAAAACTTGACTCAATCATACTTGAGAATATCAGGTTGTAGAAGATGGACCCAAACTCTTGGGAGTAGCTGCATTTCTTTTTTGCGCAATTTTCTTGATATTTAGCTGACAGGGACTCGTATTGGCTGAGTGGGTGATGTATTGTTGTCCAGTCTTTCTCTCACTCTCACTGCCTGTGTCTGCTTGTATGGGAAGCAGTATGTGGGGATGTGACTCCTGAGAGTGGGGGAGCAGTGAAGGAGGATGGGATTGTGTTAATGTGAGTGTGTGTGTGTGTGTGTGTAAAGGTGGGGAGGGTGAGGGCTGGGGAGGTGGTGGATGGGGGTGTTGGATGGGGGAGGGGTGGTCCGGATCGTGGAGAGTGTGAGTTTTGGGGTCACTGCACATGCTCCCCTCAATGAACACATTAGATTGAGTGTCATGTAATGAGGGTTGTGTGTATCACTGTTTTTTTTGTGGAGGGGAAGGGTTTGTAAATCACTACCAGGTAAAAAGAGACAAATCTGATGGATTTTGGAAAGGTCTTGCAACACACCAACACAGTTGACAGAATAAGTATTGGTATTATTGGCAAATCTGGCATTTGTTTAATCTCTGTGTTTCTTAAAGATTAATTTTTACAGTTTCATACCATGACAACACTGATGTGAAGGTCTGATTAGGTTTTGACAGATTTGAGCCATTGCTTCTTACAAGTTCACACTAATTTAGATGCAAATTATTCTTTCTTATCCCTCTAACATTGATGAGTAGTTTCTTTTCAATTGGTGTTGATTTTTCCACTGAACAATGACTAACTATCACAAATTCTGTACCGATTAGTGATGGGTAACATGAGATCTCCACTATTTGTTGTCTGTGCATGTTTTTCATGCTTTCAATCTTTGTTGACTGTGTTCTGTATTTTTAGCAAAGCTAATAGTGCCATGACTCTATGGACAGCAATGTGTATGAGGAGTATGTTCATCAGTTGGACCACCACTTAATTCCAGACCAAAATATCCTCACATCTCTGGATGGATTGGCACAAAATTTGGTACAAATATTAATGACTTCCAAATGATGAATTCATATGACTTTGGTGAAACTCAGATTTCTTCTAAAGCCACCAGGACATTTTACGATCATGGTTCTGAGGAGAAGGGTTCATTATCTAATCTGTATACAGCACCAGGAATGTAAATAACACAAACACACACACATACATACTTAAGTTATGCTGGTGCCATGGTTGTGGCGTCTGGGTTTACAAGTTAGCATCTAGACACCATCACCGTCATGCTCAACACCCTGATATCACCCATTCAGGCTCAGTGTGCAGCGGCAGCAACATACCCACAACCACTCATATTACACACACGCACGCACACACACACAAGTCCATGTCAAATGCTGGTTTGCTGAAAGATGAGCTTGGGGGAGATCATGATCACACTGTCTGACTCAATACTGAACAATGAAGCAAGCTGAAGTGTGTAAAAGGGCAAATATTACTCAGAAATGACATTTTAACCGTGTCAAATTTGGCACATGTGTGCCTGTCTGTATGTTGGGCATAATTTAACTCTGACTAACTCTAAATTCATACAAACAGATTCACACAAATAAAAGGTTTATGGCTGTGCAGACTGTTGAGGACACTCATAAAACATGCCCTTGTTTTCTTAAATCTATTTTTAAGATAACTGTTTACATATTTCACACAGTGATGCGCTTTGTTATTTTAGAGGAAGATCAAGAGCAATGGGGTAATAAATGGTCTCAAGTGAAATAAGTCATTCTTGACTATTTCTTTAATTATTCTTTTAACTGTCAGACATAAAATGTGTTAAACCTCACAATTGGATGTAGCCAGTTAATTGCATTTATGCTTCTGGTAAATTGCATTTATGCTGGAAAAATGGTATAAATGTTTAAACAGTTGTCAGTATAGTTGAACATTATCTGTTTAATTATCAACCATTTCAGCTCTAATCAGAGTATTTTCTCATATTTGAAACTATGGTGGCTGTTCTAGAAAAAGTAACTTTTCATATAAGTAACAATGAATGCTGAATTAAGTTAAAAACAATTAAAGTATCAACTACACAATTTCAACCACTATTCTCACCTCCTTTCTTTACTGTTTATTCTGTTTGAGCTTTTTGCACCTCATATTTGAAATGACAGTGAATTCTCCTGCATATTAGGTACATGGACAGATAGGGGGGCATTTAACTCTGTCTCCTCAAAATACTGGTGGTATAACAGCTTTACAGACCTCCCACCTTACACCCTGACACCTGCCTGTGTATCTGCACATATGAGGGGCAAAGAGGGGTATTACTTTAACTCCTAAACATAAACCAGAGCCCCCTGGAATGTGGAGCTATAAGAGGCATCAGATCTTATCACTTTTTCTCAGTGATATGTTCTTCCTTCTTATCAAATCCCTTTTGTTCAGCATGTGTTTGCGCTAACCTAACACTGCTTGGTGGGTTTTTCTCATGGGGACCACCAGTGATGTGTGGCCGTCATTATTTCACACGAGATGTCCTGACTTTGGGTGGCTGTTTGGGGTTCTCACTCATTAAGGTGAGGGGAGTCATTCCTGAGGCATGCAAGGCTGCACTTGAACAGGAGTAGTTGTCAGGGAAGAGAAGACAGGAGGATAAAATAGAAAGTAAAGCTGTCTGGCAGCCTGGGTGGTATCAGTGGTAGTTTCTGTGTCTCTGTGTAATACGATGGCTAAGAGGAAAGTGAGGACAGAAGCTTTTTTCTCAAAGTGGAAGAAAAGATGATAAGTCATAGATACAGCTGTCGTCATGGTGTGAAATGAGAAAGATGCCAGGTTGGAAAGCAGGCCAGTCCACCATGTTTAACTGTCTTTTCAGCACATTTACCCCTTAAAAAATGTAAAATAAAAAAAGGTTAAAAAAAACTTTCAGACATTGCTATTCTACAATCCTCACTGCTATTGTGTTAAGAGTAATGCTGTGCTGCTAACCCTGCTGTGTTAGCGCAATGCTAATAATACTAAGTAGGCTAAGTTGACAAATGGGATTTTGTTAACACAATGCTAACGCTGTATTGGTGCCTAGTTTTAGCATTGCAAATGGTTAGCATGATAACATGCTAACATTAGTTTGTTAACATGTCATTGAAACATATGTGCAACTGTATAGCTGTCTGTTAGCTTTGTTCAATGATAATACTGCTGCTACAGTGGCAATATGCTAAAAATACAATTAACATGCTTACATAAATGCATGTAGCCCTTGGTTATCTGTGTGTATAATGTATCCTTATGAAGTGAAAAGCTTGACAAACTTGCTAAGCTAACCATAGTGCTGCATGAAAAGTTTTATGGGTTGAAAGAATGTCATTTCAAAGTTTTTACTGGCTTGCTGAATAAACCAACATAGCTAGCTAGCTGCTAACCAACATGCCGCCAGCTGCTAAAGCTCGGCAAATCAATAGGATGAGGATGGCTAGATAGTCGGATGGCTGAGTGGAACCAACATTATAAAATATACACAACATACTGCATCAAACAACAACCTCAGACAGCTAGCACAAGACTTCATTTGTGTTTTAAGTTGCTATGCACCAAACATACTTGTTGCGGCTCTTTGATGAGGGTCTATCACCAGTCAGGCATCAGCCTCTCTGTCTGTTTGTCTGTTATGCAGTGCTATCAGCTTGCTACACTTTATTTATAGGTGACATATTCCCATCAAGACAGCTCTAATTTAAGTGTGTACATAACAAGGTAGATATGTGTGGGGATGATGATGGTGACTTTTCACACAGGCATTACACCTAGTTGTTTGTCACTGAGTCAAACATCTTACCTGCCGAAGTCATTACTATAATTATATGTAAGCAGCTGGCACAGTGTAGCTGTTTTGTTGTAGTACCAAACTCAAGATTGATCCCCCTTACTTTTGTCTTTTTTCCCATCTTACAGTTTGCCCTTAATTCTTGGATCTGTCTCCTCTGCCTCTGTTGCCCCATGTCTCGCCTCCGTGCATATGCCACGGTTGACGGCGTTGGGTGGAATGTGGCTCAACGTCCGGTTTTTAAATAGCATCCTAGCCTGAATCACCCGCTCCTAATAAGGCAGAGGGCAATGACACTGGCCCCAAAATATCAGCACCCACTACACTAAGAATAAAACTTTTCCTGATCTGTGATGATTTGTGATACCACATGTGTGTTTTATTATGATGCAGTGCAGTATATGCAGACTCTGCAAAATTGTTTGAAACAATCTAAGGTCAAAATAGCTTGACTGCATGTTTCACTGTAGGTGGTCTCAGCAGGGTTTAACTAGCTTTTGCTTGAACTGCAGATAATTATACTTTTTAGTGGTGGTGTTTTTGTCAGCTGAAGCTATTGTGTGAAATTTGCCACCAGTATTATAAAACGGAGAACAGGTGATGTGCAATGACCCTTCTGCCTGAAACAGCAGGTCCTGTGCAACTGACATCATGCCATACCCATGACACATAACCCTGTGAAAGCTCCAATCAATCTTTGTCACCAGCCATTATAATAAAAAGTCACTGATGTTCCTTCAGGATCCTTGTGGGGGCGCCACAGGCAGCAGGGCAGGGCTCATTGCGGGGTACTCGGCCAGGAGCCTTGTTCAGGTGTCCAATCACACCAGAGGAGTATGACTGTGAGAGGGTGGATATTGATGGAGAAGGTGAGTGTACTTTGGTAGAACTGGAACTGTCGGCTAATTAATTGAATAGCCACCAAAATTTTAGCATTTCAAATGTAAAATATTTATATATTTTTCTCCCTTTTTCTGAGTTCTCTATGGTAGTGAACTAAAAAAACACAGACAGTACTAATGGCTTCTGTAAACTCCAATTAATGCTTACAACAACACCCCTTTCAAGCTGCTTGATTTTGAGCTAAATGGCATTTCAGTAGCTATTTCATGAGAACTTTAAACATGTCAACTTAGGCTAGAAAATGGCAGTGGGCACTTTCTACTATTTTTTTTTTTTTTACCATTTTTCTCCACAGGATTTCTCAGTTAAAAAGACAATCAACTGATTTTATGGATAATAAAATTAAACTATGATTTTTTTGTCACTTAGACTCCCTGTGCTGTTTTTTAAAAAATATTTTCCAGTCATTGTTTTTTATTTGTATTTCATTTCTGAACATTTTGTAACATGAAAAGCCTTTAGCTGCTGTTGTGATTAGATTTTTTTTTACATTTTACAAAAACTTGGTCAATTGCATCACCTTAGAGAAAACTGAGCTATAATGGGAACTTAAGTAACATAGTGCTGTTTACTTACTGTGTCTTGGATGCTAATTGGTTTACAATATGGAAACTGTTATAATTGCTATTCCTTCTGTGTTTTCCCTCAGTGAGTTTGAACAGAGAGAGCAAAGACAACCAGTGGCTGGGAGTTACTGTCAAGAGTCAGGGGATTGGAGGCAAGGTGGTGGTAAGTAAAGACCACATCCTGTTAACGCATCAGTGCAGAAGCAGCAGGAAGGCTTGTCTAGCCTGCTTTTGAACCAACCACTTGTGTTGCTTTTGGAGTATCATTGTTTTTATAAGGTCAATTGATATCTAAAACCTCCCTGAAATATTATGTTTTCTTAAAATTGTAATAAATGAGAAAATGTAATCTATAATGCCGCTTCCTCTTCCTCACCAGACTTGTGCTCACCTGTACGAGCTCAGGCAACGTGTACGTCAACCCTTAGAGACTCGTGACCCCATCGGGCGCTGCTACGTCTTGAGTGAGGATCTGACAGAGAGAGACGATCTGGATGGAGGGGAGTGGAAGTTCTGTGAGGGCCGGCCGCAGGGACATGAGCAGTTTGGCTTTTGTCAGCAGGGCCTTTCTGTCAGCTTCACCCCTGACAACAACTTCATTCTGTTTGGGGCACCTGGAACATACAACTGGAAAGGTGAGGTGTCTGCAGAAACCATGAGACAAGAGTGGGAAGAGGCAGCTACACAGACATGTTACCTCTTATTGAGAGATTTTTTACCAATGTGATGTTGCAGTTTACAGATGCATTAATTAATTGCTTTTTGGGCACTAGGTGGCAGCAGTAAGTGTGTACTATGTTTTAAAAAAATTAAAACAGCCTGAAGAAAATCTGAGTGGTATGGTTTTGTGTCACCAATGTAAACTTAACAGATCCTCACTAGATTTTGCCTGTAAACACCTGAATACTTACACATTTAAAAGGCAGGTAGGAAGATTAACGAAAGACAAATGTTAGTACAAAAGGTTTTTGAATTATATTTATTGGTTTCCACTGAATATCCCACTTTGCTTTCATTAGTGCTGCACCATTACGATTTGCAAAATGTTTATTTTTCTTAGATTTAAATACAATGCTAATTCTTACAGTTCACAGTGGGTATAAAGATAGTTTATGAGAGCTGGACAAGAGCCATATCATGTGAACTTCCTGATTGAAACTGTATGATCAAGAGGACATTACTAAGAGGAACCAGAGAACAAATTGATTTATAGGCCAATCTGGTAATTGGACAAACAAATTAAGCAGAGCAGCGGCATGCACTTAATGAAAGAAAGCACTAAGATTTATTTAGTGAATTGATTTATTTTGTATTGTCATAGTCTGTCACAAGATCAGTGCAGTGGTTAATGTGCATAATAAGGTTTATTTATACAACTGACATTATATGTTATTTTTAATATGATTTTTAATATGTAATATGAGTGTGAGTGTGATATAAGTGTTTGTGTTTTAATGTCTGCTGTTTGTGAAAGTTTGCCAATGTGTTTTTGTTACTCTTGCTGTGGCCCTCACCTGTTTCCATTCCAGGCGAGATGCGCGTCCAGCTCCTAAACCAGACTTTGCTTGACCTCGGTTTCTATGATGATGGACCCTACGAGGTGGCAGATCACAAACAGCTTAATGCCCAGCTCATCCCTGTGCCCTACCACAGTTACCTTGGTAGGATTTGCCCTCCCTGCTCACTGCTGCCTGTGCACAGGAGAGAAAGAGAGGGCTGGTGGAAGACAACACCAAGGCTCAGACTGGACCCCAACATGACTTCATTAACAGCAGAGGAAAAGCACTTTAACCGGTCATTCCCCTTGAATACTGTATGTGACTTACAGCGCCCTGAATGTGACGCCACTTCATTTTTTAAACACTTTCCCATGTGAATGTGGGAGAAAGGATGTAAAAAATGTTGGCCTGACATGAATCCTATGATGCTAATATTTGCTGGGATTTGAAGCGTCTCCCTTTCTTGGGCAAGTTAGGGAAACACTCACCAAAAGTATCAATTCAACAGCAGTTACACTATCTTGATTCTGTCCTTCTGTAAAAACAAAATGCAGAAAAGCATGTGAAAGCTTTTTACCGGGTTTTGTTCAACCAGTGGGCGCACAGTCTGAGCCTGAAGTGTCATCTCTCCACCAGGTACCCAGTGGTTTTTGAAAAGAAACCACTGCACCGCCACAAAGACAAAAAAAGAACAATCAATCACAGCTTGTCTCACCTGCACCTCCCTCTTCCCCTTTTTTTCTCTCTTTACACTCCTTTTCCCCCTCACCATTTCACCACCCCATCACTCCTCTCCCACACTCCTCCCTCTGTCTCTCTTTCTGTTTTTCTTTTTTTTCTCTATTTTGGGCCATAGGGCTCTTGTTCATGGCTAGCCCCATTGAAGATGCACTGCTGTACAAAACTCTGGAGCCCACCAACCGGCCCACACCGTTTGAGGATGTAGCTACTAATAGCTACTTAGGTTTGTAGGCGTGAGGTGTTTTTGTTTGGATTAGACTTGGGCTTGTAGTGGAAGTAGTCCCTCCCTCTTCTCCGTCTTCCTCTTGACTTAATCCCCTCTGCTAATTCTACCTTGTGTCTTCGTATATAAATTTTTTAGGATGTAATCTTTGTTCTTCATGGGGCCGTATCACCTTTACTGTTATAAAGAGACAGCCATCCAAATTTAGCTTCTATTAATTTTTTTTTTTTTTTACTTTTTGCAACTAGCTTTTGATTTGACAAATACTAAGAAATGGTTGTCTCTTTGAGTAGAGGAGGGTGTTTGTCTGTTCTGTCTGTAGATATGTCTGTCATCTGTAGTCAGTCTGCATGTGTGTGTTGGTACAAAGCTTTCCAGGTGGTGGCTGTTTTCTCGTCAGGTTTACAAAATTGTTTTGTTGATTAAAAATAATTAACTAACAAAATAAGAGTTTACAGCCATGCTAGCAGCACTGTGAGGTTGGTGCTTTGGCACAGCGGTGCTTTGACATACATGCTAGCATCAGCGTGCTCATAGTGATGATTCTAACATGCTGATGTTTAGCTGCAATGTTTACAATGTTAACCATCTTAGTTTAGAGTCTTAGCATGCTAACGTTTGTTAATTAGAACTAAACAGAGTACAGCTGAAGTTTATGGAAATGCAGGTTTTTGTCCTTAACCAAATTATTTTTCATATACAAATTTTGACCTGATGAAGGTTTACCAAAATTATCACAGTTTTTACTGTGGGAAACGTGAATGTTTATGCAAAATCTCATGCCAATCCACGGCGTTGTTGTTGACACATTTTACTGAAAACTCAAATTTTAGCTCAATCTTGGTGCCAGGTGAAAAGTTTGAGTTTGTATTGCCATTAGGAAACATCATCTGAGAACAACGGATATTGATGCAAAACTGTGCTTGAATCCATCTTATCAATGAAAACTTTGACCTGCTGGTGGCACAAGAATCTGGAAAGATCCCCATAGTCAGTTGGATTTAACCTAAGGACCAAAATCGTCTCTGCAGTTATGACAGTCCATTAAATTATTGTTGAGATATTTCAGTTTGGACTCAAGTGGTAGACTAAAGTTTGTTTCACTTAAGAAATGTTGTGGTCGTCATGCCGTGTGCAATGACATTGTTTGCTTAAGAGGACCTTTTTGTGGTTGTTGTGGAGTTCCGGCTACTATCTTTCACTGAGTGTGTGGATCTGCCATAAATCTCTCCTCGTTCACATACCTACAAGCGTTCCTACCCTCCTGCTCTCCGTGTTGAGCCGTCTCCTTGACAACACTAATTCCCACATGACCTTTTAGCTTTCATTTATTACTCACATGCTTCCATTGATCCTAACCAGATGATATACCACACCTGTGCATGCTCACTAAAATGACAGAGATAGCGTTGTAGCTATTTCTGTTTTTTTTTAACCATCATTTAATTAAAAATTTGGGTAAAGACAAATCAGGTTAAGTCCTTTATACCTTAGGCTAATCAAATCCTCTCAGAGAAAACAGAATGAATTTTCTCTGTTTAGGTTATTGAGCTCAATAGAGAGTTTTGTTAAAGCCAGGCTCTCTGAAACCTTGATGGAGGTGGGGCAACTATTGTAAAGGCTGTTCAGGTTGTCGTTCTCCAAAAAACAAGTTAGAATAATAATGCATCACTGCAAATGATGTTAATTTTCTGAACTTACCAGTCAATGCTAATACTTGCCTTTACCCACTTAGTGATTATATTCACATGACTGATCTTTATTTATCAAAAATCTCATTGTGTTAATATTTTCTGAAAGCAGCAGTAGTCATCCATACAATTTTAATGATTGCAAAAGTGATATTGAGATATATTTTTAAAGATATTGTGATATTTTATTTTGTACATATCACCTTGCCCTACTATTTACACCCAAAAAATATTTACAACAACATGCACATTAGTGTGTCTCGTGTAATCGAGGTGATGAGGCCCTCTTAAAATACCTTCTGCTGCTTTGAGCTTCTTTTCCCCACTTAGTTTTATAGAGACGACCTTGTAGCAGCCTGTGTGTTAAAAGCCACACTGTGGAAAAAGTAGCACCTTTGTCTCCATCCGTTGGTTTTTACAGGACCTGCCATGCAGACTGTTGCATTCCACACCTGCCACCATGGAGCTGCCTGCTGTTTGTCTCTGTTGTTGTGTCCCTCTGCATGTTTACTCAGGTCTAACAAATGCTCCCTCAATGTCCTGATGGATTACCCTCCCTCTTCACGCCCTCTGCATGTTTTTAAAACTGGTGAAGCAAATGCATGCGGTTGCTTCAGTTCAGAGGAAATGTTTGATATGATGTGCTATTTTTCACAACTTGATAACAACATTTCAACACAATCATGTTACGAAGCAAACACACACACACTCACACACATCTCTCCTTCCACTTGCTCACTCCCTTGCTCTACCTAATTTAAATGCATGCTCTTGTCACATTCCTACACACACACACACGCAGAAGCACATAATGCACACTCACACAAAGGATGAGATGCTTGAGGTTATAAATCTGCTTAACGTCCACCCACGATGTTTATATACTGCCTCACTTGAGGCAACTGATACAGAACAGCAGCATCATGAATCTCATGAGACATTAGCCCCATACATCTTCTTCTGTTACGGTCACAGACAGTATTTTTTGCTTTTACTAGCGGACAAACAACCATCACCGGCCTCCAGCAGCCTTTGTCTAGCAAACATAGCACACAGTACATTTACACCCATCATGAGTTTGGCATAAAATCAATAGTCACTTAAGGCACACATTTCATTAGTAAGGAGATTAGCAGGACATGCTACACTGAGAGGAGATGAGCCGCTGAGGCCCATGGTCAATACTAACCCCTGACCCCTTCCTCCTCCTGCCCTCATCTTCCCCTCTGTCCTGCCTTCTCTCCCTCACAGGGTTTTCTGTGGACTCAGCCATGGGCATTATGAGTCTTGGGGAGCTAACTTTTGTGGCGGGTGCACCGCGGGCCAATCACACGGGGGCAGTGGTGCTGTTGAAGAAGGACAACGTGTACCGGCTGGTGCCACAACACATCTTCTGGGGGGAGGAGCTGGCGTCCTCGTTTGGGTACTCTGTGGCCACAACGGATCTGAACCGAGACGGGTGAGGAGATGCTGGGTGAAAATACACCCACCCACTGACAGTCTTGATAAAGTAAACGATGGTGGTGAGTGGTGGTAGTGCTTTGACATAATTTAAATATGAATACAAATACCATAACACAATACAATTCATGCATTTTAAATTTTGATTATTTTTTTACTGAAAATACGAAAGAATTGTCAAAAATATTATAATTCATTAAAAACAGCGGGCCTGAATATCGTTATGTTTTTATCACTGGGCAATAATCACAATAAATTAATACTGAAGTACTTTACTGTAACTTTTTAGGATAGAGGTAATAAAAACATTTTTTATAATTTAAGGTGGTTTGGAAAATATGAAATATTAACTACAAGTGTGAAACAAATGTAGTGCAGTAAAAACTACAATAATTGCCTCTAAAACTAAAGAGGTAAAGGTACAAAATTGCTTAAAATGGAGGAAATGTAATAAATAAATATCCTTAAAGATTGTAGATCAAATTAATAAATGTTAGTGACTTGAGCGACCTGTCCAGGGTGTCCCCTGCCTTCGCCCTAAGTCGGCTGGGATAGGCTCCAGCCCCCCCCCGCGACCCTGCAGGGGATTAAGCGGTATAGAAAATGGATGGATGGTTAGTGACTTGAGTAAAGAGGTTGCGGGTGTCATAAACACTGGATTGCCTTGTAAAATTTTACATTCGTTTAAATTTTTCTTTCTGTGTTTCTGTTTTCTAGATGGACTGATCTGATCGTTGGAGCTCCTAATTTCTTCGATCGAAAGGCAGAGATTGGCGGAGCTGTGTACGTTTACCTGAACCCCTTCGGTCACTGGGATGATCAGGCTCGGCCCATCCGTCTCAACGGGACCTATGACTCCATGTTTGGAATGACAGTCAGCAACATTGGAGACATAGACCAGGACGGATACGGAGGTGAGAATGATAGTTGTTCAAGCTTAAATGACCTTCAGGCCTCATCTCATCTGTGTGGCCTCCACTCTCACTAGCTTTGTATGGGATTATGTGGTTTTAAATTCAAACTATGAATCATTTACTAAGATGTTTGGTTCTACATTTAAAATTTAAAATGTTTTTCAATCGTCTGTTCAGATATTGCTGTGGGGGCACCATTTGATGGAGATGGGAAAGTTTTCATCTACAGAGGCTCAGACGCTGGAATTGAAACAAAACCTGCTCAGGTGAGTCACACGTTTCATACTGCAGTTTAACAAAATGAGCAAACAGAGAAAAGAGAAGATGAAAAGGAGGTTAAAAATCGAGACTGACTTCCTGAATAAAGAAGGACTGATCACTGTTTCCTAACCCATCAGGTGCTTGATGGTCGTGACTTTGACGTGAAACGTTTTGGATACTCCATCTCAGGTGGTTTGGATATTGATAGCAATCACTATCCAGATGTTGCAGTTGGCTCTCTCAATGACTCTGTGGTTCTCTTTAGGTGAGAAAATATTCTTGTAAAAACTCAAATTACAAGCATTAGCCAGGAAGCATAAAGGTGCAACTTTAAGCTTTATCTAAAACCTTTCAGCTTTATCTAAAATCTTTAAGCTGTACCTCTAAAGCATATTTTTAATATGAAAATTCAAAATCTTGGCAGAGACTAATGACACACACAAAAAATTCTAATAATAGGTTTAGCATGTTTTCAATCTGTTTTTTTTTTGTGTTTCCCCAAGGTCTCGCCCAGTCATTCACGTGATCAGAGAAATATCTATCGACCCTCAATACATTGATCTGGAGCAGCACAACTGCAAAGGCAGAGAAGGCGTCTGGTTAGAGCTGATGATGTGACAAATATTCATTATAACTGAACTCAACTCAGAGTTTATTAACTGCAACATTTTTTTTTAATTTTTATTTTACTGTTGTGAAAACTGTTAACCAGATGATGTTTTCAACTCTCCCAATAACTGTTGTTCTTTTTTAGCGTGGAGGTCAAAGCCTGCTTCACCTTCATAGCCCACCCGGACCACTACTCACCACACATTAGTAAGTCACAGCCATCTCTGTTCTTTTCTCAGGTGGGATTTCTGCTCATCCACTTAGACACAGCAGTCATTTCTATTTTAAATGAAAACTAACCTCATCTGTGGGTAATATTAGACTTTATTATGATTAAATCACAGCTGCATAATGCTATTTTGCCTTAGATGGAGGTTTCCTTTATGTTCTGCCCTCGGTGGGCTCTTTCAGTGCTATCTGTGTGTGTTCTGACATTCCTGTTTTTTTCAATCCCTCAGTCTCTCTTCACACATCTTTCCTCTTTCCTTTACTCCCTTCAAGCCCTGGTGGTGCACTTTGAAGCAGACACCGAGCGCAGGAAGGTGGGCCTTCCACATCGTGTCAGTTTCCTGGGCCGCAGTTCACTGGAGCCCGAGTACACTCAGACTGAAGAAGTGGAGATGCATCGACAGCTTCACCCTGTGTGCACCACTGCTGTCTTCCAGCTCCATGTCAGTAGCATCCATTAGATTTGCTCATATTTTACAAATCACAAGCAGAAACTGCAGGTTTTTTTTATCATCATGCTGAAATCATAGCAGTTTTTGCTGTTTTTGTTTCTAAACAACTCATCATCATGTCCATGCAGGAGAGCATCCGTGACAAACTGCGTCCCATCTCTTTGGCGATAACCCACACCATCAAGCCTGTGCCACCACGCAGACACTCAGGTGTCAAGAAGCTGGAGAAGCTAGCACCAATACTGAATGTTTCCCCCTCAAACACACTAAACTCTGAGGTTTGTAACCCGATGGGAGTAAGATCTTTTAAACTCATAAAGCACAAGTAACTGAGATGCATCCTTTTCTGAAGCCTTATCCTGATTCAACTTCTTAGCTTCTAGCACACATCCACTGGCTGCTTCCAATACAGTTTTTACCCTTTTAAATTGCAGATTTTTAAGGCTTTTTAAGCAGGTTTAATTGAAACAAATAGGTACTTTTATTATCAATTGATCTGATGATCATAAAAACGTGTCAGAAAAGAAAGAGAAGCACCTTTTACCAAAGTGATGTTTTCAAATGTGGCTTTGTCTGACCAGCAGTGGAAAACCCAAAGAATTTCAACTTCATACCTCAGAGAACAAAGAAAACCAGAAAGTGGTCACATTTTAGAAGCTGACACCGTTAAATTTTCAGCACTTTTGCTTAAAATAACTTATGGCTTTACTGGCTAATTGTTTCAGCTTTAAATGCAGTCAAAAGTGTTTGCGGGGATGTTCTGATACCATTTTTTTCTTTTCAATACCATTTTCAATACAAAAACTTTGTACAGAGTACCAATCGGATACCATGTACTTGAAGTTACATAAGTTGCTTGCTTTTCATGGATACTGACAACTTGTGTGTTAAAAATTTGCATAATTGCAACAGCGCCCTGTTAGGACACAGCGGGGTCCCATTTCAAATAACAAAATTAAGCTGTATCAAACCAGTGCAAAGACTCATGTATTTGTTTATACCAGCCCAGCATTTTAGGCAGTAATGGAGGCTTTTCTGATACTGGCATCGGTATTAGAATAAGCCCAAAAGCATGTGCTTTGAGATTTATCATAGGACTTCACATCTGTCTCCTTTACCCTCTGAAGGTGAACTTCCTGCGAGAAGGATGTGGAAGTGACAAAATCTGCCAGAGCAACCTGAAGCTGAGTTACCAGTTTGGAACACGACCTCTGACCTATGACCTCTTCACCCTTATGCCAAAGTTAGTATCTGCAAGGCTCAATCTGCGTGAGCTGGTGTCCATGATGATGCTTTCTGTTGTCTAGCATCTTATACTTACACACAAAGAATGAGACGTATGCAGTGGTAATATCGTGTGTGCACAAAAATTTAATGACAGTGTGAGCCAGAACTTTTTATCCTTTCAGCTTTTTTTTCAATTTTTGACAGTTTTAATAAAAAAGTACAGTAAAAAAGTACAGTGAGAGTAAAATAAGAAAGTATGAAGTAAACGATGATGGAAATACTTAAGTAATGTGCAGGTACTTCAAAATATAACAGTAAGTTAATATACTTAGTCACTTTCCACCTCTATTACAACATGGTACTTGGTACCGTGGTACTGTTTTTTATTTTTCCTCATGTCTTACAGCATTGAACAATGTGAGATCACTTAATTAAAAATATCTTCAAAAATTATACTATTTATGCACTGTAATGTCCCTGTTGAGCACTTTCTTTACAATAGTAAATGTGTGTTTTCTGTCTCCCTTCCCTTCGTGCAGAGATGAGGATGATGTGCCAGTGTTCTCCCTGTCAGACCAGCGGTTGGTGGTGTTGGATATCACGGTCACCAACATGCCCTCTGACCCCCTCAGGCCTGAGGAGGACGGAGACGACGCTCACGCCACTCAGCTGCTTATCTCCCTTCCAAGCACTCTGTCGTATGCCAGCTCCAGGATCCCGCCACAGGTTTGGGCTCTGATAAAAACACTCTTTTTAAAGAGAGAAGACAGATATGTGTAGATAGTAACTGTTAACTCCTAACTAACTGTAGATGAGATGCCAAGTGAACCAGAACGGCTCTCAAGTCGAATGCGACCTGGGAAACCCTATGAAACGGGACACTAAGGTAAAGAAACACAATACTGTGAGTTCAGTCAAACCTGAAAAGAATTCTGCATAGTTTTAAACCTTTTGTTATTTCCTTCAAACAGGTTAAAACAAAATAAGCCACCAGCCATGACTTCAACAGCATTGAGTTTAATTAAGTGTAATTACTTTGCTTTTTCGCTTTCTACTTTGTCTGAAGTCTCAGTTTATGTTTTGATTTGTCAGCTGAAGTTCTCCATCAACTTTAGCCCATCTAACATCACAATAGAGACCACCGAGCTCACAGCAGATCTTTTATTGACAACGTAAGTGCTCTACATGTGTTTCTCTTCTTTTTCATTTGTCCACGATAGACTTTTTTTTTAAAAAAAAACTCACATCAAGTTGTGATTATGTCTGTGCTGATATTTGACCCGGTCATGCCAAACTGTCCTTTGACCGCAGTGTTTGTACATGGTTTTGTCCTCAGCATCAGTGAGCAGCCTGACTTGGCCGTCACAGCTTTTGCAAAAGTTGTGATAGAGCTCCCTCTGTCTGTCAGTGGGTGAGTAAAACTATCACAGTGTCTTGAGCAATATTTAAAAGTGAATGTGGCTTAGAAGGGGCTTTATCTATCTATTTTTCTTTTATAAACCCTCAATGTTAATATCTTTCCATGTTTTTAAACTTGTTAAAATCATATTAATCCATTTTTAGTCTGACAATACCTTACATAGTCTGTGTCAGCCCCTTCCAACTCTTCATTACTGATACATACAGTATTTGATGTTTACTTGGATATGATTTGAATCATTTCATATATATTTTCCCAAAATTTAGCCTAACCTTTTTTTTGTTTCTTTAGAAACTTTAGAAACCCCCAATGATTAATTAACAAAGTTCTGGGGGGCTGAATAATTTACATGCATTTGTTTGTGATAGATGGCCCATCAGAGGGCTGCTGTGTGTTAAACTTCATGGACACATATTGAGTAAAATCATCTTGATCTTTTACAGTTATAAGTCAGGCTTTAATCCCAGACTCGCTTCAGATAGTTATATGTAGTGACTGTGCATGCAACCGTCTGACCCACTGATGTGATTGTGTGTTTGCTGCAGGGCTGCTCGTCCTCGCCAGCTGTTCTTCAGCGGGACGGTGAAGGGAGAGAGTGCCATGACCAGTCTGGAGGACATCGGCAGTCCTGTGGATTTTGAGTTTGTGGTAAGAAAGTATCATAATCATCATAATATTGTTTGTCCGTCAAGATATGAGATATTTATTAAGTCAACCAAGAGATTAAAACTCAGCCATCAGTTTCTTCATATGTATTTCCTTCCGTAAGGTTGCAAATCCAGGGCAAGCTCTGCAGACATTCGGCTCAGCCTTCCTTAACATCATGTGGCCTTATGAGTTGGCCAATGAGAAATGGCTTCTGTATCCTGCCAGCTTGACGTTTGAGGGGCATCCAGACACACAGTGTGCCCCATCAGAGGTCTTGAATCATCTGGGTCTAAACAGCTCCTTACCGACAGAACTTCCACAGACTGTCAACCAAACAGTGAGCAAGAAATCTCATTTTCTCATGGATCTAAATTCTGCTTGATCCATGTTTTTTGGGGATGAAGGTTTCTAAACTGAGTGAACTGAGCTAAAGGTGTCTCAGTTGCTGCTGTAATCAGAGTAGGAATTCCTCACTGTAGCATTAAACAGTAAACTTTGTAGGTATAATGGCCAACCTTCAGGTTACTGTCAAATTTAATATTGGTTGGGTTTTAATTATTACAGGTGATTTTGCAAAGAAAAACGCAATGCAACAGAAAATCACTTCAGTAGACCGCATGCTCTTATTCACAGAATTCACAGAACAAAAACAAGCATTCATGGTGGAAATCTTGTTTTAAATGATTTTCTATCCAGTTTTATAAATAGTGCTTTGAAAATAAAAAAGGATGTTTTACCTTTTAAACACTTTTGTATTTTTGGATACATTAGCATGTTTGCTAATCAAGACAAAAATTTTAACATCTTTCTCCTGCTCTAAATTTGCATGTCTATTTATTTATTTCTATTTAATTTAAATCTTTTTGTAAGCATATATCAACCATTTTTGGATAGTATATCTGTCTGTATGAACATCCCCCTTCCACTAGGTTGGGCGAACACGCCGCTCATACCCAGAGGAGGAAGGTCAAGTGATGACTAAAGGCAGCGTGGGACGAACGACCCCAGCTGTGGCAGCTTCAGAAAGACGCAAGTCACTCAAACTGGTAAGAGGAAAAGAAAAAAAAAGGCAAGAGGAGAGAAAGGGAGATTAAAACACAACAAAACAGATGAAAGAAGAGAAAATAATGTTAATCCATGTGTTTTTATTTCCTGCTACAACTTGTACAGGCTTCTAAATATGCCGAAAATCTAGATGCACAAAAGTAAAGATGCAGGTTTTGTATTTGTTTTTCACTGCTTTTGGATCTGATTTTGTCTGTCTTCAGTTCATGTATCAATTATTAACTCAGCTGTCATTTTTTTCCTCCAGGATTGTCTCTTGGGGTCGGCACGCTGTGTCCTGTTTCAATGTCCCCTCCACAGCTTCTCTGGTCAGGCTGTCCTCAAGATCCATGCCAGGCTGTGGAACAGCAGTTTCATAGAGGTAAGAGAAAAAGTCAGATTACACTCCATTACAGCTTTAGTCCAGCTGTTACAGCTGCTGCTGACACTTGCATTGATCTAAGGCAAGTGAAAGTATGAAAGAACTGCAGCAAGTGCATTAACAGCATAAAGCTTTGATGTTAAGGCAGTTGGCAAACTGTGATTAACTTTGACCACTGAGTCACCTGCAGCTGCAAAAGGGAGATTGAAGAGCAGCAAGAAATATCTGACTGACACTGTGTTGGCTTTTTCCTTGAACATCCAATAAAATTGGTTGGAGATGGTACATTTCCTCTGTGCTTTGACTTATTTGCTGAGAAATTTTCAATAAAATTTGATTACTTTTTTCACAAGGTTGTTATTTCCATTGCTCATGCTGGGCAAAACTACAAAAATAACAGGATTTCCTACCAAATGTGAAAAGGGTTTACAATGATGTGATGGGTCCACCCAAAATCTATGATCACATGTTTTTAGCTGAAGTATTAATATTAGGGCTGTCAGTCGATTAAAGTTTTTAATCGCGATTAATCGCATTTTGTCCTGAGTTAACGCGCAATTAAGCGCAATTAATTGCAAATTTTTTATATGTAACTTAACAAGATATTTACAGTTGTCCCTCACTATAACGCGGTTCACCTTTCACGGCCTCGCTGTTTCGC
>JAPZDY010000012.1:10001872-10012858 GCA_029783645.1 Ctenochaetus hawaiiensis | reverse complement strand
TGCCCCCCCCCCCCCCCGTTTTCCTTTTCCCCTCACTTTCCTGTGGTGATCTGTCGCCCAGTGTGGGTTCTTCAAACGCAGTGAGCCGCGCCGACACTATGAGACGGAGTACTACCGCGCCCATTTGGGGGTCCAACCCTCGGAGGTGGAGAAGCAGGCATCAGAACTATAATATTATTACAAATATTTCACTCTGGCCTGCTCTCCCCTCCTCCTCTCCCTCCAAGCGGTAAAAATGTAGCTTTGTTCCTCAACCCACTCTGGAGTGGCTGGTGGTGTTCATTAAAGTATAAAATATTAGCACATTTTGGCATATTTGATGACAAAAACACACAGAATAGCAGCAGGATGATGAGTGATTGACTGTTTTGCTTAGCCCCCGCCCCCATGCCCCCTCATGCTAAGCACGTTAGTCATGCTAAAATTTGCAGCTCAAAAAGGAGCACACAGAAATTTAAAACATTTTAAACCCCATGTGGTGAAACTCAAACGCTGGATTCGCTGTGCATAGTTTCAGTCGCTCAGCTACAGTTTGACAGGTGCTGTTCTGCGGGAAGGGTTTGCAAAAGCTCAGATATGGTTTTAGTATAGATGAGACTAGCTGTGCCTGTTTTTTTAAATTAAACGGTCAATTTAATCATCCAGGTGCTTGTTCAAACAATCTGTGCACTTGCCACTGTTATGTTTTTTTCCCGGTATTCCATTAAGAGTAGCTAAATTATGCTGTTTTGTATTCAATTCAAAACTGATTTGCATTGTTTTTTTTTATGTTAACCTGTGCACCACACAGTTGAACACCATCCAGCCATCTCTCCTGCAGGCCTTTGAAATGCCTGCTGCGCTGTGTGTTTTTTCTCTGCTGTCGATGTAACAGTTTAATTATCTGAACTTGTTCATTCTGGTTCCAGTCTGTGAAGACTGTTTGTTTTCACAATGAGCTTGTCATGCACTTTACAATCTTAAAAGCTCCATTTTGACTTACATTTCATTATTGAGTGGTCAGTTCGGATGCCAGAATCAACTTGTTATTAATATACTGAAGTAGGTGCTTTTGTCCATAGCAACGTGTGAAGTTTTTTTCTCTTAACAGCACTTTGGCAGCTTGTTGGTGTGTTTATCAGGGGCACCAAACACTGATGCTTGAACAGAAATGCAGAGCATGTGGTTGTGCTATTTGGGTGGATGTGCTTTTTTATTATAGTCAACTTGACTTCACAAGGTCTTCAGATAATCACTTTTTCTTCTTACGTGTCTGAAATGAACTAGAAGACATTAATTATGTAGAAGAAATGCATTTTATACATTTCTTTCTGGCATGTTAGTGTAATGTACACCATCATATCTATTAAGATGAAGGCGAATGCCATGGATTTGCATTCTTACATATGAAAGTAATTTTTTTTCTGTCTCTCTTTCTCCCTCTGTCTGCACCTCCTACCTGCCTTCCTCTCTCCTGTGCCAAAGTGTGGCTTCTTCCAACGGGCCCATTACAAAGACAAATTGCCTCAGTACCATGCGGTGAAGATTCCTCGCGAGGACCGGCCACAGTTCCAGACTGAGAAGTCAGGAGTTGTTCAAAAAAAGGAATGGGCCACACACTGGAGCGATGGGACCTCATAACTTCCTTTGAGGCACCGACTGACTGACTGAATTAATTCATATCACCATGTGTGGCACTCATTCTGTCTTTGCATTGGAACTAACAGACTAAAAAAGTGCACAAAGACTGAGATCGTGACATCTTGTGCACTCTGTACTGTGTCAGCACTAGCATATTGGAGGCCTGTTACTCTGTGACTGGATCTGTACTCTCCCATATCGTAGCCCAACGATTGCTGGCCTTGGATAGTCTATTAATACTGTGCATCTATTCCAGTGTCTTACAGTAAATACTGAAGGCCAGCAACAATATTAGAACCAGTGTAGCTGCTCAATGTTTTACAGCCAGCAAAAAGAGAGCTGACGCTTACAAGGACTTCACTGTCTGTCATCACTTCTGACCTACAGAGCAAAGGACAACAAAAGATCACAACTAGAGGAAATGCATGAATGCACAAATATACGGGATAATATTATACACAAACAGACACACTGGACATTGTCGACAAAGGAGCCACTGCCAGTGACAGAGACTACTTTTTGCCTTAACTACTGTATTAATGATGACTGGTACGGGCAAAGAAAAAATGCTTTTTGATATATATAAAAGATCTTTTGGGGTTCTCTTTTAGTTAGCATTAATGCCAGTGAGTAAGATAGGTAAAGTGAGATGTTGTGGCGCACTGAATGTGTTGTTATCTGAGCTTGCTAAGTGCTGTAGGCCAGCTGAAAAAGGCCATTTAATAAATTTGCCAGGTGTTTTTTTTGTAAATCCTTATTCGAGAAAAGACTTCTAATGTTAATATCTTTTTTTTGTGTGTTAACATGTCGGTCAAATGTACTGTACATTAATAGTTTTATTGCCTAAATGAACTTGAACAAGAGCAGCGAAACCATGATACAACCTATTAGAGCCATGGCCATAGAACTGTTATTGCATGAAAACCAAATATGTCTGAAAAGAAAGACAATATTTAAAAAGGGGTTTGCCCATTTGTAAGTGTAATCATTTCAGTTTTTGAACGGAACATATATTTTTTTTAAAATTCAAAGCTTATGAGGGGAAATCATGGTCTTAAATTAAAGCCTATATTACTAACTGAATTATATAAGTCTAAAGAAGAGAAAGGGCATGTTAACATATTTCACCATGAGTTATTATGACATTTGCATAGTTTCAATCTTATGTTGCATTATCTTAGCTTGCTTCTCGCACTGTTTCCTATAATGTAATCCAGTCATACCAGCCATGGTAAGACTCACTTTCATATAAAATAACACTCTTCATTTCTAACTGCATACAAGTGCCTTATGGTGAACGAGGCAGATTGTGAGCTGCTGGTAAAGAATAGAAGGCAACTTGCAAATCAAATCAGGCTGCCCAGAAGCATCTGTTGGACACCGGTGGACAAATTAACATGCCTCTAATGCCCAAACAACATGAAGAGAGAAGATCTAGAAGGGCAGAATATGTTGGCCAGGTACCAGAAAAAATGTTATTAAACATAATTTAGGTTCACTGAAGTGACTGTAAAGCATGAAGAGTCAACTTGATTTTTTTTTGGTATTGCTGGACAATCTTGTATTAGCTGCATGAAGCTCCTGTTGCTGTTCTGATGTTCTTCCATTTTTTTCCATGCCTCAGCATTTTATTTATTTTGTGTTTGGCTGCACTGTTTTAACATTGTAAATAAAATAAAAGGAAACAAAAAATTAGATAACAGAAGTAGTGTCATTCTCAGTTTTAAAATTAGCCAGTTGTTTGCCAAACCTGCAGTTTGGTCAGATAACACCAGATGGCGATAAAAGCCTAAAAACTGAAATACCCCTCTTGTCTCTCTAATGGTTGAGATTTGTCCATGAGATAACCATAAGAAATTAATAGTGATACAGTATGTAAATGTTGGGAGTATTATTAAACACAAATGAGTACTAGATAATACCAACATTTCTGCGAAATAAATTTGCATTATTTTGTTATATTTTATGGTAATATTGTCCACGACCTTGTAGTTGCCTTGAATTTATTAATGTGAGAGGAAACATATTGCAGTACAACACAGGGATGAGCGGTATAATAAAAAAAAGTTTTACAGCATTTTGCAACACAAATAAGTATCAAACATTCATAAACTAAGCTGGTGGCTTCTCTACACAATGGCAACCTGCTCATCAATAACTCATACACACTAATTTACAAACCAATGGAAGAGCCACCAGGAGAAATTTGGGGTGTAGCATCTTGCCCAAGGACATTTTAACATGCAGACAGGAGGAGTCTGGGATCGAACCATCAGTCCTCTGATAAATAGACAACTGGCTCTATCTCCTGAGTCACAGCTGCCCCAAAAGACAACAAAACTTGCCAGAACCATCTTGTTTTGTCCTTCCACTGTTCCAACAAGCAACAGCTACGGTTTGGATTTTAAAAAACCTTATTCACAGAGCAAAATGTCTGAATATCCTCTCACTTTTCTCCCTCTGCCCTGGTCTGATGTGTCTTTCAATTTCTTCAGTGAAAATGGCCTCAGTCGGTTTTTGAGACTGTGGTCAGTCCCAGTATGAATGTGTTTGCTAAAGCTGCAGAGCCTGGTCCCTTTTTTCTACAGGGTTAACAACACTTACCGGCTGCTCTGACCTTCAGGTCCTGGCAGAGTCATCAAGCTAATGAGGCCACTAGTTGATCAGCTAACCAAGCTAACAAGCTGACAGGGGCTACTAGCTAAGTCAAAGGGGAGCTAAAGCAAGAAGCATAGTGAGAAGCATTTAGGGGTCACTCTGGTGAAAAGCTGTCCCCAATCATTTTTTACACATTGCTCCTTTAAATAGCTCAAGGTCAGACTGATCTAAGCTCTAAATCCTCAGCTCATTTTCTGTTCTGAGTGGTTAGCAGGGAGATGATTGAAATGGTTATACATGGTCTTTTCCTTAAAATCCAGTTAAAATCCTGCAGCTACATACAGCTGAACCAGCGGAGGTTGTGAGGGAGGGATGCTTGATTTTGCATAGATGTGTCGATGCAAAGATGATCCTCTCAAATTCTGGGAAGGACAGAAATAATTTTATTTCTTTGTTGTACAATTCAAAAATTTGAAACTCGATAGCACCTGTTTAATATCGCGGTCTTGATTGCTGGGATCCAGTTTTATGTTTAAAGACATTATTTTTGATCACTCTGACTGACTGATTGACAAGGCTGGGTGATGTTTACAAAATCCATTATCAAAATATATTTGACTCAGTGCTTTGACAGTCGTTTTGTGACAGTAGCATTTGATAGAAAATATTATTCAATCTAGAAAGGCACTTGGAGAGCGCAGACTTCTGCCAATGTTGATCGATGTGAAAAATAATGTGTTTATCTGTCCTGAAATTCAGGTGCACTCCAAAATTCATTGAGTTTTTCATTCACTCATTGCACCATGACTGATGAAAATTAATACTGCTGACAGACAAATTAAGAAATTAACAAAATGACACACCTCTTTTTAACTTCACCAAGGAGTTTATTTTTTCGGCTCAGACTGTGTGAGGAAAAGACATGACAAAACAAGAACTTCTATTGATCATTTCACTCTTTTAGGATAGTCAAATAAATGCAAAAAATTCCATTAATAAGTGTAATCCTGCATTACAGGATTTATAGAATAGTTGATATTTGTCAATATTTACATGAAAAGATGTATACCATGCTTATATCTGTCTGTTCAGTATCTTCAGCCAGTAGATTTTGAGCATAGCTCTGCATAAAGAGGGGAAAACAGCCAATCATCCACCACATCTGGTCATCCATGCCCCCTCTGCAGTGGATCCAAGCACCATCAGTGGAGTCTGCCCCATATTGTGAGAACTACTGCAATAAGCCAAGTGAGTGGTAATTTAAAATCCTGGACTTTCATTTCTGGACTCCTAGACCTTACTTCGATCAGAGCAGAATTTATTGCAGGACTCTTGTATTAGACTTCAGGAGTACCTCATTAAGCCGACACTTAGCTTATACATTCCTCTTTAAAAATAGCTTAATCTTCAGCAAAGCAGCACAGACATAACATAACATAAATGTTACCCTTTTTTACCACATCAGAGTGAGTGAATTAGATTTTACTCTAATCCAAAAGCATATGATCTAATTATAGTAATAAAAACTAATTCTCCTCAGAGTCCTTCAGATGGCATCCTGGTTGACATGGCAGTAAAACAGAGACAGTGTGTGTGTAGGTGTGTGTGTGCACGCGTGTCTGCGTGTGTGTGTGTGTGTAGGTGGGTGTTGCAGTTTAAGCGGATTGTCACCCATTAGGCACTTTGACGAGCTAAATCTGTTGATGTCTCATCCAGTGTTGAGGAAGTGACTAATTATTACAAGCACACATAGAAATACACACACTCACACAGAAACACACACACACACACACACACGCACACAAACAGATGGACAAGCAACTGCACACAAACTCACACACACACACTGAGTCAAAGACAGAGACAAAGTGAACACATATTAGCGCTAATAAAGCCAGTGTCTCTCTCATATATCAAGCCTTAACTTGTCTTTGTTTGAAATGAACAAAATGACATTTAACAAATGAAGGATTTCTGTGTCCTTTGGGAGAAGTTTCTGTCTAAAATCCCTTAATCAGCATGTTTAGAAAAAAACACAAATGAAACCATCTCGTCTACTGCGTAAGCAAGATTTTGACGACCCCATAATGTTACTACTGAACCATAAATGCTTTTTACTTTTGTGCCAGTAATCAATGGGAGAAAACATGTGCAAGACATTTTCAACTGAACTTCACAACATTAACGTCAGATGCCAATAAGACAGAAGCTCTGTGGTTGATTTCACTGATGAAAAGATAGGTAACATTATTGTAAAGCCTGAGGTATTTTCTTGTCTAGATTACATTAGATCTGAGGCAAAATATCTTGAACTAATAAAACAGTAAATGCATCATTGTCTTGGTCTTTTGTTTTGAGATTCTTTTGTGCCTGTCTGCCTTAAAAAGACTTTATGGGGTTGTTTGTTTCTTTGTTGCCTGAAATCACTGAAGTTATGCAGACTAAACTGTTTAATGTTGGCGAATAATTAAATAGGTAAGGAGTGTTTGCACATTTTGTCCATTTGTACATGTGATGGGGACAACTGGACAACAGGGACTGGTGGATCAGAGTCCATTTGCAGGGATTTATCTGTTTAATAACTGGGAGAGTTGTATAGTCACTACCCTAAGGGCCACATAATAACGCACTCTGGCGCTCAGTCATCACTAATGCCCTGATCCTGCTAAATGGAGCAGGTTAAGACTCATATTAGTGGATGGTTCTTCCTCTATCTTGTCCCCTGTTCCCCTGTGTACAGTTGCATCTTTGTCCTGCTCTCCTGGGGGTTTCTAGCTAGTGACCGTGAGGTGTATAAAAGACCTGGCGAGGATGCTATCACAGCTGAAGTTAGCAGGGACACCACACAAAGAGGACACCTAACCCTGAGCAGGACGAGTCTTTCCTCTGTTCTCCAGGAAGCTGAGCCTTTGAACTCAACAGGTGGAGTCAGGCAACCAAAATCTCCCTCTGCCTTTGTCATCAGACCTCCTTCTTAGTTTGAGACCATGGACACAGCTGCGGTGGTGACTCTTCTGGCCCTGGTTATGGCGATGGCTGGCTTCAGTCGGGCTCTTCACATCCAAGGCAATCTGGACCAAAATGACATCATGCCAGACTCGGAGGAGAACATGGCCGACCACTTGCTGGGGCTGGTGAGACAACAAACCACTCACAAACTTGAATCCAGTATTTAACTTTCATACCTCATAAATTTATCTGAAGCTGCAGCAAGGCAATATATGATCAGAATAACTCCTTTTGTGTGTGCTTTTCCTCATATAAATTATGTTACATCCAGGTCGCCAAAATAATTTTGGCAGCTGAAAATAAAAATGTTGTTCTGAAACGTATCTCAGGCTCACATGGTTATGTCTTAAAATACACTGTCTGTCTCTAGGCAGGATTTAAATATGGAGTGTCTGTGCCACATTAGGCTGTATGAAAAATTCTGTGCACGACCACAAGTCATGCCAACATTTGCGGCGGAGTCTGTCACTCCATGTGAACAACTATGTAAATTGGATTTCAGCCCTTTTATCAAGTGAGACAAGCTAAATCACACAATCCATTAGGATTTCAGATAGTGCTCCACTTCATGCAAGAGTGTGAAACACACTAATATATTCTGGGGTCAACAGACAGTCAGATCAGGATAGAAGAGGAGGATTCAGATTGCAAGGAAAACTGCAAGGTTTTCCTATTGTGGCGTGCAGCGATAGACAGATGTGGGGTTTATTTTGCTTAAAGATCAGGGTGGATGGATATTAGGCAGGACATGAGCTACATTTCTCTGCCTTTGTACACTCATATCTACATCTCAAGGTCCCTTGCTGCAGCAGGGCGGACTGGCTGCAGTTATAACCCCCAGGGTTTGTGTTGCAACCCAAAATTTAATTCATGTATGGTGCTTGATGTTCCCAAGATATTTTTTAGGGTTCTTTTTATACAAAAACAGAATATAATACTGTTTTTACTGTTTTTTTCAATACTAGGCTTTGCATTTGTTTGTGTATATGCTGTTTTTCTCCAGGAGAGTGAAAAAATAGACGGCAACATTGATGAGCGTCTGGTGGCCGCAGTGCTGAGAGCCCTGCTGCTCGGATCTCGGAGAGAAACTAGGAACTCTGTCCTCCACCAGCCACAGAGGTCAGTGCCATTACAGAGACTGTATTTATTGCACACATGCAGCATAGCATCTTATGCCATTCTCATGTTGGGGTCACTGGATTTTTGTTGTAACTCTTTCACCTTCTACAACTTTTTACACAATGTGTTATTGTGCATGTTTTTACACGATAGCCATGCAGGTCATGTCTCAGTTTATCATTTGGTCTGTAAATATCACAGACAGTAAACTGTGGAAGCTGCACATCCGTAGTTCCTGGAGCTCAATATCGTCAAATATCTTGTTTTGTCTGAATCATGGTTGCAGCCTTGAGACTATACTTATGCTCATTTACCATTAACCTACGCATTCTGAAACAGTATTTCCTTGCCTGACCATTTTACATACAGTTGAGGCTTGGCAAACACTTAACAAAAGAGGCATGACTATCCATGCTTATCCCGTATCAAATTCATGGTTTTGTGTGGTTCTTCCTGCTAAAGTCTGCAAAATTAAATGTAAAAAAAGGCTTCTATTTGAGCTTCAAATTATTTCACTTTCTGCTTCCTGTTTCTCACCGCTCACAGGTTTGGCCGGGGCTCCAGAGGGCAGGTAGTGCCAGAGGATCAGATACATTCCCGTGACTGGGAGGATGCCCCCGGTCAGATCTGGAGCATGGCTGTACCTCAGAGGTTTGGCAAGAAATAATGTGGGAGACAGAGGGACACATTTCTGTCCTGGCGTAAGTGCAAGCAGCAGGAGTCTCCAGAGAGACAAAATCTGTATAAATAGATCTGAATAATATACCTGTACTTGACACCTAACATGTACATAAAGGTGACGTGATCTGACATTTAAGGGATGTTTTGTCCTGATTTCCAACGCTAAAAAGCATGTCAGTGAAAGCCTAATAAGGTTTTCTGAGCACACGTCATTTGTCCCAACTGAAGTGTTACTGAGGACCAGAAGTATTTGCTGTAAATTAATTGCTACATTTATTGTTTTTCTCATGTTCTCTAAACAAATAAAAGAGCTTTGAACTGTGAAAAGAATAAACTTGTGCATATTGTTCAGTTACTGAATGAACAAAGATCAGGATTTCATGTTCTTGAGTCACATCCATTATGCTGTTACATATTGTTGTACCAAACATCAACGCTGTACATACACATCTCCATAAAATACCTTTATATTAGAACGGCACTAAATGCTACATATAGTACCTTTTAAATGACAGATTATTGACATTACTGATGTTTATCAGTTCATCTGTGGCTTTTTGGACAATCTCTCAATTAGCTGATAAGTCTAGAAAATGTTTAAAAATTGTGTAAAATGGCGAAAAAGCCTCAGTATTTGAGGACTAAAACATTCAATTCAAAATAATTTAAAACTGAAATTAAATTAAATATTCCTTTATAACTGATAGGTGTACTAAATTAATCAATGAGAAAATCAGTTAATAAAATTTCTAATGAGATTTACTGTAATGTTGCACAGGATCATCAAAATAACTACAGGTATGCAGTGAGTCATTTTTGGATGCAGATTTGGCTGCTGAGTTGGAAGTTTCTCAGTATCTGTTCCGTTGTTTAACATTTTCATGACAGTTTCTTGGTTTTGATTTAAATAGATACAAGATATTGTTTCATCATTTAAGCACTAATTGCTGACATTGTCTACAGCATGAACATCTGCATGAACACATACAAGCACATAATTGCTCTGGCTATTTTCCACTACATTTAATGCCTTAAATAGCTCGCGAAAAAGTGAAGGACATGCACACACAGAAAGGACATGTATTGCGACACATACATAAAAGACCGTATCTCTCTTAGAAAAACAACCCAGTGAACATTAAGTTCTCATTTCAGTCCTCTTTCATCTCGACACAGCGCAGAGATGTGTTGCAGCATTAAGTTTTACTGGATGTATATGGAAAAAGTTTAATCCGGAAACAATTTGTTTAATGTAAAAGCAATGCACAGCTCTGCGGAGAGCTCTCCACCGAGAAGGAGTTGCTGTTTGGCTTCGTGTGTGGTGAATTTACGGGCCACCTGGGGAAGCAGCGTGCAATAAGCCTCAGCACTAATTAAAACACAGCAACATGCAATTACTCAACGCTTTCACGGTTTCCGCAGCCAATTACTGGAGAGGAAAGCACGTCAATCCTTCTTACAAAGTGTCTTTTATTAGCCCGACCTCCCATTCCGCTTTATGAGCCCAAGGGACAAAATGGAAAATATCTCTAATGATTGAAGTGTATTGACCACTGACCTTTGACTTTTCACCTAAGTCACTTCTAACCTTCGAGTCTGTAGTTGTTTTTTTGACAATTATAGTGTAATCAAGGTGCAATGTTGCAGCATGTGCTTTACAGGTACATTTATGGTTATCTAAGTTATAAAGTAATTTTAGTGTGAGTGTTTGAGTCCAGGATATGTTTTGATATTTCATTATTGATTTACTCCCTCAATATTGTGTTTTATAACACTATCAAATGATAATGTTAGATAGGAGGTTCTTGTTTGTGTTAATGCTAGCTGTTTCAAGCACTGTTTTATGGCTATTCAATATGTTGTTTTATCTACTTTGATGTCTCTCAGGATTTGAGCAATCAATTTTTTTTTTTTTGGCAGTTGATCAATCAGGAAGAGATAATAATTTGTTGGATTCCA
>JAPZDY010000012.1:9969270-9982958 GCA_029783645.1 Ctenochaetus hawaiiensis | reverse complement strand
AGAAAAGCTGCCGCGAATTCAGGCATTTTAGGCTGCAACAATCTTGAAAAACGCCCGCGAAATCCTGGAGGGACTGTTTAATATTCAATGACTTGCCCTGAAATATTTAGTCTATTGCCTCTGATGATAAATCCTTTAAGGGCCACCAGCAAGTTAAAATCTTAATTAACAATGGCTACTACCGACCTTGGTATTCCAGCACCACCATGAGGCTGAAATTACTGGGGGTTTTTTTGGATGAAATAACGTAACTACTATCGTATAGATTTCAGTGGAATCTGGTCCCAGACATTTATGTTTCCCTCAGGATGACCTGAAATAACTTTGGTTCAGCAAACCAATAACATCCCCATCAGATTCTGGTTTACTTTGATTCTGATGCTACAAATAAAATGTTAAAAATGATCTGTTATTGGTTGCAATTAGCATGTTCGCATCATCACTGTGAAATGATTTAGCTAAAGGCACTGATGTGCCCAAGTATAGCCTGACAAAGCTGTGAGCATCACTGCAGACACTTGTTTAATTTAGAGACTCAAACTAGTTTCCTCTCTGAGATAAATCTGATCTCATCTAACTCTGGAGTATTTATGGCCATCTTGCCTCCATCAGACTGGTGGAAATGTTTTAGGACTAAAGGATGTACAGAGTTTCGGGCAGTGAAACTTGTGACTTTTGATGGATTTGTGTTTAATCTCACTGTGGACTTCATCTCCCTGAGTGTGTCAGACTGTCAGTCATGTCATGGAAAGACTGACGACAGGAATGAAAAAGAAGACTTAGGCAGAAGGTTTGACAGCAGAGGCAACAACAGACATCAAATCAGACACAGAGACACAACTGGAGACATTAACAGTGTGTGTAAGTGTGTGTCTGTGTGTGTGAATGTGGTTGTGACTGAGAGGAGGGGGGGATGGGGAGGAATAGATACCGTATGATGATGAGGGAGAGGAGCTGTGCTGGTGCAGTAATGGTGTGCCCCACATCAGACAGCGCACTGCATTATTTAATGCTCTGCAGATTGCTCTGCCCTGTGCTCACTGTGAACCCCAATAACACACCAGACGAACAGTCACAGATGAAGGCCGCCGAGATAGAGGCTGTGGGCTACATAATGAGGGAGCAGAAATTGTAATGAGAGTTTGCTTGATATGAATCTTCCCTGAGGAGAACGCTGGCTTTTTGGCAGAATTTATGTCTTCATCGATTCCTGGAGAGAAACAAAGAAACAACATTAGTGAGATAAAATGAAAGCCTAACAAAAAAAGAATATATACATTTATTACAGCACATAAAACTTGAAAGAACTGCCTCTTATAACTTTCATTGGGGTATTTTATGTTTCCTGATGAGTTGGCAGCATTTGGCTGCTGTTACAATCATTTCAGAAGTGTCTAAGTCCTTTGAAGAGGGGAGGAATAAATGCATCTCCACATAAAATGAACACATTATGTCGTGTTTTCTTCATTTCTACAAACAGCAGCAGTAGGAGCTGCTCGGTGGGCCTGTGGCAAAGTGTGTGCAACAGTTTTGGCAAATGTACAAAACCGATGATATTTATCCAAGAAACAAATTGGATTGATGAATCCAAAATAGTTCAAGCAGCCCAGGAAATCACTTTTTATAATATGTCCACTGCTTTTTAATACAACATTGATTAAATTTCTATACTGATGAAAATCTTGTGATTTTTTTTGTACTTCTAAAAGATGGAAGTATCAACCTGACAGTTTTTCTTTTCAATCTAGATTTTTCAGCCTTGTGTCATGTGATTGTTCTTTTATGAAATATCCCCCCACTTTTTCCTTTATTTAATAACAGAGAAAGAGCTGTGACAGGAAATGAGTGAAAAGAGAAGATGAAGTGCTACAGAGGTGTCCAGGCAGACTCAAACCAGGGCTGCTGCCGTCACACAGTCAGGATTTGTGATTTGATCCCTCAGACATCCTGATATTCATTACAGTGTTTTAATATCTTATATTATATTACTGAGGCAGAAGTGTTTTCTCACTTTTAATGGAGTTTTTAACTAGACCAACAGAAAATCTCATGTTTTCTAGCTGGTCAAGTTCTTGTCCGTCTACTGTTTAATTAATTTAAAGGAACAGTTAAACATCTTGGGAAATGCATTCACATCCTGTGTTGCTGAGACTTACATGAGAAGACTGATATCACTTTTTATGTCTGTACAGTAAATATGCACCTTTTTGGCTTAGTTCAGCAAAAAGTACATAAAAAAAATAACCTGTCTCTGAAAAAGAGAAACAAAATTTAAAAGTCAAAATGGTTAACTTTGTTTCTTTGATTTGCTAAAAAGTACAATACCTGTAGTTTACAATTTAGATAGTTGTTTACCCCATTTCTAGTCTCCTTGCTTAGCTAATATGGTGAGATGTTAGTTATGTTAATATTGAAACCTTATGATTATATTTTCATCTTGTTGACTGAATCACACCCATTTTTGTCAAGTTTTTTGTGAGTCATTATGGCTCTAGCAGTTGCAGACTGTCAGCTTTCACATGCTTTTTCCAAAAGAAATGCTTTTCCTAATTAAAGTAACTCTGTAGGTGTAAAAATATTAGCATTTTTATGTCTTTGCTCTTGTATAGAAGACAGTATCTGTTTGAAGACAACCAGTGGCTTGTTTGCTGAAACTTAAATAAGTGGGAGGTGTGAAAGAAAAACAATATTTCTTTGAATTTAAAATAAAGGAGCCACTTGTTATCATTTGTGCAGAGAGGAATGCAGCAGTCTCTTTTCCTCCCCCACTTTCTTTGCCTTGCAACGGTAAATAACTTCCAAAAGAAGAAACATACAACAGCCACTTTAAATACAAGACAGATTTTCTACAAGCTTCAGTTTTATTTTCACGTAAGTGTGCTACATTTCTCTTGCTATGCTAATTTTTCTTCATCAGATGTAGCGTGAAAACTATTAGTCAACACAAGTGACAGAAGGCAACTAAATGAAAGTAGCTCGGCTGCATAAAGTGCAGTGAGGAGACTCGTCTTTTTTCTTGTCTGGCTCTGTGTCAGACAACCAGTCAGGAGAGAGCTGCAGTGATAGACTCATCACTGCCAGAAAGCCCTTTCTTATTGGCTTTTCCTCTCATTTTGAAGCACAGATGGGCTCAGTATACAAGAAAACAATCTAAATAGCAGCCTTGTGGAAGCCATATTTGATGTTTCTTGAGCAGGATAATATTTCAAACATTTCTGCAACTACTACTACTACTACAATACAACTATTACATATCTTTAGAAATTGAAGCACAGATGCGTTATTTAAGATCTCAGCTTCAGTACATTGATCCTATGTACCTAATTTAAAACACATTATTAAGACCATGAACAGTAAAATTTCAGTCTCTTATTTTATTCAATCTGTGGGGTACCAATATATTTAATTATCATCTCCAAAACTGCAGAATTGAACAGTTACTCTGAGTACTTCTTTAAATGGTTCGGGCCTCTTCATTATCTTTAACAACAATATCTACTCACATCACTGCAAGTGCGTGTACACATTCATGCAACCATACAGGATGCAAACACTTGTGCCTGCCAATGCACACATGTTTTATTATTGTTTATTACCATTCTCTTTGAAACCCTTTTGAAATTTTGAATCGTACTATACATATTAAATTTTTTCCGAAGATTCCTCCAAAGGTTCACACCCTTATTCGAATGCATGTATCAGAATAATGCCTAAGAGTGTGGTTGCTTTGCACTTTCATGTTTTAAACTAGTAATTTTAACTGCACAAAATGCAGCATTACCGTAACAAACAGACATGATTTGAGCCTGAAATTTGACAAACTGTCTGTAAAATACAAGTGTATATATATCAGGTTTCACCCTTCAACTTGGAGGACAGTCCATGACGGGTCCATTTCCTGGGATTTGATTTGAAACTAAATCCATAACGGTTGTACATACAAACCTGCTCATACTAGCGGGATACACTTGAAATAAGACTCAGTTTTAAGCATCACTATGAACATGCAGAGAGACTAATCCATATGGAAATGAAATTTAATGTTTTTGTGTCAGGTTTTTCTACACAGCTGAGTTTGTGTTTGGTGCAAAGAGGAAGAGAGAGGATGATGAATAAAGTAACAGGAACATCACAGGCATCTTGAAGAGCCTAGCACATACTTTTAAGTAGGGATAACATATGCACATGCTCACAGGCACACACACACACAAACACACATACTCATTACACACAGTGCCTTCCTAGTGCCTAGGGATGCAAAGGTTGCCAAGCAACAAGGTGGTGTCCTAGAAAAAAGTTCCAAGGCTGGAAATGTGGGTTTAACACCATCTCTATTGATCACAGATAATGGTTTCACTGAACTCCTGTCAAATGTTTTTTTATTTTCTACTTCAGTCCTCTATATATAGTGACCACAGAGTCCAGTTTCACATATTGACATCAGATAATAAAGCTTCTCTTGATCCAGTGGGAGTCACATGAGCTTCATGTGAGTGTAATATTATCTTCGAGTCTCATTGCTCTTCTAAGCAAATATTAAGCCGACAGCATGCAGTATATGGTCTTATACATTTATTTATTTAAAACCCTACCATTTTTTTCTTTGTTGTCCAACCCAAGTTAAAAGGGGTAGTGAGAAGGATTTCAACCCCTTTCTTCTCCCTTGAAATGGGACAACCCTGAATGACCAGGAATGTCCAGGTGTTTTTTTCATGCTTTGTCCCTTTAAATGAGGATTAAAGGGAAGAAGGAAGGAAATCATGAACACTTTTTGAGTTTGACTTTAGTTGAAATTCAGGCATTTTTTGTCATTAAAAAGATTGATAGACAATAAGAGGTAATAGACACTAGGGTACCAGTATATTAGATACACCTGGATAAACTAATACAGTCTAATGCAACATTTCGGCGATGAATCTTACCTTACAGCTGGATCAACACCTCTCATAAAGCAAAAACAGAACATCATAACCTTCCATAGGGGAAGAGTTGCCACAGGATTGTTTAATGAGACTGCAAAAGTTGCAAATAGCTGGGTGTACCAAGGACACTGACAATTGCAAATCCGCCCAGCTCCAGACTTCAGTATGCTGCACACTCACATCCCTTCAGGGATTCTGGATTGGTGTTTTACTGTTTATCTCTCATCAGCAGTTGGCTGCACAAGGGGCTTTATAAGGACAATGATGAGAGCTTGTTAGTAACACCTGCAAGCAAAAATCATCCAGAGAGTGTTTTTACGCACAGACGAGAGTGAAGACTAAAAAAAAAAGAAAAAGAAAAATGGAGCAAACACTTATTGCATCGGCTTGTAGTGTGTCAGATAACCATCTGGCTGGAGGTCACCTTACATCCGCTCCGCTCTGCACTGTGGAGACACAGCAGCACTCTGACATATTGAACAGATCATCTGCACTATTGTGAATGATATCAAAACTGCACAGTGGGTTGGACCAGTGAATTTAGTGTCTCGTATGTTTTTTCAGCTCATTCTGTACCACTTTAAATTTCTTATTCTTATTGCTCATTTGTGCACAAAACTTAACTATTTCCTTTCTTGCAGAAATAGATGAAGATCGTCTCCCAAACCAGTTGTACAAGGTAATCTAATCCATGCTCCAAGAAAGACAGTCTTATTGAAACAATATTACAGAAATAGAATAATGTGAATCCTGTTTTTCTGTTTTGAATTAGCCCCATCTCTATGCATTCTCTCTGCTCAGCTGATATGTGATGTTGATGTTTTACAGGCAGCTTTGTTGAACTCCCCTCGACAGCGGCGAAAAGGGCAAAAGGGAACACCTACAATGAAAGGTAGTGGCAGTCTTATCATCAGCCAGTGTGTGATGTTGGCATTTTATGTGCCAGCTCACACCGCCAGTAACCATGAAACAACTTTTAAATTAGCATTTTTTCAAAATACAAGCACTTGCTTTCAGTTGTAATTTAAATGAATGAACTGAAATGGAATGAAAATTTAGTTTTAATGTGACTGAGTCATCTGTCATTTAAAAACTACACTGGCTATAAATCTATTGTGGTTCTTCTTTGATTACAAAGCATCTTTCAGCTGCTCTTTAATGTGTACCATTTCTAAAAAAGAACTTATGTTGTATAATATTTGCAGAATCTTGTCTTATTTGCAGAAAAATGTCTCAGGCCTCTATTCAAGACCCAGCTTTTAACTGGCTGCTGAATTTTATTGAAGGAAAAAGGGTTAATGTTAAAGCTTCTAATATGAATGAAGTAAAACTAAAGGGAAGCAAAAATGCCCAGTTGTACATTGAAACCATTATTGTTCACTGTAAGCAGTCCTTTTACAGTTAACATTATTCAGTTCGGTAAGAAAACATGACCCATGGAAAAATAATGAGAACACTGAAAATAAAAAGACTCTGCCTAATAAGATTGGCCTTTATTTGCATAGCTGGCCTACTTAATATATATCAATATTAACTTTAGTTGGACTAAGGTTGTAAAGTAAAGTTGGTCTAATTTTTAGCTGCATTTTGTTCCTCTCTTTTATTGTGTCTGTATCTGTCAAAATGTACATATGTGCATGTAAGTATCGATTAAAATCAAACTTTCTAAAATGTCAAACAATCCTGTAATGGGGCAAAGCTAGAAGAATCAAACAGACTCAAGTAGAGTCCAGGATGTCAGAAGTCAGCTAACTTTAACTTACTTGGAGAAGTAGCTCAGATAATGACGGAAGTTTGTGCTTCTTGAGTGTCCTATTTCAACTTTGGAGCCAATCAGTTCTGCATTTCCCTCAGCAAGGACTCATTATTTCATATTTTCTGAACAGAACTTTTCCCAATTTCCATTTTTCGAGCTGAAAAAGTGGTTCTTTATAAGATTAGGGCACTTGGGATCCTACACCAATAAAAAAAAAAAGTCCAAACAGAAAAAAATACAAACACAGAGCCGGGAGAAATGTTCCAGCAACTGGTATTTCTGTAGGCTGTTTGTCTCTTGCAGTTCAACACAATCTTGTTTTAAGTGTCGGTTTTCAATTAAATCCAAACACAGAATGTTCGTGTTCTTAATGGAAGAGAAAACAGAGAATACGCTCCAATAAAGTAACAGTAACAAGGGAACAATAATGAGAAGATAAGTGAAACTTTGAGCTCTAGGATGTTTATTCTTCAATTAGTTTCACAGCTAAACAGCTCTGAGTGGTATGAGTCACTTCTTGGAGGAAACTCGGCCGATAATCAGTGTGCTTTAGTTCCCCACTACAAGGAGATTAGGAGTAATAAAACCATGGAGGAAGAAGGACGAAGAAGGTGATTAAACTCATCATCTTCAAGTTCTGATGAACCTTCGCCTGCCCCCTCACTTCAAATGCTGCTGGGTGTTAATTAAATCTTGCTAGTTTATTAAAAATGCTTACCTACAATATTCTTTTGAAGTGGTGGATTTATTCCTGAATCTCCACCTTCACTGGCTCTCCTTCCTCTGTACTTTTCTCCCATTGGTTCCCTTCATCTCACACCATTTCTTCTCTCTTGCTTGTCCTCCTCCCTACATTTCCCCAATGATTCTGTGCTTTTTTACCCTCCACTACTTCTTACATTCTCTCATCCTCCTTCTTCTTCCCCTTGTGAACTCCTTCCTCTTAACCAACTGTCTGTTCTCTGACTCTTCCTCCTTCACCTCTCCCATCTCTCCACCCACACTCCTCCCAGAGCTGCAGTTTCTGGTAGAGCACCACCTGTACCGGCAGCAGCAGGGAGCCGGGGATGAGTGCTCCTCAGAGAGCTGCCTGTCCGACCGCCCCAGCCCCGACTCTGTTCCTACTGGGGAGGAGCTCCCACATGACGACGAGGCCACCGCGGAGGCCTTTGAGAAGCTGCGCTGCCAGATGGAGGGTATGTGAGGAGACAGTAAAAAAAAAGAAGATTTTATTTCCTTGAAAAGCTACTGCTGCTACAAACTGTACTTCATTCAAAAGCTCTGTAAAATGAAACCCCACCTGCATGAAGTTTCCATGTAAAACTTTCTGTGTTCATGTGTTTTACTATCGACAATCCAAACTCACAACAAATATCTGCACGGTAAAGTATTTGTCCATATGGACTTGCAACTAGTCAAAGTCATTTCAGCTAGGTTAAAAAAATGCTATGTACTAGTATACCAATGTAAAATTACTCCATTGCAAGTCTTGCATAAAAAATTAAAAGGCAAAGCTAGTTTTACCTTCCTCGTAAACAGGGTTTGGACCCTTCTAAAGGGTCAAAGGATAAATCTGAGCGGGCATAAGATGATTAGTTGAGAAGAAAAGGAGCAGTTCTGCTACATAAATGTTTTACTTTCTAAAGACGTCAGAGGGTGTCACAACTGAACTAGGTCGTGAACCCAAATGCACAACTCCAGACTGTTCAAAGTTCAATATAAATAATTTTTAATGACAAAGTATCAACAAAAAAAACACTCTTACAGAGGAATACTACGATGTGACAACGTATCAAAATAACGTAAGGCAAGACTAAGCAAAGTAACAAAGAAATCAAAACCTGACTTGACATGAAAAGATGCTTGGATCGGCGTAGGTTCTCTGGTTTAACAAACAAGACGAACTAGCACAGGACAAAGGGAAACACAAGACTATATATACACACAAGGTAAAGGGAAATGGGTGGAAACAATCAGGGCAGACAATCAGACCAGTGGGAAACACACAAGGGAAGGGAGCAAGTTACCTGAAACGAGAGGAAAGTTAGATTTCAAAATAAAACAGGAAGTCACGAGACAACATAGACACGAGACAAAGCTGAATATAACTTAACATATCTTCTTGGACATGACAGAGGGTTGACTCGCTGATTTACACTTTAACAACCTACTGAATTTTAAAGTTTATCCAGTGCTTTTTCTATATTAATCTACAAAACAAACGGTCTTGCAACTACACATGTCAGTAAAAGTCAAATTACTGTATTGCCCCCTAAAATGTTCTGGAGTGAAGGGGGCAAAGTAAAAATAGAATAATACTCATCCTAAGTACATTTACTTTAAAAGTGCAATTAATGTAAGATCAAGGAAATGTATTAAAAATAAATAAATAAATAAATGGGCACAAAAGAGGGGAGAAGGGACATGTAAACAGACTGTACTTATATAATGCTTATCTAATCTTTTGACCTTTTTAAAGCACTTTACACTTCACGTTAATGTTCAACTATTCACACACATTCACACAACAATGTCAGGGGCATCCAAGCAAAGGGCCAATCTGCTCATCAGAAACAGACAGACAGGTACGGATGAAAAAGCCATCAGGAGCAATTTGGGGTTCAGTATCTCGCCAGACGGCACTTTGACATGCAGACTGAAGGAAACAGGTATCAAACTACTGACCTCACAATAAGTAAATGACCCGCTACTCAACCACAGCCACCAATAAGGAGGTTTCTTCTGTTACCTCTGAAAAATGGATGATGTGCTACCATAAAAAAAGAAAGAAAAGATGCTCAGGTATAATATTATCAAGGGAAGGATGAAGCCAAACACAGCTTATTAAAATGCAGGAAGAATGTAGACTTTGGAGAGAAGGGGGAGAAAAGTGAAGCAGAGAACAAAGAAGAAAGCATTATAATAGCTGGAAGGGATAATGTAAATGTATGTTATGAAGTGAAAAATAAAAAGAAAGGTAAAAATTCAAGGGATTGCAGAGAAGGGCAAATGTACGGGAATACTTAAAGGAGTAGTTTAACAATTTGGGATATGTACTTATTGGCTTTCTTGCATAGGGTTAGATGAGGAGATGGATACAAGTCTTGTATCTGCACGCTTAATACTGTGTTTAGCTTGAGCCTGCAGCTAATTAGCTTAGCTTAGCATGAAAACCATTCCAAAGGTAACAAAGATGAACCTTCTAGCAGCCCATAAGCTCCCAAGTAAGACCTTTTATTCATTCGCTTGATCTGTATAAAAACTGAAGTGTAAAAACTGGATGATCTAACGAGCTGCTGACTGAAGCTTCATGTTTAGCATACTGACATTAGAGTGATATAGACCTTCTCATCTAACTTCATCCAAGCAAGTGAATAATTGAACCGTCTCTTTAATAAAAACACCGTGGTTCAAAGTGCCACAACGGCAGATAGGCTGTCTGTTTCCTTCCTGTGCCAGGTACTTCACATCTGAAAAACAGCTGAGGCTAAATAATTCACTTTGATGGAATGTGAGCTGATGGCCGCAGAGTACAGCACAAAATGTACACACATTCAGTAATTGGCCAGCACTAATGCATCATGAGCGGAGCAGGCTGAACTGGTTGTTGTTCTCTATTGAAAAATAACCTGGACTCATGTTTTTTGAGATTTTAAAGGCTTGAAAAACATACTCAAATTTAACAGGGAGAGGATGTTTTTTAATGGATTGCTCATGTTATGGTGGAGCTGAGAATTAAGTTTTCAATCCTGATGAAAAGAGCAAAGAAGGAAGCCAGGAACAACAAATCAATGACCGTTAACACCAGTTCTGGCAATGGATTTACTAAAAAAAACAGCCTTTTAACTTCAATCTGCTTGACTAAGCAACATGCTACTGCAAACATCAGCTGACAGTAATTAAGATGAGATGGTCAAACACTAGATACTCATGATTTCACAGAAAATATCAGACCAGAGCATTTAATCCACACTGCTGTTTGAAGGAAAATGCCATTTTTCCTTTTCAGTCTGGCAGTAGTGGAATGTGACTGAGTACATTTAGTCAAGCAGCAAACTTTGGTTCAAATTTAAGGCACTCATACTTTTTTTTTGCCACCAAAGGAAAGCAGAACAGGTGGAACCAATCGCAGGAGACAGCAGGCATGCAGCATCCAAAGCACAACTCTTTGTTGCAAACAAACAGAAGCTGAGTACAAAGAAACAGAGCAGAAGACTCAACAAGGACCGAACCTGAAATTGCACTTAAAAACAAACTGAACTGATGAGGGAATGAGATGCAGGCAGAGAAGCTCAGGTCAGGGGAATGTGATGATGGAACAGGAAAAGAGCTGATTGGCTGGGGAAAATACTGACAACAGAGCAGAGCTAATGAGGCGGATACAGGGAAGGTGTTTATGGAAAAAAACAGCTGAGGAGGAGCGCAAACGTAAACGCTGAACAAAAACCAGAAAACAATAAAACCAGACAGGACTTCAACGGTTTTCCTCTAATGTCACTTTATAATTTAGTCTTTAAATGTTAAAATGTCAAATGTATCATATGGATTTGCCACTGTTGACCCTTCAATTATCTCATTAATCTTTATTTATTGTTAATCATTTTTTATAAATTGTACTACTAGTTGCACAAAATAGGCATTTTGAAGGTGTAACTTTGGGCTCTGGGTAATTATGGTGACTTTTCTCACCATTTTTACAGTTTTTATAAACTAACCAAGCAACTGATTAATTGGGAAAACATTCATCAGATTTATCTTTGATGAAAATAGTCATGAGTTGCAGTCATATAGTTAAAAATGAACTCGACCTCAACCAACTACAATAGTAAAACTCTGCCTTTACATTAATGCATGCTTATTATGCATAATATTTACTATTTGTACCCACAGGGGCCATTTTTCCGCATTGAGTACTTCAGCTGTTAATACCCTTGAGTGCATTTTCATGATAATACTTATACTTAAGTAACAATTTCAATGCAGGAGTTCTATATGCAATGGAGTACTTGTACAGTCTAATTTAGATATTTTGTACTTATTTTAAGCATCTGTATAGGTGCTGTAACTCCACTGCCCAGTTAGCTTCATTGTTCTTCACCCTCGTCACGTCCTCATTTGTCTCTCTGCCCCCTGCAGAGTTCTCCAGGGAGAGTCTATTGGAAGCTGCAGGTGGACTTGAGTGCCCCCTCTCCAAGGAGAACGAGGACTGTTCCAGCGTTGCCAGCGTAGCAGATCCCTCATCGCAACAAAACAACACACAAGCAGGTACATGGGAGTCAAAAGAGCCGCGGTTACACATGAATCTTTCCTCTCAGGGGACTCTTCATCATCCGTTCACTAGGCAGGCATTATTTAGATATGTTAAACAGTTCAACAGGCTTGGCTTGGTGTCATGTAATCAGGGCTTGTCGACAAACATCTGTGACGTGGCTTTGATCCACACTTCACAGAGCTGAAATACCCTGGGAGCCAACTACATAGGAAAGTGGAAAAATTTTGTTTGGGAGGCTGGTGAGGTTGAGCTTAATTATTTTTTTTATTTTCTCTTTCTTTGTTTCTCTCTTTCTCTGATCTACTGTTATGAACACATTCATTGGGAAAATTTAGTTTGCAGCGGTAAATGTCTGGTTCACTGTGTACATACAGCATGAAACACAGCAATAAAGCATCTCAAGAGTTGCTCATAACCTCACAGATTATGATGCCTGTGTGTTCAGACTTAACCCAAAGATGAGGTTTAATGCAATCACTTCATGATTGATTTGTGATGATTAATAAAGAGCGTTGTGAGTTATTTATTTATTTATTTGATGTTTGGCAGCAAGTGCCCATCAAAATCCCCACAGTCTGCCTCCTCTCTCTGTCTGATTATCTCTCAGTCTTTTACATCTCTGTCTGTTTTGCAGCCACAAAAGCAGCAGCAGCATCAAGTGCGAGTCAGCCAGCGGAAGAGAAGACAAAGACATGCAGCCTGGAGAAAGAGAAGTAGAGTGATGTTCAGTCCAACACAATGCTGCTCAGTCTGCTCAGCCAACCCAACACAATGACAAAAGATTGTGTCTGCAGATCCACTTTTTAGATACATCAGGGCATCGACGTTCCTCGACAGTCAGGCCTTAGCTACCAAACTGAGTAAAGAACAAAGGTTTCTATTAAAATCCTGCCTAAAGGGACAACTATTTAATTATTTTTGTTTCTATAGCTTCCCCTGCACTAAACTCAAACTAGCTTATTGTATGTATGAACGGGGCTGTGAGTCACTACCTAGTTAATGGCAATACGAGTTTTTTCCTGTCTCAGTCACACAATCATTATCATAAACAACATGCATTGTGTCCGCTTTTAATGTTAGAAGGCGTTGAATGATATATTTACAATTCTTTTGGACAGTCACTATCACTGAATATGTGCCATGCAATTGTACTTCCATCTCAAAGCAATAAAAATAGATTTTTACCTCATAAAAAACAGAGACTGAAACCTTCAGTTTTGAGAAAAACCTATCATTTTGTCCCAGTGAGTAAGATGATGAATCTTGGCCATTTAAATAAAAAAAATATTTGCATTTGTTTATAGTTAAGGAATGGATATCACAAATATGATAAATTAGTCCAATTAAAATGAAAATTTAATATATTTTTTTCTTCAAAAAGTTAGAGAGTTTCAACAAACAAGCAGTTAATTGAATTGTCAATCAACAGAGAATTATAAATAAATATCTAGGTTTGGGCTGTTGTTTATCCAAAAAAAGACATTTTTGTTCGTCATCTTGAAATAGAAACTGTAAGGGCGATTGTTCTTAATATTTCCTGACATTTTGTGGATAAGATGATTGATGAAGAAAATAATCTGCAGATACATTAATAAAAGTAGTCCTTAGCCCAACACATATCTACACCTTTTTTCTCTTTGTTTTCCTTTGAGAAACATCCTGTACCAAAAAGGGAGATAATCATATTGAATACTTTTGGATTTTTTTATTTTGGGGGGGGGGGGGGGACACAATAGCC
>JAPZDY010000012.1:9948715-9961259 GCA_029783645.1 Ctenochaetus hawaiiensis | reverse complement strand
TACGTGCATTACGTTTGCGCTGGGGACTGCTATGATTGGTGGAACTCACGGGAGGCTGGCCAAAATTGCAGAAAAGTCGCGTTGATTGGACAAAATTGCAAGGTCGCGCAGAATTCACGGAGATTAGTTGAATTTTCGTTAATTGTTGCGATCGCAACATCGCGAATTCCTGGAGGGACTGAATAGTGTCAATATCCTAGAATCTAAAAACATGAACCCACATTTTAAACATCTGATAAAGAATATCCACTGACATTAAACGTATTTGTATAAGTAATTCACATAATAACAAACTCAGCTCTCTTATTTGTGGTCAGTTTTACCTCAGTTCTCTCTTTTTGTTACCAAAGGTCATGAATGAATTTCCAGACTATTTTTCATTAAGTTCAAGAGTTTTAAATGTAAAAATTACGATCTAAACAGGCTCAAACGCTTTGCTCATCACTTCCCATCACAGTTAAACAAGATCAAATGTCCACTGCCTTTATAGTAATATATGTTTTGAGCTTATGTGATGTTTGAAATAAAAAAGGTTAGAGAGACTTTTCCTCTCTCTGACTGCCTCTGCTTCATAGGAGCAAGCTCATATTTATGTTGTTTCCTTCTCTGATGCAACAAAACTCTTTGAAAGTTTCCTGCTCTTCCTCTCAGACGCCGATGAGTCAATTACAAAGCTGTTTAGCTGTAATAGTGGTCCGTCATTTTTACTCATCAATAATGCTGCTGACATGATAACAGATCGGTCCAGTCAGATATGAACAGAGGTGGGCAGAACAGTAAAGACCAACGAGAAAAGAGCAGAAATGATGCGTATGTGGTGAAGGGAACACTTCAGTGGAAATGTTCCGACATCAGCACTCACAGTGAGACTTCATTATGCAAACAAACACAAAAGTGTTTCCTGGACAAAAGAAAGCTTTAAAAATATAAATACACTTAAAATATATTTATCTAATGTGTCGTTTGAGAGGAGTTTTACTTGGAACAATCAAGATAATTAATAAACCATTTTAGAGTCTATTCTTCTAGCTACACATCACATATAACAATCATATGACACTACACAAGCTAGGCTAAGCTAACAGGCTAATAGCTCAAGCTACATGTTAAGAGCTCATTTAAAAAAGCCAAATATTTGAAAGAATAAATCAACACCAGTTTATCTGATACTCTTTTCACTGCACGACAAAGAAAAAATGTTCTTTAGGAAACGTTTTAAACATTTGGTGTATCTTATCAAAATAACCAAATATTAGTTTGTATGTGTCACGTCCCTGAACTTTTTGTTGAAGTTTTTTGTCTTGTGGTTTCCTGTTTTATTTTGATAGTCTTGTCTCTCCTTGTTTTCATGTCCTGTCAAGTTTCCCTCCTTGTGTTGATTGCCTGCCCTGCCCTGTGTTGATTATCCCACCTGTGTTGATTATCCCACCTGTGTCTGATTACCCTTGTGTGTATTTAGCCTGTGTGTTCCCTGGTTACCCTGGTCTGATCGTTATGTCTAGTTATGTCTTGTAGTGTCTTGATGTGTACCGAAGTTCATCGTGCCCTTTGTGCTTCTGTGTTGTGTATGGTATTCTGCCCAAGTCCTAGTCTGTACTTTTTGGAATTTTTTTTGTCCTTTGTTGACTTTGAATTTCCAGCTTGTTGTTTTCTTACAATAAAGCTCGCCTTTTGTTTGAACTGTTTGGACATTGTCTGCATTTGAGTCCCTCGTTTTGCTTTAGTCGTGACAGTATGATATTTCTTGAAGTGTAAAGTTGAAAATACATAATTAAGGAAATAAAAAAAACAGTGATAATTATTTTTGTAAATTAAACTTTTATACCTGCCAGAAATGAGAATGATATCAATCCTCTCTTTTAACTCTTGGAAATAAAACAAATATTGGTATTTCCTAAACATCTTCTTATCCATAAAGTGAATGATTTTACATTGTATTTTTTTTAGCTTATTTTCTGTTTTGACCATATGGTTGCACAATAATCTCAGTGTGATAGTACTGATGCTTGAGCCAAGAAAAGAGGAGAAAAAGAAAACAGTCACATTGTCAGTGTGGGTCTTTTAGAGTTCATACCTGCCTGAAAAACTCCTCCATCAGGGCTTTAGTCCAGCGAGAGTGCAGCGCCCAGGGCTTGGATGGATGGCTTATGTCAGCTGTGTGAAGCAGCAGAGACAGCGCTTTGGGCTTGTCAATCCTGTCAAGAGAAAGCATGATGCATTTTCTGGTTTTTGTTTTTGTTGTTGTGCGATGCATCTCAGACATGCCTAAAGAGCAAACTCAGCTCCAGTCAGCGGGGGCCACTAATCTGCCCGTCTGCCTCCGCATGTGTGAGATATTTTAATCAGCTGCATCTGCTCTGAACATTTTATTTCATGACCTCTTGATTACGCAGCACTCAGAGTGAACAACGGTGCATTAGCGTTACCGTTCTTGCTGTTGTAGACAGGCCTTCATTGCTTTGACTTGGAGTAGATGGGAGGACATGTCTGTGGACAACACCATCTCTATGACAAGTGACCGCAGCTCCCTGTTGACAAAAACACACAGTTTACCAGTTGGATTATGGGAAGAAACTGCATATAGCCTCCGCAGTCAGAACGACTCAATGAGGTTGTAGGCTTCCTGATGGATTTTCTTGTTCCCATGGTAACGGCGACTGCTCGGAAAGCCGGTACAGTGCCGCATGCTGCTGGTGTTTATCTTTGGTGCTGTCTGCAGAGCTCTCAAATGAACAACACACTCACATACTGTAGTCCTGATATGTGAAGCATCAGCCCCCGTGGATTTTTTTCTCCTCACAAAATGGTGATTCATATCAGAAATGGATTAAATATTGGCAGAAAGCGAGCCAATGTAAATTTAGTTTAATGTCTCAATCAGTTATTTGCATGCATTAAACCCATATAGACCTCATTTAAGTCAAAGATAGACAATATTTTATCTCATCGACTCGTCTACGAGTGTTAGTCACTGTAGTCAGAGGAATAAGTAGTGACTCATGCACTATCTTGCTGCTGATTGGTGAATGAGTCACTACAGTTACAGTTACTACAGTAACCTGATCTTTTATTGATTCCATAAGGAGAAATTTAATCCTAAGAGGTCAGAGGTCAGGGTCGGCTGGATGAGCAGCCAAGAAGAAGCTGAGAATTCAAAGTTTCATTTATGGACATTTAAAGCTGAAGAGTTTGTTTTCCCTCGTGGACTTCCCTTCTGTCCCACTTCTGTTATTACATTATGTTCCGTTTCAACACTGAACTATTTATATTTCAAACAATAAAGCCGACTTTATTCGAGCATTTTCTCACAGTGAATGAGTGAATTCTGGAACAAACAAATTCCCACTGAAGTTGTTAAACCTCTAAAACTGCTCACAAGTGCATTGTTTTAAAAAACAATACGAATTATTTAACATACTTGGGCATTGGAGGTTTCAGAGAAAGTTACTCAAACAGGGCCTTAGGAGCTATTTTCAGCTTTGAGTCGATATAGATTCAGTATTCTTGTCAGTGCAGCAGCAGGATGGTGTATGTGGAATTGATCAGATAGTTTCATGTTACTGAAGGAGCATTGATGCTGTTGTTTTTATCAGAATGGTGTAAATGTGAGGGACTTTTAGAGTCTGTTAGGGACTGGAGATTAAATGTAAGAGGCACTAGTGTGTATTTAAGCAGCAGAATGTTGAACATGGCATTTAATCAAAATAAGCTACGCTGGCCGTGCTCATTTTATTCAAGAAACTAAGTGTAACTGTGTAGCTCATTAATGTCTTTTTTCAACAGTTATTTTAGCTATTTCAGGTCTTGATTACACAAGAAATAAAGGATCCATTTATTGTTATTTTTTTCTAATTTAAATATTTTGTTGAGGATAAGAAAAGTAGAAAACAATTTTTTCGTTTTAAAATTTATGTTCTTGGATTCTGTCAAGCATTTTTTTAGGGGGTCACAGAAACTGTTATAATGAACTTGTTTGTTGTGTAAACTTTAAGAAAGGCTTGCTGCCCAACATTTCTAACCTTTTTCTATTTCAGTCAGCGACTTCTCAGATTTTCCTTTGACAGAAAGAAAACGGTTATGAACTTCATACATTCAGCTGTGTAGTTACGTAGGTGGTGAGAAGCGCTGCAGAGAAAAGGAGCTCTTTGTGCCATTTTTCTAAACCTCCTAACAGGTCGAACAGGTTAACTTAGGTTACTCTGTCTGTTTGACGACGTTCCTCTCTCTGTAACACTGATTATTAGTGCAAAAGTGAAACATTTACTTACTTTTTGATTGCATGGATGTTTATGGGCTTTAATTGGTAAAAAAAAATTAAATGCTACAGAGTTGAAAAACTTCTTGACATCTTTTCTTGTCTAATAAATTTAGCAACTAACCAACAGCAACAAGATAAACAAACAGCAATTAGATACCTAACAAAATATATATGTTTGACTTATTAGATTCAGTTTATTCCTTTTAACTGTGATGCTACTGTTTTAACCTAAATGCACATAATCTTACGAAAAGTCTTTATGTAATTAATATTAAATGAAGCCTGAAATGGTTCAAACAGAATGAGTTGGAGGCACAACCTGCAGCTCTCTGAAATCACCCAAACCTCTTCCTTAGTTTTTGGTATTGATGATTTAGCTGAGCATTAAAAGTCATGTTTATTTGTTTATCATGTTTATTTGAGGGTGTTTATCTCTCCTTTGAAATCATTCGATGGGGAAAGATCTCTCTAAAGACCAAGTGCGACAATTCCATGTAACAAATTGCTATAAATGTTTACTTCCTTGACCAAAGTGTTTTGATTTGAAACAACAACCGACACATTTTTTAGAAGCCAAAAATATTTTCCGTCTTACATCCACTCTTCTCTCGTCAGGTTAACGAAGATGTTCATGTGGTCGTCCTGCAGCAGGCGAAATGCTGCACTCAGGTGATGACTCTCCTGTACCGACCGGTCGTTGTAGATCAAAGCGAACTCCGACCTGGCAGACGGGGGGAAAAAAAGCAAGAGCGTCAGTGAAAAGTGTTGCTGTAACAGTTTGTGTCGGGTAGGAGGAGGAAGGAATGAGATAAAACGAGAGTCCTCAGGGAGTAATTTAAGCACTATGACTGCAGGTCTGTAATGATGAATTTAAAAGTGCTGTAGAGGGAGTGGGATGTGATAAAAGCTGCCACCGTGTGGGTATTAATGACTCAGTATAGCAAACTAATTAACTAATTTCTCAATCAGGCGTCCTGTGTCCACTCATTTGCATAATCTACTTTATGAGACTGTTAAATGGGAAACAAAGTACACTGCGAAAAGTTCTCCAATTAGTGATTATTTTGAAGCTTCTGTCTACTTATCATAGTTAAAATTAAACATAAAACACTGAAATTGTCTCAGAAATAATATTCAGTTGTGTTTTTTGTTGTTGTTGTTGTTTTTTTGAGGGCTTTAAGAGACTTGTAGTTTCATCCTTCACAGAAAATTTGACCACAGCTTGAATTCATGATGGTTACAACTGTTTTTTAATAATGCCGAAATTGTATTTTACGGACCTCTCATTTCCTACAGTTATTTCCCAGAGAGAGAGACTGATCTAATAAAAAGTAATTTGGCAGCAATTGTTGCTAAAGTAGAGCCAATGTTTGGACACAGATATTTTACTAAGTGGTTCATTGAACCATATCGATAAAATGAAGCCGTCTATCTTTTCCATCTCATTCTCCATAATTTTTCTGTGAAGGTTCATAGGAAGTTGAATGGGGTCAGTATGTTATTTTACATTGTTTTTTTTATATATACGCTGCGGAAATATCATATTGACAAGACATAAGGAACCTGTCTGTACTGTTGTTTCTGCCACATGTTCTTATGCTGATGAAGACACGATTTAAAAGAGAAAACATGAATTTGTCTCATTAGCATTAAAAAGCTCTTGGTAGATTATTCGGCTCCAGATCTCATTTTAAAAGTTGAATATGTAACTTTTTTTTTACCACCAGCTGCAGTACAATTCATCTAAACTCTGATGACTTTGACTGTTCCAAAAAAATGTGGTCAAATCCACTTCTAATCATTCGACCCAATCTTAATCCATGGGTCACAGTATGAAGACCAGTGTTTATAATGAACAGGTCCCATTTGGTTTGGTGGTGGGGATTCCAAGTTTTGCCCAGGAGGCCCAATTTGAACTTCAAGTATGGGAAAAGCTTCATGTCTGTCAGTCAACTTTTATCCACTGTCATACACTATTCTATTTCTCCATAGCATGTTTAAAAACAAGACATAAACCTGAAAAAACAGAACACGGTGCTAATGTGAACTTTACACGCATGGAATTTTACTGTAATTAGAGCCCAAATGTTAAACACAGCACCTTTCACAGACACAGTTTATTGTTTTTTTATGTTGAGTTTTAACAGGCATTAATTTTTAGAGGAATTTCCTTGAAAAAATGTAGATTCATAGTTTGTTTGTGGAAACATTACTGTCCTTTTGAGAAAAAAAAGCATGACTGCCTGTAGACAAGTTTAAAATCTTTGCAAGATCAGCTGAGCTGCTTTGCACTGACTAACAGATTTACACTGGCAATTAAACGTCATTAATGAGTTAATAGGAAATGTACCAACTGTTTCTTTTTATCCTATAATTAACACAAATCACGGTGATTTAAAAAAAATACTGATGGATTTAAAGTCACTTTTTAATTCATTTTAGGGAATTATAGCAGCTACAGTAGCAATAAAATAATGTGTAACAATAGACTCTGATAAAAATCCTTTGTTTTTTTTTTTACTTGTTTGGAATTTAATTCTTTTCTTCTTTGAGGTCATACAGATTAAAACATAAGGTGAACACTAATCTGACCCTGCAGCTTTATGCACTCAACAATCAGTTTCAAAGCCTAATGATGCACAGGATAAATTCAGATTCAGAAAACTTTATTGCTTGGTCGGTTTTAGGAGTGGCTGAACATAAAATACAAAATGAAACCCAGATAACTAAGATAGAAGGATATTATTATTATTTAAGCTGTTCATTCTTGTACATTGTGGCATAATGTTGAGTGTTTGCATAAAACAGGTAGAAGGTGTTGAAATGCTGCAGCAGTTGTTGCCTCTTATATTTTTCCATACTGAAAACTTGTCACCACCAGAACAACTTGTCAATAATCACTGGAGCTAACTTTTTTCACCAAATGATGATCATAAATTCTCTTTAAAATTTCTCAAATAAAACCAGTTAACAGTTAACTTATGCAGGTTAAAGCCAATCTGGAAATCAATTCACAAAGTCCTTAATTGGCTCTGAGTGGCTGTTTACAAATGAGTCATGATCTAATAAGACTAAAGCCCCAATGAACTTGTCTTAACTGGAGATGCTACAATGCACAGTGTCGTCTGGGGGTTTCTGTAGTCGACTTCTCTGTAAAACCTCTAATCACCAGTGGAATCACTTAAAACCAACATGAATTAAAGCTGACCAAAACCAGGCCAGTTCTTTATGAAGCAGGAAACAACAAAGCTTTAACAGCCAACATCTGCACACTGCAGGAGGTAAGTATAAGGCCCTTAGCTAGAATAAGACTTGAAGGTGGATACTGTTTTTTGAAACCAAAACATTTTGTCTTATTGTGGACAATTATTATTCCCAGAATAGGCATGATGATGATGATGATGGGTGCCAGGAGACTGCGTTCTTCAGCCCTCCTATGTGGAAAATCTACATCTAAAAATACTGTGTTCCCTCCATGAAGATGTGTTTGCTTTAGAGAGCTCGCCCTCTCTCTCACCCTCTTTTTCTAAAACTGCACAAAGGCCTTTAAGAAAGGCTACCTTACTATTTCCACATTTCCTGACATCTCTTACTATTTTACAATTTCACAACAGGATGCAGCGTATATATATAGCGGGACAAGGTTAATAAAACATGTTGCAGAACAGAGCTTACTTTGTGTGGATGTGAAAGTTGTTTGTAGTTCCCGTGTGTTCGTAGTCATGGATGGCTGCAGCAAAGAGTGACGCCATTACCTCAAGCTCTGTCAGCCAGTGCTTGATAGACACAAGAGACAAAACAAATGAATATAAAAATATACTGAGTGTGTAGCAGGGAGCACATGCTGTACTGTGAGAGGAACAGTTTGTGTAGTCATCTCAAATCATGTCAACGTTGCTACATGAGAATAGATGATTTCCTGATAAACATCTTAAAGTTATATTTTAGAAAGAGATTTTCTCTTTAGAAGAGAGAGAATGAGGCTAATTTCTCTTTTTGTCAACAAATCCCATCAAAAGACCAACCAACCAACAGGAATTACTGACACAGACAAAAACAGATGCGTCCTGTTTGTCTGTGTCCCACTATTGTGCAAGCTAACAATCAGACCGAGAATCTCAGCTTCTGACACATTAACACATTAGCATATATGAAGATATTTGCAGAACTACCACAAACAACCACTGAAGTTGGTGGAAAGGTCATTAGTTTCACAGGATTCTTTGAACATTTTTGATGCATTGATGGAGTCAGATCCAAAGAAGACCATTCATTCTCCCTGGTACAGGAATGAGCCGCAAAAAGTGTGTATTTTGAGTAAAGCTCTCAGTTTGATGCCTGACATGGGCCTGTGGTTAACACAAGCTTAAGCGACCATCAGGCTTTGATTCACATCATGAAATATGTGAGCACATCCACTGCTAACAAGACATATATATATATATATATATATATTTTTACATTTCTTGAAAAGGGTGGTTATTAAAAAGTGGCTTGATAAAAAAAAAGACATCATCTGCAACCTTAACTGTCTGAACCAGTAACTAATGTCTTTACAGACTCATTGTGATTGTACTCAGATTCTCACAAAGTTTGGGGACCATGAATGCCTGCATACATTTTATCTAATAGATGCTCTAAATATATATATTTAAATTGAAAAAAAAAACATTTAAAATTTAATGACGTTTGTGTGCACAAATCTGCAACTGAAAATTGTCCCCAGGAAAGTTTTGACAAGTCATTTGCTAAAATTACATTCTATAGAATACATTGTTGGTCTCTGTCATTTCATAGGATTTGTTGAAAGTTTGGACTATATTGAAAAGCACCAGACTTTTTCTTTAAAATAAGATGAAGCAAATGACTAAATATTTGAGTATCCAGATGATCTTAATGTACCACGAGTCCAGAGCGTAGCAGCAGGCAGTGCAGCGTCTGAGTAACATCAGCAGCATGAACGAGGCTGTGGTAGGGGTTGCTGTACTTGCAGTATCCTCTCTCCAGTGCAGACAGGAACTCAGTCAGGCATGAGATGGGGATCTGCAGCGTGCATTACATAAAAGTTCACAAAGTTTGTGTCAACAGTAAAAGCCAAAACAGCGCGAATGTTGTGATAAAATTGTGCCGGTAAAGACTGTTAAGACCCACGCCATGATGCGTGTGATTTGCACACATGTCAGCCCATTGTTCCTTCACACACCACAAATTTTTTAATAAAACCCATATGCCTGATTTCATCTTGCAATTACAACACACAATTCCCGCAAATGAAGAGCTGTGAGCAAGTAACGATCATGTTACTGCAATAAAATGATCTCATATGTACACACGCGTATATAGTGCACAATAAAATCAAAAGATAAAAGACCTTGAATCGGCTGTTGAGCCCGTATCTGGTGATCAGCTCAAAGAACAGGGTTCGTAGTGCGTGGTCGGAGCTAGCTGAGTTCAGAGCAAACACGTCAAAGCTCCAGCGGTCAACATCCTGAGGAGAAAGACAGGAAAGTGTCTGCATTATTGATGCATACTTGTAGTGTGTATACTATCTCTTTTGTGAAGTCTGATTTATTACACAAACACAGGACGCACAGTGAGATTTACAGCGAGTGCAGGCTTACCCTGAGGCAACTTACGACCGCTGCGGGTTGGTCTGGCATGGCTGCCGTGTAGGCCCTCTTGAACATCCTGGAATAATGCAATGTTTATGTTGAGTTCAGTTAAAGTTCAGGTGTTGACACTGTGCAGCGAACTCGTCTCAGGAGCTGTTTATATAAATCCTCCAAAGTCCCTGTCCCCTTTGGAAGGATGTTTTAAAGAGAAAAGGAGGCCAATGTTTCACAGTCCAGTGCAGCTGTCTGGGTTTTCTGTGGCTGTGATTGTCACAAAAAGGCATGAGCTAATATTGGAGTCATAGTACACATGTGTAAATCAGTCTCAATTCGAGATGACTGTTTCCTTTTTATCGTGTTAAGATCTGAAAATAAAACTTACAAGAGAGCTATACGACAGAAAAGCAGCTGCAGAAAAGCTGCATACAGTCCTCACTGAATAACTGTTTGAAAAAGTGCTGAAGTACAGATAAATTAACTGTTATTTTACCTCTCTACAAATATCCCAGCCTGCACTGCGTGCACAATGCTACGGAACTTTGGCTTCTCGTCGGAGCGTCGCGCCGGCCGTCGAACCCTCTGAGTGAAGGTGGACGCCAGCCAGTCAGTGACCTCTGAAGGCACGCCGTCCGACTGCAGCTGCTGGAGGTCGTCCTCAGACTCCAGACACTGCCTGAGCGAGACAATACACACACACACACACACACACACACACACATTAACAGTGATTGTTAGACAGACACTGTATAAACACAGTCGTTAAAGCACTACAGGATCATGATTATTTACGAGTGTACTGCATGTACAGATTTGTGCAGCATATAGTTTCAACTTCAGAGTAAAAAAGTGCAAATAATCCCAGAATGCAATGCATTACATTTTATAATAGCAAGAATTAATTCATATCACTCCGTCAGTGATGATGCAAAATGAAAAAACCTATTAGTGTTTGAAATTTCAATTTTCTGCTCACTTAAGTAAACTGTTGAGCATCTCTTTGTAAAAGGGTTACAGAATAATGATCCAGGGTGATATTTCTTTATTTTTTTTTTATCATTTATTGATTTGTGTGATAAGTATTGTATTAGCTTAACAAAAGGTCAGAATCAAACTGTGTAAAAGCTTAGGTTCAGTGACTTTTTAAAGGAAACTAAACCGTTATAATAACAAGAAATACACTGATAAGCATTTGTACGTTTCTCTGTTATCTCCTCTGCGATACAGAGCTGTGACCGCAGCAGGCTTCAGAAAGACTGTTCCGATATTAACATCATCACATCGTCACTGTATGAATGATAACTACTTAGATTATGCTCTGTGACATAAAACAGAAATGATGTCTACAGTTATTACATGTGTAACCGCATCAGCATCACATGGTTAAACAGCAGAACAAAGAGTCCCATTAGGTTTGATATTACGAAAGCCATGGTCCCAATGACCGAATGACTGTCGGCTTTGAAAACCCATTTTAGATTTTAAAACTATTCATTGACACTTGATTATCAGTGTGACACAATAATATTCATAGGAGCAAGTCAGAGGTTTGAGCCCAGGCAAACATCAGCTCAGTGGGTGTATCTCATCACAACCATGGGTTTCCTGTTTTTTCTTATAGTGCAGTTTAAGCTAATTGGTGACACTAAATGGGTGTGAATATGAGTGTGAATGGTGTGTCTATGAGTGTTAATAGTCTATATGCGTGAGAATGTGAAAACTGTGTATGAAGTGAAGCAGACTTTAACAGTCTACCACCCTTCAAATGATAAGTGTAGATACAGTAATGTAATAATATTAGTTTCAGTCTTTTTGTTCTGTGCCCTTTTGGGCCAGGACCAAATACAATTTTCAGTTTTTGTTCATTTCTCACATACAAACCAAAAAAAAAATGAACTGTTTAAAATAGAATAATCATATTATATCATATTATTCTGGTGTATGCTACCTCGTTCCATCGAGGTAAACCGCCTCCAGTAACGACGCTGTGAAATCCAGATTCTTTTTGATTTCCTCAAAGTCAACATCTTTCTCCTCCAGCTGCTTCAGCATGCTCCGCAGCCTGACAAGAAACAACAAACATGTATTTGGATTTGATCAGGACAAAATAAAATGGCAGATGCCCCTTTTTGAAAGAACTGGAACTCTCTCCTCTCTTTCCTCTCTCACAGCAGTTTGGCACCAAGGAGTTCAAACTACATCACACAATGTGAAAACTAAAAAGGTATAACTGCAGAAAGAAAAGTCTTTTTGAGCATAATGGGGACTGTGTGTGATAAATACATGAGCAGCATTTTTCATTGTCTTGAGTGAGTCAATGTCCCTCTGGGTCAGACCAGCCACTCAGCCGCCATGTTAGCCTCACCCTGGGGCAGTTATTTCTGGCTAACAAGACCTGGACCTGAACTAAAAGAGTAGGGAGAGAACTGTAACTTCACTTTCAATGGTCACCATACTTACTTTTTTAAAAATCTTCACATGTCCTTACAGCTCAACATTAAAATAAAACACGACTGCATGAAGGTTTTTTCTCAATTAGCTGTTTTAAAGCAGACAATTTGCCTTATGAGAAAGATACAGGATATGTGGCAAACAACCGCCGTCTCTGGTGTTTCTGACTTTTCTGTTTCAGTGCTTTTATTTGTTTGTCTCCTTGTTTCTAAAAAAAGACCTGAGA
>JAPZDY010000012.1:9925191-9937985 GCA_029783645.1 Ctenochaetus hawaiiensis | reverse complement strand
TTTTTAGCAATTTTCACTGTCTCCCGCAATTTCATCGCAACAAATATGCTTAAAACATCGCAACTTACATCGCAATTGTTTAGAAAAGCTGCTGCAAATTCAGGCATTTTAGGCCGCAACAATCTTGAAAAACGCCCGCGAAATCTTGGAGGGACTGATAAATACAGAAATTTGTGCTTTTGGGTATTTAGGAAAGCGGGTTGGTAAATGTGGTTTTCAAAAACAAACTGCTAACGCCCATGTTTACAGTTTTGAGTAAATGTGTCACCCTGTGCAATATCAGAGTTCAGACATGTGTTTTAATCCCTTTTTGAAAAGAAAATTAAGTTTTATTAATTCACTCAGCAAGTCTTACATTTCAAAGACATTTACATAACAATGATTTCCTATAAGATCATTGTAATATATATTTTGAAATTGATATGCTTTTAATTAATATAACAAAAAAATGTATTCTGCACTCACTTTGCCTTTAAGTCTGCTTGGATTCTTCATACAGAGAGACATTTTATTCATTCCTCTTGAAAATATGCACACTTATTACAGAAGGTTTGTAGGATGTCCTTAATTACTTTATTGTTAATGATTCATTTAGTCGTGCTTTAAAGATAAGGACCAAGTCATTACAGAAGAAACTGCAGACGTGATGACTTATTGCAAATGGAAAAACCTCAATTACTGAAGGGTCATAGGTTTTTTTTCCATTTGTCAGTTTATTAAACCACTCGGGCCTTTTTTTTGTAAATTTATAAATGAATGATTAATGTTGTGCTAGCAAGCCTACCATGTGCAGGAGCAGGTAGACGGACTCTCTGTTTTTGCTCTCCATTCTTTCCATGCTTTGTCCCAACTGGAGCAGAGTGGAAGAGGCCATCTGTGGAACAACACAGAGTTTAAAAGAGGCAGATCAAACAGCTGGAACGTTCTGACACTGGTGGGCTTGACCTCATCTCAGGCAAAGGTTGGCAGAGTCTTGAGAAAGTTCTTCGACTGAAATACTGCCAGAGGAGTGTGCCCAAGAAACAATTTATGCCTTATCATATGCTTATGAAATTTATAGCTTTTCTAGGATTCTTTGCACCCGGCCACGATCATCTGATTTTTCTTTAAAACTATTGATCAAATCAGTGCTGCTAAACCTTTATGCTTGCTCGATGATACAAAGCAATGTCTATTTTAAAGCCTTTGCTACAGGCACAAGTCAAGTGCAAAGAAATTTTCCTTCAAAGGCTCATTTTTATTTTTTAAGAGGCCCAAAGAGGAAAAAAACTATTCAGTATTTCACACAAAAAAGCAATAATCAGAGAAAAGTCTGATATTTACAACATGATATAAAAATATTTTTTTTATTTCTGACCAGTGTTCATCATGTGACCCCAAGCTTGAATCTCTAAGGACCACTGTATTAAGTTACCTTTTTGAGTTTAACTTGTAAGGACCTAAAGAAAGTGTTTGTCACCCACCAGAAGAAACTCTTTGAGATGCTGCTCGATGTTCTTGTTCTGCACAGTGAACATGGCAGCGGCCAGCTGGTTGATAGCTGTAGCTAAACAGTGAATGTTGTTGTTGTGGCCTGAGAAAATTCAAAACATAACAAAATTCAGCACTGAAATTTAAAAAGAAAAAGAAAAAAATAGGATTGTACGTCCTCTATCGTCAGCCACAGAGAGGATGTTTCCTTGGTGCGACAGTCTGAAAAAAAAAAATCACATTGTGATCCTGAACCCCTCTCAGGTTAAATCTGTGCATTTTAAACATGCCAATGGAAAACAGAGACAAAGAAAATAATCTAGGACAAAAGCCACCCTGCGCTTTGATAGAAATCTCGACTGTTTGCTGCTCTTAATGTTGCAGTCCAGGCTCGAAGCCAAGCCGTCAGGGTCAGCAGGGCCGCATGCCAAGAGTAACTGTATCGATGCACGTCAGACAAAGTTATCTGTAAACAAAAAGTCTCTCAGCAGAAACGTGTTTCTCATTAACCAACATACTTTGCTTCAGTCCACATCAGTCAGACTGGAAAGTATGATACACAGAGATGCTAATAAGCCTCTTGTTCCAGGGTGGAGTACCTTTTTTAAGACACTATCAGCAGCTGGTCAGTAATGGCTGGAAGTAGAGATTAGTATTTGGTCAAGGACTGTCTGGGGACTAATTACTGTCAAGCGGTTTGTAGCAGCTGGAAATAAATGAATGAATATGCACCTCCATGCTCTCGGCTGTAGAAGGAGTTGGGGTCCATGGCCAAGGCAGGCAGTGACACAGCGACGTAGACGAGCAGCAAACAGGACAGTTTGTACTCCTGGTCCAGTGATGTGTTATCTAGATGGAAAACATTAAGAAATGAAAGCCTCTTTTTTCCTGACTAAGCCATGAGATCATGCAGTCAACAGAAGTGGCTCATAAGTTTAATGTCACCTGTCCGCATGTTGCTGATAGCTGTGACAAGGGCTGGATCAATGTTGCATTTAAACCCGGCAGCAGAAGCCAGCTCAAAAATGCTTAGAGTCACCTGTGAAGTCATAAGGCATGAAAGGAAATGCAGCTTTAAAAAAAAAGCTGTTTCTGCAGGAAATAGTTGACATCATGAAGTACAATTTAAATTCTCAAAAACATTTTTTTTTTTTTTTGCTTTGCCCCATGCTGAGTAATAGCACCATTATACAGCCAATAGGATGCTGATCTAACCAGGAAGTGACACACCGTGTATTCTCTAGGGATTGACACTAAGACAGTAGTTGGTGTCACAGTCTTGACACACAGATTTTGATCTCGCCCTATTTCTGGTTTCATGCATGGTTGGCCTGTCTGGACAAAATGTTTCCACTGATGTGGTTTAAAGCGCTGAACTGCAGCCGCGATCAGAGTCTCTCTCTCACGGAGGCATGAGCGAGCTGCTGACGTCTTTGGGGTTATCCTGGCCCCGGCTGTGGCACGGCTGTCATGCCTCACTCAGAGGCCAGACGTAAGTACGGGAGGGGGAGTTCATGAGTTCACAACGATTGCTCCAGAGGGAGATAAAGAATTTCATTTGGTTGGTACAAGAGAGTATAAAAGATGTGTTTCCCTGCAACTCTCTCACTCACATCTACTGTTGCATACTGTTTTTTATCTCATTAAATCACATTTTGTAACACATTGTGCTGCAATGTATTCTGCATTCTTGACCTCTGATCATTCAATTCCCTAACGACTTAAATGTAAATACACTTGGATAAATGCAAGTAATGTGTTTTCTACCTAAATTCTTACCATAATAAGTTGACCCTGAGATAATAAGCTGTTCATATACTGTTGATTGACTGTGATTTGATGATTCATTCACAGTGAAAGCCTGATCAGTGCACTAGAGTTCCTCTGTATGATCTCAACCTGTATGGATTCTTTTTCTTTTTCATAGTGTGGCTGTTGTCAAATGTACAAACGCTTTTGTTGTACCTTGATGTCCTCTTCAGGGTTGAGGAGGTCTTTCAGGCAATCGAGGGGCCCCATCAGGTATGGACAGTGCTTCAGCAGGATCTAAATCACAGGACATATAACTGAGATGTTTATATTCTTAGGGCCAAGGTCATTTTTTAGCTTTGCACAACAAGAAATCAGCAGTGTAACTTACAGCTTTTAACCGCATTTAAAGATTTAACTCATCGCCATCACATGATTATGCTATCGAACCTTAGTCATTACACAACAGGTGGTCATATATATCTCTAATATATGACATATAATTTATATAATATGTCTCCAACAGATGATGAAGACTGTGAATTGTAGCTAAAAGCTCTCGAAAGGCTTGTAAGAAAACCTTTACATACATTTTCAAAACTGTTTTCATTCAGTCAAAATCCCCAAAGTCAAGACTGAACTTCCACTTTTAATTTTATCTTTTGTCATTCGTTCACACCCTTTTATCTCTTGCACCGGCACCAGACTTTTAACTGTTTCAATCAGTTTTATAGAATCATAACATCTTGTTGGACGTTACATCTTTCAGACAGTCCTGTGCCATCGATCTGAAGGACAGGATCACTCCGATGATGGTCATCCTCTTCAGAACGTTCTCTCCACCTGGAAGTTCATATGAAACAGATCAGAGACTGAGCAGAGATGAGCCCAATCCCACCTTTGTTCCATGTAATCTGATTTTATCGGACTTGGCCATGATGCCTGCAAGTGCTGATGGGAGTTTCCATATAAGCATTAGATGATCTTGACATCATTTTTATAAATTAACATTATTAACTCAGTATCATGGTCGTCTCTGTATATTAAAAGCCTTACAGAAGTTTGTTTACAGCACATAAAGGATCGCGTCATCCAAGATTAGCAAATAAGAAATGAACGATAGTAATCCTTTTGTCATTTTGCTTCCGTCATCTCTTTTCTTCTCTGCCTACACCTGATTTTTTTAAACTTTGTAATCCATTTCTTTCCTTTCAATTCCCCAGCTCATTCATCACATCTTCTCCTCTTATCTCTTTCCACATCCCCCTCTCCACTTCCCACCTGTCAGCCTCTTGTGAAGATTGGCCATTTCCTCTGGCTTATCAAAGTTGTTCTTCATCTGTACCAGGACATCCATATTCTCAGTCACCAGTTTCTGACAGGAGAGAAGGAAATGAAAGAGGTGATAAAACCACCTTCAGGTGGGAGTAATATTGGAAAAGGGTCACAGCTGTGACAGATCTGTCTCTTGGTTCAGTTCAGAGCTGCAGTGCTGCATCTCCTCAACACAATCAAAGGTGTCAAGCTGAGGAGTCTGACTCACTAGCAGCACTAACCGGTTCCCTGCATGTGAGGATCAACTGTTAAAAAAAAAAAGAAGAACGAAAGCCTGACAGATCGATAAAAGCTCCACTTTTAAAAATTTAATATTAAATGCATCAAATCAATTAATTATATTAATTTTATCTTCAACATCAATAGGAAACAAATTCATAGCAAACCAGCATTTATTTAATTCAGGCTATGGCCACTGATTAAATAATAATAAGGAATAAATAATAAAGATTAAAAAATGTGTTTTTAGGCAAACTAGTAAAAATAAAGGCTGCACAGAACGCATAGCTTATAATACATGTTGAAATATTAACTACAGTAAAAGTGCAGCAGCCTTTCTATGTATTGTAGGTTGTATGTAGGTTATATGGCAATGATTTTTAGGAAGTAAAATAATCAAGGCACTTCAACTACTCTTCTTCTGATGTGACTGCACCTTCAAAATGAATGAAAGTCTCCTGTTAAAGACAAGTGATACTGAATTCTCATCAAAGCTTCCCAGATACTTCAGCAGGACTTCCTTTGTGTCATACTGTACCTTCAGCTCACTGACTTGAGAGGTGATGTGCCACATCAGGTTGTCGCCCAGAAACTTGAGGCCATATGGACCGATGAGCTCTGCCAGGGCCTGTAGCTCTGTTCAGAGGGTGATATGAATAATTTAAGGATCGTGTTTGGAGGAAAATGAAGGAGGCTCAGCAGAAGATTAAACTCAAGTTGATGTCAAGCAACCAAACATTTTTTTTCACAAAAATGCACAACAGGAAGCAGGCTCGAGTGGATGTGTTGTTTTTTTTTTTGTTTCCAGCGTGGTGATTTAATTCTGACACAAAGCTTGCCTCACCGGTGACACAAATAAGAAAGGACACTGATTACATATGTTTCATAAATGCAGCTGAATCAATAAAAGGAAGACCAGTGCAGCTATCAGACCTTTCACTCAGTTCCACGTTTCCTCTTGAGAACAGATAGATAAGGACATGTGTGGTTAAAACTGGAGGTGGTTAATGGATAAGCGGGTGAGTCACTATGAGGCGGGCAGATACCTCACTACGGAGTAAATATAGACTACGATGATGACGTCGTGAGGGGGTGACTACTAAAGTACAGTGGTCTCCAAGGTAGTGTGTGTGTGTGTGTGCATGCCTTATGAGTGCATCTCTGAGTGTAGGTGTGCGTAATGTCCATATTTGCTGGTGTGCAGATCAGCTGCGGTCTGTAGTGGAGTGAATATAGTCACAAGGAAATCTAGTGCTCCTACAAGGTAGTGTGAAGTCGGGATGGGAGGCTGTGTGGAGGAGAGACAAATGATGCTGGAAAAGTTACGAGGCAGGGACAGAAGAGTGGGGGAGATGATAAGCAATACTGAACTTTACATTAGCCAGGCGGCGTCAGAATAAACTGCATGACAGGCAGTGTGAGAGAAAACACCGCACGGCACCACAATAACAAGCTCCACTTCCTCTTGAGCAATAATTCTCCCTCTGCATGTGGTGTCACAGGAGTGAACAAGATGTGCAAGTTGTGCCTTTTGAAAAAGAGTGAGTCATCTCTTGGATCTGTGCGACTGTGTTCATGAAGGCCTGAGAGTACAGGGGAACTTTTTGATTCCTTGGAAGACCATGTGTCTGCAAAAAGTCCGATTAGAAGAACATTTCTTTCTACTGGACACCTTTTTTGCACTTGTCAAATGAAAAAAAAAAACTCTCAGAAAAAAAATGTGTTGCATTTTTTTTTTTTTTTTAAATTACACCCACACAAATTATACACTGTTTGAACTGCAGGAGCTTGAATATGTTAAGTTAGTGTTCTCGCTCATAGCTAAGATCTCCAAAGAGTCATAGATGTTGCTATGGATACTAAGCTCTGCATGTCACTGATGAATGCCATCGAAATTACTTTATCCTAAGATGCAATATGCAATAAAGGGAATTTATTATCCGTCTCTTATTTTCTTTACCGCCTTTTCAGTGGTAGATCAGTGAAAGATTATCAACAGAGAGTACAAATTAAAAAACTGCAAAATGTAACACCTACAGTTTTCCTTTTAGAGCTGTGAACATTCATCCAGATGTACAGAGAGATGCACCCGAAGGTTCATATTGACATACTGACTCATTCAGATTAAATGACTCCGCAGCTGACCTGATATATCTGAAAACTCCTCTGCTCTGAAACTTGGCTCGTTGTCGGTAGTCTGGTTGACAAAGCAGTGCAGCGTAGGACAGTGAACGATGAGGGAGTTGCTGGCTTGACGTAAAAGACTCTCCAAGTACCTGGGTTGCAGAAAAAAAAAACAAGCAAACAAAAAGCAAAAATTCTTTCAGTTTTCAAACAACAGACGTTAGAATTGAAGAGAGAGAAAATGAGAGACAGACAGGAAACTATGCAGTGAGAGAGAAACCGACCAGAGAGGATGCACTTGTGTGTGCTACTTGCGTGCTGTGTGCAAGCATGCTGCTTCCTGTGCCCCTCTGTGCATGATGGTTGTGATTTATTTTGATCTGTTTGATTCAGACACATGTGTTTTAAATGGACACGTGGATGCAGCACACATATTAGATACACTTAAAAAAAATGACACACACCAGTTTGTGTAGACGGTCGTGATGGTCTGCACTCCACGTGAGTCCAGCGGCTGTGTCTGCTGCAGCAGCACGTTCTTCACCAGCCGAGTGACGTCCACACTGATGTAGCCGGAAAGGCTGTGCAGGCTGGCTGTATAGGCCCTTACCCCCGCCAGGAGGTCCGAGGGTCGGGCTACCTCCTGGGTGGTCTGGTTGTAATTGGCCATTCTCACGATGATCCTGGAGAAACATGTTTAACCAAACGTCAATTATCACCAGGCCAGAGTGGACTGAGTCTGAGGTCCGACAGATGGGACCTTAAAACTGGTTAAACGAGCCATGGCGGCATGGTAGCGTACTCTCATTAGGTCAGCACATTCACTGCTTCAGGGCTTTCGCTACAATTTTATTTATTTCTTGCCAGGACCCTGCAGTATCTCTCCCTCTCTCTCTTCCTGACTGGACTGTATTTACAATTTTGGTCATCAAAGACCAATCACTGCAAGCGTGCCGCTACTTAAAGGGCACTAATTTTAGTGTGACAGGAGAGATAATCATCAGCTAAGACAGGGAGACTAAGCAGAGCATATACACAGAAACACTGGGTTGCCCTGGTACCAATCCCTAATCTAAATAACAGTTAACACTGAAATGACACAGAGCAAAGGGAGTGACATGACGGATCTCTTCTCAGGCTTTTAAGTGGGTGCAATACAGCCTGACGCAGAGGAATTGGATAGTACAAGCAGGGTTCATTAAAGAGATGAAGGAGACATTTCACAAGAGACAAGCCCCAAATTATTTCCTAATTGTCAGGAGGACTACAGGCAAAACTGGGAATGAGAGACAATTTGAAGAAAATGTAGCTTAAGATGCCCTAAAGATGTGTTATTTCTACAGTCCCATGTTCACCGTGAAGGTCAGCCTGCCGCACAGTATGTTTGAGAGCAGTCAAGCATTGAATTTGGACATAAAGTCAGCAGTTTAAAAAAGACATTAAGGCGTTTATGGAGGGACACTGAGGTGCAATTGTACAGCACATTAACACACTGGCAGAGGAAACAACATAACAGACAAAATGTTCCCTCACAATAAATGTCGGTGCTTATGTCAGTAACAAGCCTATTTCTGACAGTAATGGTGGAGCAACTGCAGCAACATATGCAAAAAAAAAAATCAGAGAGAGGGAGAAGAAGAAACCTTTAGAGGAGGAGAAAACTGCAAATGTCACCCTGAGGGCTGTTTTTATCCACCTTCAGGATTCATTACACAATTTATTCGGACGATATACAACATACATCGCATGACATACTCAGTGAGGCGGATCTCGAGATAAGAGAGGAGAAACTCTGTGGGAACGACGATGTGTTCGAAGACGATGATGTCACTGCAGAAGCTGTAGCAGGAGCAGAGCTCCGTCAGCATCATGTGCATCTTGTCCACACTAGGAGATGAGGAGGGGGGAGAAAGACAGAGAGAAAAAGGGAGGATGCAAGGATTTAGGAACTTAAGACAAATATTTTGACAGCAACTCTAGCACTGATGTTCTTCTGTCAGACAAATAAGGCAATACAGATGCTGGAGGATTGTAAAACATCTCCGAACCGAAGTGACAGAGAAGAAAACTGAGGAGGAAGACAGGCAGAGTTTAAACTTTTCAGACTTAATTAATAATTTGCAGAATATGATGAAGATGATTGCAACCTCAAAATAAAATTAGCTGCCGGTAGAAGTGTGGTTCTAACACGCTGAGGCACTTTGTTTCTTGTTTTTAACAGCTTGATTTCAATACCCACCAACTCTGATTGATTTAGTCTGAAAGGTAATAAAGGTTCAGTAAAAATAATACCTCGTAGGCTGGAGCATTTTAACGCTGTTGTCGAGATTGCTTAAGGCCAGAAATGTGTCATGGGGTGAGGGAAATCATTTGAAAATGTCAGCAGATATTAAAAACACTTTTAACGCCGTGAAATGCGTTGACCTCATTCTCACCTTTTCAAATCGGAATCGCACACTGTTGAATGTTTATTTAACTGTCCTCTGACCTGAACAAGTGCTGTTCATAATGCTGCATGTATCCAAAAATCAGGGATGAATTGATTACACTCACTTTTCTAAACTTTCGCCAAGCCAGTGTGATAATAATAGTGGTGCACAGGCAGAGTGAGACAAGCACAGAAAGTGATGGTAATAACGAGGAAAAGAAAGAGAAAAAGCTGACTTGGTTGCGACGGTCCGGTCTTTTCTCAGGCTTTCAGCGCCTGGCTTCTCTTTCTGGACCTCTCCTTTCTTTGGCACCGGCTTCTTTTGCTTTCTGTGGCGAGCTGCGCTGATGGTCTCTGCACAGCGCTTTGGCTGCAACTGAGGGGTTATCAAATGGAAAGAGGTGGATGCAGAGATGGAGAGAAAGGGGGGACAGAAAAAGACAGAGAGACAGAGGGAATAGTAATTCAGTCCAGCAGATATTAGGTAACACACTCAAAGACAAACATGGGAATTTTTGCATTCATATTGAAAGCAGTCATAAAGTAAACATTTTTGTCATATTTGCTCAGGGGATTAGAGAAACAACACCACATTAATCAACTCCAGAGTTTCAGACCTGTCTTATCACTTTACTCTAATTCAAGCCCTGTCCTCCGCCTCCAGCTAAATCCACTGAGGCAAGCTGTGACTAGTGTGATTATAGTTGGATATGGAGTTTGGCAGAATCAATCTGCAATAGATAATTACTTTTTTTATTATTATTATTTCAAACCTGACAAGACTCAGGCTCTACCTGGTCGTTGAGGTTGCACTGCTCAGCACATATTTCCAGCACAACGCCGCTGGTCAGCTTGGCTATTTGCTCCAGGAAGGTCACACACAGGCGCAGACTTCTCTTCTCCATCGACTCTATCTACAAATACAAACAAGTGCATTGTGTGTGAGTGTGCACTGATATACAACAGCAAACACAGTTAAGCATGTAGGAATGCAAATAAAAATGCATCCATGGACAAACACATGCACAAATAGAGGAATAATTTCAACCATGATTCCCTTCTCTGTATTTTTTTTACTATAAACAAAGGTTGTAAATAGCAGGTATAACTTTATTTTTCTACAATCTACTGGCAAAGAATATCTCAGTTTGTAATCAGAGTATGAAGTCCAAAAAGTTGTAATGAATGAAGAAAAACGATGTGTAGCTTTTATGATGCAGCCGGGGAGGTAAAAGTGTTAGAAATCAGAGTTCATATTGAGTGCAGCCAGTGTATTAACTGTTTCTTATGATTAACACTTTAGTCAGCAAATGACTGAACACTGACCTCTTCTGGGCAGTGAGGGTGTCCACAATAGCTAAAGTGAGAGCAGACGGATGGAAAGGCCATGAGGTAACGTTTCATGGTCATCTCCTCACTGCTCTGGGAAAACATCTTCTCAAAGACACGTGGGTAGAAACTGAAAAATGAGACATCAAAGAATGAAACGTTAGAGAAGAAGAGAAGAGGAGAAGAGGAGAAGAGATGAGAAAGGAGAAGAAACATACCAGAGGATGGACACTTCAGATGTCTCCTGCAGAAGTTCGTCCACACTGTCCACCATCCTGGTGTGAAACTGAATCACATTCATCACTTTTGCTAAGTCATTGTAGTCCTTTATTGGAAGAGGGGCCTTGTTCACACTTGTGTAGGCCTAAAACACATTAAGGACCTTAATGTGGCAGTGACAGAGTTTCAAAATAGTAATGATATATTCAAGCAATATTTAATATTTTGCAGCAAATCTACCAACCTGAAGTCTAAGCCAGTCCAGTCTTATTGCTCTGAAGTCAAACTCCTCTTTGTTGTCCACTGCAGAGTAAAACTGAATCCGTTAGGGAAAATACTGAGTGTACACAAGCAAGGATAATCTGCAGCATTGTGTTGTGATCACCTTGTTTGACTGACAGAGCAGACAGAGTTGAGACAAAAGACGTCATCAGGATCGATTCTTCTTCCGGACAAACATATATGTTCTGCAGAAGAGGAAAAGGTCCATAAACTTATACTGAGGATAAAAAACAAGGGATGGATTCAGTAATAAATGTTGTTTTTTCCTCTTTCCTGACACTTTCTGTGCCTTAGCTGATGAAAAGAATTTTATCTTACACCCTATACTACTAGTAAATGCTGCACAATCTGCACACACACATGCTCATCTTATCTGCAGGTACCTGTATGGTGTCATTGAGAACCATGGCATCAAACTGTGCCAGGTACTGGACATGATAGCGCTGAACTACACTGTTGTATTTTCTCAGTAGACCTCTTAACTTCTCCATGTAGAACAGCAGCTCTGCCATCTGACTGGAAAAATTAAAAAAAAAGCAAGTTCACACAAAAAATACTCACTTTCTTTTATCATGCATTATCAAAATTGGCACAAAATGTCTGTTGCGCACTATATGGTAATTGCACTACTTAAAGCTAATGTAAACAGCTGTTTTACTGCTGAGAGACATGACAGAAAGTGGAGTTGCAATGAGGGGAAAATTGCAAGCTGCCAGATTTTTGCACACTGCGTCCTCTGCACCTATGACCTACTTGTCAATGTAGTCCTCAGGCGTCTTTATCTTTGGCATATTCTCAGAGTGCCTGACGAGCCACAGGACCTCGTCACGGGAAAATGACAGAGCCATGAAGACAAACAGGGCCTTGGGGATTTGATTTGTACACACAGGAGAGAGAAGAAAGAGTCTCAGCTAAGATCACTGTGGGTCATTCATTGGAATTCCCTCCTCCTCCAGTCCAAATATTCCCCAGAGTCAAAGATGTGTACAGCACAGAAGGTGGAACAAAGGTACTGGATTTAATGGGTCACGTGTTCAGAGTTTAGGACTTATAACTTAGAGTGATGAAATGATTCAAATTCCTTGAACAGCCGCTATGGTCATTACTTCTACCTTTGGTCCCAGGAGTCCAGGTTCATCCTCCAGAACTTTATATAATTCCTTCAACGCTCCTCTCAGAAACTGCCTCCTCTCTCTGTGCATAGCCCCACTGGTAATAACACAGCACACATGGACATGGACATTTTGTTCTCACATCCCATTTGAAAGGAAATATACGTCAATGCATATTTATGACACAGAGTGGTACGAAGCTTAGTTTCCAGTGAGTCTCACCTGTTGACTATGGCGTGCTCACGGCATTCCTTTATGTCTGCAACTCGCTTGCTATATCTGATGAAGACAAGAAAAAAAATGCAATAAGAATTTCATTAACAATTAAAAAAAGGGATTGATGGATTAATCACAGTGATCAGACAATACTGTGCATTATAACAATGTCAACAAAACATCTAAACTGATAAAGTCGTAAAGCACCGTTATACAGTCCCTCCAGGAATTCATGATGTTGCGATCGCAACAGTTAACGCAAATTCAACCAATCTCCGTGAATTCTGCGCGACCTTGCAATTTTGTCCAAT
>JAPZDY010000012.1:9905357-9915381 GCA_029783645.1 Ctenochaetus hawaiiensis | reverse complement strand
TGTTATGTAAGAGTTTAATGGTCACAAAAAAAAAATGTTATAATTAGATAAAAACTTATAAAAATCCATCCACTCACTGTAACCACTTATCCTCTGCAGGATTGTGTGGGGCTGGAGCCAATTCCGGCTGTCAGTGGGCTAGCAGCAGGGTGCACAGGGATTACACAAAGAGATGAACAAACCTAATAATAATAATTCACCAAACATGCATAAAGATATTTTACAGATCTAAATTGTACCATTTTTATTTATGCATGGGGAAAAAAAGCAAATTATAAATCTGACCACTCTATTTTAACACAAAACTTTAAAGCTTATTTGGATAAAATGCATTCGCTTACAAGTTATAACCACACATTATGTATACAACGTTCGTACTCAAAAAAGATTGAGCACTCTTTGTTATTGTTTCAATTTATCCTAAGACTTGTTTTCAATGTGTGGTCCAGCATGAAGTCTTACTTGCTTCATGGACACACAGAGGTATTTAAAAGGCTTGTAAATCAGGCAAAAGTCCAGACTGTTGATTTGGCTCCTGAGAAATAACATAATCAGAATGTGTCTCTCACATATTAGCTGGATTTGTGTTTGTCTGTGATCAGAAACCTCAATTACCTGGAAATAAGCTGGATAGTCACAGTCACACTACTTCCACATCAAGTTGTTCCCACATTCAGCATAATTACTGAGACTGAAGACTTTGTCATGTAAACTAGAAAGGCCCCAAGTTATTCAGCAGGCAAGTGTTGTTTTCTGTTTTTTTTCCTCCAGACCTCAGTAACTCCTCTTGGAATTAAGTAACATGTTCAGTAAAGTGTAAACTGAAGAGTGCAAAGTTACTGTAGAGTACTGAAGAGTTTAGAGAGAGTTATTTTCCTAATGAGGGTCACTTAAGCCAACCACAGCGAGCGGAACGCTGCAAAGCGACGAGTGATGTTAAGTGGACTCGAAGAAATAATCTGTTTATTATTTCCCCATTGGCAGAAGCTCAGAGAGCAGTAGACATGTTAACAAGGCTGTCTGGGAAAGCAGACGGGGGGATGTAGATGTGGGAGGGGGTTTGATGGTTGGGGTATACAGTTTATAAACCTTTGCAGTTCACCTTCTATGAACCAAGTAAAACATTTGGATTCCTACCTGGCTCATTATGAAAGGAAGAGGTGCAAGAAGCTGTTTAGCTTTCCAACTCATAATATGTGAAATGAAGGACTTGTTCCAGATGCACAGTTTGCAACTGTGCCTGAGGAAGCAGCTAAAGAAAACTGTTATGGTCACAAATACAGAATATAAGAGTGAGACTGTGCAGAAAAGACCATGAGTTTCATCCGGTTTTCTTTTGGTTGGCTCAAATTTAAAATATAATGGCTATAATGGCATACTAAATAAAACATTACTGAATAGAGAAACAGTAGTGCAGAACTGCAGCATTAGTTATTTGACCTATGACATATTTATGACATGACATGTATGGCCTAAAATATCAGGGATGGTTCTTGTAAAGAGTGATAGCTGGATATTCCACTTAAATATTTTGATAACTAATTAGATGAAGATCTAAGGAAAAAAAACAGTGATGGTGATAGAGTGGATTTACATATATGGACAATTAAAACTTGTTAAAGTGGGCAGATAAAATGACCTTGGAAGTTGAAGACAACAGAGGTTTCCTTGCATTTTGTGAGCAGGGGCTGCAGGAGGAGGTAATGACAGACGAAGGGTTTAAGGAAGTGCTCCCAGCTCCGGCTGCAGCCCAGATGTCAGGAGAGAGAGATTGCAAAACACATGGACCTGTATAATAAATGGGATATAGGCAAGTATAGGGGGCTATAGTATGAGTGCAACCCTATCTGTCTGAATGTATTTCAAAAGTTTTAACACTCCTTAGATTATCTTCATAATTCTTTTGCAAGCACTTAATCTAAACTTTTATGTTTTTACTTAACCGCAGGTCTACAGAGTGTTTTAGTGTCTTTCAGCTCGTTTTTATTTGTTATGGATTACTGTTATGGATTACTGTTATGGAAGTGGGATGCTGCCCGTGCCAGATGGCTAGCAGTTGTGAAACACTTGGAGACAATAAACACGTCCTGTGAACACAGTTCATACATAAGCTTGAATTTTTTGCTGAAAACAGATGCTCCAAACTGAAAATAGTAAGATTATTTAGCCATCTACTTAACGTTAGCTAGAAACACTGTAGGCTACCACTAGCAAATCATTAGCCTCAGATAGCTTGCTAGCTAGTAGCCAGTAACTGGTCAACAGCAAAATGTGCTGCATATAAACAACCACAGAACAACTGAAATTAAAATATTACTTACAGATTAATGCCCCAACAATGGTCTTTTTAGAGTAAATAAAATGTGCTTGTTGATATTTGTTTGGTAAGAGTTACAAAAAAATCTGATGTAGCTAAAAGTGTGAGTTGAACTGCTGTGTCAGGTAGCTGCTGCTATTAGCAAAAGGATGATAAAGTGAAACCAACTTCTGCAGTCGTGTGTTTCTAAAACAAATACACATTATACAGTATACAAGGCTCCCTATTAAGACATACAAACAAATGCTATACCAAGCCTGAAACTGAGACTTTCTCAGCATTTGGTCTTTAAACTTATCAAGGGAAGTGGTTTTGCGCTCTCAAGAAAATAGGAGTAAATTTGGCCCCCAGCTATGACATCCTGCACAGCGTGTAATTACACATCTAAATGGTTAAGCGTATAGGGGAGTTGAAAGAGACAGCATTCTTCATTGGCACGTCAGGACATGGTACAGAGACAGAAACAGAAAACAAGGCTCCGAGGTTAGTATACAGCTCTGATAAAAAGAGTTGAACATTGGCAAGCAGCAACAACCTTAAATTCTAACACTTTTGCTGCTTAAAGGCAGTGTGGAACGTGATGAGTGAGGATACATGCATACATATTCAAATAAACATGACTGGTGCTTATCTCTTAAGGATCAGACTCACTTTATTGCCTTGGGGTGTACATCACAAGGAAAACAAGCATTTTTTCAAGGTCACTTTGTTCTGTTATGTTGACTGGGGTTTCTGCTGCACTTATGCTTCATCCTCAAGGGGACTAAAGTCTGTGCTGTTTTCAGCTGGAAGGAGTTAAATGGTTTAGTCTAATGCCTACGCTAAAAGAAAAAGTGATATGTATTAGTGTACTTATTTAACACACAGTTAAAAACTTTAATAAACATTTAAATGCACTGAACATATAGAAAGTCAAGCATCAGCATTAAGAGATTAGAGTTACAGAAGGAGCTATTAGATAAGTTACTTAGGCCGACACAAAAACAGCACAGAGGTACAGTGAGAAATATGTGATAACAGTAGAAATGCTTATTGTGCAGGACTGTTACTTTGTTTTGCAGTCTTCAAATCTGTTTTAATGTTGCAGGTCATCCAAGGAGCTAAAAACCACTATAAATGTTCATTTTAATTCACGCAACTAATTAATGCCGTGTATTCATTGTTCTTTGCTGTAGTTCCCTGTGTGTTGTCACTGTCTGTGAGGAGGAATTTCCACGTTGAGTCAGCAGCTTTCTACCCTTAGATTTTCACGTCAAACTGACAGCGGTATGCAGGACCTTACAATTGCCAGAATAGGTGGGAGAGAAAGTCAGACTGAGAAACATAGAGAGGAGAGGACATGGTGAGAGAAAGAGAGAGAGAGAGCCAAGACCCTGCAGCTGTGAGAGACATACGAAAGAGAAAGAACGAACAAATGACCCACATGACCCCGAGGCTGGCTTCCTCAAACTCAGGAGGAGTGTCACTGCAGGACATCAGACCTGCCCTCCTGCTCGGCCTGATAATTACACAGTGAACTGAGAAAAAGGGTGGAGAGACCCAGTAAATTATGACAAGAAACGCGGCATATATGCATGCATTTACACACACACACAATGGTGGACACTGCAGGGTGTGCCAGTGGGCAGCTCCAGTAAAATGCATTGCAGAGTGACATTCACAGACTTGTAAATCCAATAACCTGGCAAGACTTCACACAGACAGCTGAGAGAGGAGGAGGAGAGACAGACAGAACTGGGCACAAAGACAGAAACGCATAAGAGGTGGAAATGCAGGTCAGAGCACTCAAATAAAGGGAGGGGGGAAAGTGTTGGTGCCTTTTGAAGGATAGAGTTGGACAGTAATCCCCTCACCTCACCTGGAGGCTCAGCTACCCACTGTTTGTTTCACATTCTGTCTGGGAAAGAGACCTGTAAAGTCTGGTCCAAACCCACAGCAGGAGAAAGTTATTAGAGACAATAGGGGAAAAGATGTTTAGTCATACAGAAAAAGACCGAGAAATCAGGACTCCAACACAACTAATAGTTGGTGTACATTTATAGCAAAAACTATGAAATGTTTGGAAATGCACAGTGGTTGCCATGATGGGAGTTATCACCTCTTTGCAAGATTTTCTAAAACAGCAAAACTGAAATGTGATAGCCACATTTTCCAGTCATGTCAGGCCGCTCTGAATGAAGGAGCACATTCAGGAACAACAGCCCACTTTTTATCCTTTTTCTGAATAAACAAATAACATTAAATCAACACATTTAACTTGCCTGTGATAAGACTTAAGCAGAGTTCACATTCATGTTGACACTTGACTGACAAACGCACACACAAATGTGTAATCCTGTTTGAATCTCTGCAATGTTCTGGGGGGTAAAATTTCTCAAGGTCAGTTTTCCGTTTGCCCCTCATGACTGTTTTTTTTTTTTCTCTCCTGCACCAATACGCTTGCTTTGGCATTTCTGTGAGCCTGTCAGGGCTCATTTAGCAGGGGTGTGTCCCTTCACTGCACATTGCACTTCTCAAAAACAAAATTGGGTCTACATTAATGGACCAGTTTCTCCCACTCAGAACAATCCCCACCTCTTTTTATTTTCCACCTACTTTGTCTCAGTTTAGTGACCAAGATAATGTTGGGACTGCCAAAATACAGAAGTGTGCAATTACTCAAGTTTAAATTTAGAGGAAAAGGGAACAGCACCATGAATAGGAAGGATTATAAGTATTTATTTTCAGGGGAAAAAAAGAAGCCACTTTATTACAAGTTACCAAGTATCTTTGAAACTGATGTGGACATATTTTCCTTTATCATATTAACAAGTTGTTCAAAAAATGTCAAATCCTCAGTGAAAAGAATGCAAATTGCTCTCAGATAGCCTGGAAACTTTCCTGAAAAAGGTGGGCTGTCTGCCAGTCACTCAGCTGGTAACACAGATTAAATAACAGCTGGTTTTATTTGCACACTTTTCCTTTTTACTTTTACCGCTGCAGTGACCACCTCTCTGACTCAGTGGCAGCCCAGAAGAAAAATGAAAGCTTTGCGGTAGCTGTGTGGAGCAGAAAGTGCATGTGCCATAATTTATGATTTGTGCCTGTGTGTGAAGGAGGATGACAGAGTTGCGTTTTGTTTGTGGGCTGCGGGCTCTCTGGCGAAGTCTTTGTGGAATTGTTATTATCAGTACAATATTATCATTTTCTCTGAAATCACTGACAACAAGAGCATAAGGGTACGTTTTCATAGCTTTCTTTACGCTGAAAAAAGGCCTTCAATGTATATTGTAGAAGCAGGTTTTGATTTACACCATTAAACACTGGTTATTGCCAAATCTTTTTTCCTAAAAGACTGCACGCTCCTTAAAAATGATTAAGGACTCACTCAACAGCTGATATCTGGCAACATGTATAAAACAAAGTGATCAGAGTGGGAGGAGTTGACAAATTAAAAATAAGAAAGTGTGGGAGTAAAGCTGGGGGAGGGAGAAGAGAAAGTGGAATGCAAAGAGCGAGAGGGTGGGAAGAGGAAGAGAAAAACTAGGTGACAGGGAGGGGGGCAATAGTGTAAAAGAGGAGGTAAAAGGAGTGGGTAAGAACTGTCTTAACCCATGTAGAGTTTCCTTAGTTGGAATGTAATAAATGACTCGCTGTGTTTCCTGGATGCGTTTACCTTCCAATATGTTTTATAATACCTGGCGTCTTTGCATATAAAAAAAGGCCAGTGTTCCACTTTGCCTTGTGCTCACTTCTCATCTTTCCTCCTGCTAGCTGAATGTCTCATCTTTAGAGAAGAGTTTACATATGCCAAAAGGAAATAGCTCAAGCAGTCATACGTCCAGACCTACTAAGAGCTGCTGCGTTGAGTCTCCTTTCTCGAGAAAATCACAAAATCAAACAAAAAGCTAAGCTGACAGCCCAGAAGATGGTGTTGTGCTGACAGCTAGTACAGGATGATGTGTCAGTGTTTCTGGGTTCTTGTTGACGGCTGTCCTCTCATATTTTCAGAAACAAAAGACTTTTTCTAGTGTTTTCTGTTTTTCAACTATCCTGCAAGTTTTTGTAAAGTAAATTTTGTGAGGTGAAAATAGACCCAACAAATGCATCACTTACATCTGATAAAGTAAGATTTATTTAAAACTACAGGGTCCAGATGTTTTAGAAAATTACTCATCCTTTTATAAAATAAAACTACACATTTGTGATCTATTTTTGACTATTTATGTCCTGAACAGAGGGATTGGGGCTGAGAGTCACAGTCGGGTTATAGAACTGAACGTTATATGTTTATAGAATAAAAATGAATATTAGAAAATATATAATACTCCAAGCATATCTTTTAAAACAAAGTGCTGTCTCTTAGGACTCTTAATGATTAGTCACTCAAGAGTGACTTTCCTTTTTAACAAAACAAATATTTGTTGAAAGCCCTGTATTATGTCACTGTGCTGGTCAGTGTAATCCACAAAAACTCGTCTCTAGCTCCACATCCACCTGTAGGTGGTGCACTTTTCCTGGCAGTAGTGTAAGGCTGAGCGGGGAGGCTCAGTGTGGAGGCCTGTGGCTCTGGCCCACTGTCTGCTGTCTATGAGGCCATTGTATCAACGAGGTAAAGATAGCATCTCTCAGTAGACATCACCTCCATAGACACAGAGTGTTCAGTGTTCATGTCCAACCGCCCATGAATGAGAGCTCAGCGGCTGGCCGAAAACTCTGCCCTGCTTCTCCCGACCAGTCTCTTTCTTCTATTTCTGTTTCCCTTCCTCCCTCCTCTCATCCCCTTCTCTCTCTCGTTCGCTCCCTCTGTCTGTTTTACTGTCTGTGTCCTAATTACACTAAACACTGACCTCAGCACATTTGAAACCTCATCATCATCTCTCAGCTCGCCCTCTGACTTACTGCCACTGCCTCTTTTGTGTCCACATGACCTATTGTTGAAAATAGCTACAGACTGTGACACTTTGAATAATGTAGACACTCTCACAAAGGGGCTAACTGTGGGGGGCTATCACAGCTTGCACTGATGGTGTCAAGGTTATACAATCACAGAGGGACTTTTCATTCATTAGCTTGTCTAGATGGAAACACAACCTCTAAAAGATACCGTTCAGAACCAAATGCAGCACAATTCCTCACTTTATGTCTTATAACTTTTTTCAAGTGTGGGAAGAAATGCGGTTAAATCTGCCTCAAGTGATTAGATTCGATGTAAAATATATATATCGCAATATAAACTGCAGTCTTTCAAGTGAGCATGTCCCATATGGTCTAGCGGTTAGGATTCCTGGTTTTCACCCAGGCGGCCCGGGTTCAACTCCCGGTATGGGAACAATTTCATGTCTTTCATTCAACACTGATTATTCTCTTCCACAATCTTGTGCTTCCATAGCATCATATAAACCCCCATCAAACCTTTGCAGACAGCTGTAATCTGGCCTCTATAGATTAACTGAACTGTAAAAGGTGCTAAAACTATACATATATCACTGTTTAACAAAGAAAATGATAGACTTCACTAAGTACCTCTTCTGCCTGTGTTATATGAAGGCTGAAAACATGGGAATTTATTTGTTTCCATGGCAACTCACTCCACTGACATTCAACGAGGCAGCTAATGAGCTAAAGGTCAGGACAGGTGTGTGTTACTCTGTCATCACGCGAGGATGGCAGCTTATGAGGCTGCTGCAGGAAGGACGTGACGACCGATAAGGTGATTGTGTCTGTCAGAGTGGGAGATCCACTTCTCTGCTGTAACGCCCAGAGAAGAATATGAGCAGGCAGTTTTCAAAATGAGCGCTTCCCCAATGCAGTATATAATTAACTGAAAACGGAAGCTGTCGCAATTAAACTACCATCTCCATGAGAACAGTATATATTTTCTACGGTGCTTGAGGTCATTTTTCAGTGACTTTATGTTCATCTTGTAAAAACTGCAGGACTGCTGACATGACTGTGTGTACCTTCAAATAAAGTTTTTCACAAACATATCTAAATATCTTACTGATGCATCTGCTAACATCGATTAATCTAATTTGCTTTCCTATAATGTCCACTTGTAGCAACTACACCATAATTTATGTTTTAACGGTTACATTTAGGGATTCATGACCACTCATTGAGGTCACAGTTTTCAGCTAAAAGTTGGGAAAGTTGCATAAATGACTAAAAATATATATATTAACCCAGACTTTTAACTCTAGTAAGGAATTGTTTAGTTTTTCAATCATGATCTGCCTTACTTCTGTGCGGTACAACAACATAGTTCTCTTACCGAAAAAAAAGCTGTCAGTGAACATGTTGGCTGTCAGTAATTACATTTCCTTTGAAACATGCTAGAAAAAACAAAGTAGTAGTGTGTAAATATAATTTCTAGTACATATTCTGGTCAAATTCTGCATGTGATATGATATCTCACAATACCCAGCATGCTTTTCAAAGTCTGTATTTACTCTTCTTGTCCGTCTCTGGTAGACCACCAAAGTCGCTCCTGCTGTAATACAAAACCCCATAGAGAAAATTAATAATTTAAGAACCAATTCTATAGAACCAGTATCTCCAGGATGTGAACCTTGCAATTTGTTTTAAAGTTTATCCAGAGTCAAACAGAACTTTACCAACTAGAAGCTGTTTAGTAATTACAAAGCAAAACCTTAAATTTATGTATGTTTCCAATATCAGTTTTCTGTTCTGTAATTATGTTTAATCAAACTGTACCAAATCTCTCTCCATTCTAGACATTAAGTTAGTGTTTTTCTCAAAGCATTCAAACCGGGACTCTTACTCCCTTGTAGCGACTGTAACAGTCTGCAGAATGATATCTGTCAGCTCAGGAGTGTACAACTATTTTCTATCATTACTCAGGTAATTCCTGAGACCCAGCCCAGCTGCACTTTCCCCCCTCCATTCGCAGCACTACCAACTCAAATTACCACATTCCTTTCTACCTAACCTGCTCTTTAGAGTCTAAAAGTGAAGGAAAAAGATGCCTGAGGAGACACAGTGCACATATTCAACACAGAAAGTACCTGCACAGAGGAGGAAGACTCAGAACCAAGTGTTTTAGAGGAGGTTCATAACAGTTCAAAGCTGTAACAGATTATAAAAAATGGTGATAAATGAGTTCAGGGGGTCACTATTGTGTTCTGTAGAGAACACTTTGCTTTTCCTCACGCTATGAAAAACAGAATCATAATGAAAACAAAGTTTTCGAATTCAGCAGATTATATGAGTGCCACATATTTTTCTATGTTCTGTCAAGATAATACACTCTGGTTACTCCTTTCCTGTTGAGCATACGTCTGTAAACATTACTGTCCAAGCTTATATAAGTCCTGGATTCTTTTTAATGTTCATAGAATAATTGTTTCTCTTTTAATACAAATTCTGTCATATTTTGGTGGTTTTGATCTGAACTCCTGTCATTACCAATGTTGTTGTACTCTTTGGCCACTCGGGGGCAGTGCAACAAGCTGTGAATGCACTGTTGATGTATAATTTACTTTTTCGCTTGTTATAGTCAGGTAACAGCAAACAGTGGCTTATTTTACTCAAAGGAAAAAAGAAACAAAGTAAAATTTGTGAATTCATTTTATCTCTTGTTAATATAAAAACAGATAAGAGCAGCTTTCATCGCTGTGTTATGAAACTGATAAAAACAAGGAAAGCATTTGGGTTTATCATTCAGGTTTATTCGTAACACCTCCTGAGAGAAAACTAACACCATCA
>JAPZDY010000012.1:9881029-9892921 GCA_029783645.1 Ctenochaetus hawaiiensis | reverse complement strand
TTACTAAGTCCAGTTGCCTTCGATTTATTTGCCCAGAATAACTATGACCTGGATGAATGAGAACATTCACAGATACTCACAGTACAAGTTACTTTAATATTCATTTTTAATTACTTATCGTGAATTGTTCATTATTAAGCAACAACATGGCTACAAAATAAAATAATGTCATAATCATAACCTCAAAGATTAACACTGCATATGGAAAACTAACATAGCTAATGTTAGCTAGCTAGCTACACCAACACTATGTTAAACTCGCTTTAGCAGGCCTGCAGAGGTCGGAGAAGGAGTTTAAAGAAAGTGGGGATCTCAGTGTTTTTCAGGAGGCACAAGTGCTTCATCACGTCACTGTTGTCTGTTTTTCACATTTTGGTATAAAAAGTGATGACACGTTGACAGAGATTAAAGCTGGATGCTGCCTCTTGTTCTATGACTTCTACTTCTACAGCTCCATCATCATTGCTTTGCGGTTGGAGGACAGGTGGTGCTTCTTTTTTTTCCAGGCATCTTGCGACTTGCTTGCATAGCAAAGCTGGCCCTTAGGCCCTCTCCACTCTGCGCTCAATTCCCTCATTTAGAGCAGACTAGTTGTAGCAGAGGTATTTGGCAAATGTAGTGAAGTAAAAAGTAGATTACTGCTTAAAAAATGTACTCAAGCACAGTACAGCTTTAAAAATGTGACATGAAAAATACTTTTCTTTTTAAAAAATACCTTTTTTTCTCAAATGTTTTACATGCTATGAGTTTATCTCTTTCTAAAAGACGGATCAAAAAAATTTCCCAGGATTTTAAAAGAAACAGAATAGATGTGTTGGTTTAGTGGTAGATGAATGAATTGAAAAATGGCAAGAACTGACCTGCATAATTCCCTTTCTTGACACTTGTTATGATTTATTTTGATCAGAGATTTACTTTCACATCACCTCAGTTCACCAATGGAAAAAAAGAAGGGAACTAAAAACAGCAGATCTCTCCATCAAGTCTTAAACCCACTATTTTGTGTGACTAAGTCTATTATTCCGGAATAAGCCCATTAAAAACAGATGATAATGCCAGCACCGCCATTCGAGATACCTCTGAGTTGTTTGGCAAGAATGTTTAATTCCTGATTCATTTTGTTTAATGGTGCACTATAATCAGCTTAGAGGATTGCTGCTCTTTTGCTGTAAAGATATGCATTTCTTCCACAAGGGGGCCTTTTAACCCGAGGCTTTGCAATGTTACACTGAATATCTGTCCTGTTCATAAATCCATGTTCCCTAGTTAAACACGCACACACATATACACACAGCATAATAATGATTCCCTACAGAACACCAAAATATAACACTATGTTTCACCATTTCCAGCCTTTACACAAACCACTCTGTGTAAAAGGTTCATATTCATGGACACACATCATGTATAACTTCAACCACAAGACAAATATGCCAAGATGTTTGCTTTTTCTTTTATCTATTTAAGAGTTATCACCACCATATGCACAGCACATTAACTCTGAAGTGTCCTGAAACACTGCTCTTTTGTGCACTCATGCACAGTCCCTCTCAGTTGGCCCAGTGACCTGCTTCCTGCCTTCCCAAGCAGCCCTGACCATGGCCCGAAGTGTTTCTCCCCTCAGCTGGAGGTGGACTGGATTACAGTTACCTACAGAGCTCTATGAAAGTGGCTCTCAATCTTTTCTCATGGAAGGAGTAACACATACTTTGCAAGCAATATGGAGTTAATCAATATATTAAGGAAAGACAAGAAACACCATAAGATGGAAAGAACTAAATGAGAGAATAATATTCTATTTACACATAAGTTGCTCTCTGAAGTTTTTGATTTCATGGAGCATTAAAGGAGCTAACTTTTACGTGTGGGACCCTGTTTTTTGCATGCAGCTGAGCAACGTGACATACATTCCTGCTGCCTGGACTGATGCCATTCCATTGATCGTCAGTGGGTGGCAGTAGCATGCAAATGAACATAGTGACACATCGACAAAGGAAAGCAAAACTCAAACTGCCAGCTAGCAAGCGTGGTATGGCTATCTGATAGAGGTCCAACAACCACTCACTTTATAGCTCTGGTTTGGGTCTAAAAACACTTTAAAATGTCTTTATCTTGCTGGATGCAGGTTTTTCTGGCTTTAAATTAGTCTATGAGGAAGCTTTCTGAAGAGAAACACAAGTTTGATTAAAGCAAGAGTCTTCAATGCATGATTGTAAACACATTATGTGGTCTGTGTCTGCTTGTTTGTCTGCTGAGATATGTGGAGAAAAAAATGACAAAATTCAATTTCCACAAACTCCACAGCCTGAAAACAAATCCACCTCTTTGTTAGTATCAGTGTTTAAAGTTTCCCTCCTACAATCATTTTACATTTGATCAATGAAACAAATGAAACCATAAGTCCAACAGTAGAGCTGTGCAGCTCTCACAGAAGTGCAGCAGTGCTGTCTGGTGAACATGTGGTGAGCTGAAGTCTCTAATCTCGACTGTTGTCAAATGTCAGTCGGACTATAAATTAAATCCCAAGGCAAAGATGCGGCAGTGAATATATGAAAAATAAAGCACTGAAAATCAAAACAGTTTTGTATTTTCATAAAAATCAGGTCACTGTTTGTTGTATCAGAAAACAGAGAGCTCGATTCGGGCCATCTTATTGGCCATAGCTATGATATAACAGCAGTATTTAACACAGTGACGTCAAATGACTTGACACAATTCAAGTCCAAGAATAAGTAGTTGCAGCTTGCTTCTCTTTTATGTAGTCAAAACTATTTAAAAAAAATACAGGTACACCATAATATTTCACCATTTTAACTGTTTAAACTGCAACAAAGCGTTAACCTTTAAGATAAACTTTGACCTTCATGATGGCCTGACTATGGAGAAATGAATTAAATGATCTCCATAAGAAATGAGAAATGCTTCTCGGCTGTTTGGGTCCACAGCACAGCGCAACTGAGCCAGCAGCTGTACTGAACATAAGCCATCGTACCTTATATGATTACATGCTACAAATTAAATAAAACTGATGGATTGATAATGCAGGTCACAAGGCTGGGTGACCCTGTGGTAACTGGTAGGCAAGGCTGCGTTATGTTAAACTAGCAGGCATAGCAACTGCCATTTGCCATGTGCAGGCTGCCAGAAGGACCTATTTCTTTGTATTAACAATGACTTATAAATGTTTTATGACCATGAAGTTCATAAAACAGCCTATAACTATCATATTGCCATTCTTGGTAACCTTTTTATTAAACTTTGCATCAGCTGAACAGCGCCCCTTAGCTGTGATACAAAAACAACATACCACACCTGACCTGAGCAATTGCTCAAATAATGTTTAAAATTAGATTTATCTATCAAAGAAATTCATCTTCTTTCATCACTTTTGCAAAATCGAAACGATCTATATCATCCATCTCCTCAGATTCCAAATATTTTACTCTTATTTATTGCAATTCTTATGATTATTAAAAATCTAACTGCAAACTTGGATGATATAAAGATGAAAAACATTTCAAATTACACTTATTGTCCTTATCCATGAGGCACTTTTTAATAGAGTTCATTTTCACGACATGTACATGATGTAAGTAACTTACTTAAGATACAAAACACAACTCACATTTTTGACCTGCTAATCTAAACTAACCCTGCAAAGAGAGTGTGCCTCTCTGTCAAAACACTCCTTTATCTGAGCCATCAAAAAGCTTCATCAAACTGCCCTCGGCAGGTCATCGTAAGGCAGAGTCCTGGTCTCCTCTTAGACCCCTGGAGCCTGCTCTGTGTGGGGGAGTCTGTAAACAAATCTGCCATCACCTCTGTGTGTGTGTGTCATTCCCTCCACCATCACTTACCTGACCTTCCCTTTCCAGCTTTTTCCTCATTCCCTCTTCATCCATTGCTTACCCAGATCCCATATTTACTCCCTTGCTGATCAACCTTACTCACTCCTGTTGTAATCTAACTCTACCGTTACCGTTACTCTACTTAATATCATCCCAAACAGTCCATGTTGAAGCTACCTCCTGCATCGTGTTTCTCTCACTCATCTGTCCCTGATTCACCTCCAGCCCTTGCTATGATCCCAACCTCCAACCCTCTTTTTCTTCATAACTTCCTGTTTCTTCCTTCCTCTGTATCCAGCTCTTACCCATCTGCCCCTGTGCCTCAGCTAAATATCTCTTCTGACATGACAAACAGGAGGAGGTATTAAGATGGAATGCATCGGTAGGAATACCACAGTGTAAAAGACACCATCAAAAGACAAAGTCCTGTATATCCTATGTTACTCAAATAAGCACCACTCAAATCATAAATGGTGAAAATCAATGTAGAAAACATAAAGGAAATATAGTCTGTTTTTAGTGCATTTGATCACATTTTGCTCTGACAAATGCACAAAGTTTTCTGCTTCAGCCAGGCATAAAATGTTGTAACTAAGTCCTCTAAAGTTTGTGCACATACTGAAAATGATCATGGGATGTAATGGCCAACTATCTTGAACTCAGATGTTTTTACCTCTTTACCTCTTTCTCTCTGCCTGTTCCTCCCCCATACCTCACATTTTTAACCCTTTCACTCACCACTCCCCTGCTTGACCAACCACATCTAACTTTCCCTCTCTTCACTTCTCTCTTCAGCCCCCTCCTCTTTTCACTCTGACTCTTGTTAATCTTCCCAGATCTCATACCACACTGTCCTCCTCTCTCTCTTCTATTTCTCTGTATTTTAGGCCTCAGGCTACATGCTTGCCTCAATTTAACTCCTGCCTCAACCTAAACAAGCTTCCATCCGTCCCATATAATCATAGTAATATGCTTTGTTACAACACAAATATATTTTATTTGCATTTATACAAATACAAATAACAATACAAATGAATGTTTTTAAAAGTAAGACAAAGAATACATAAAGAGGAGACAGAACAGGTTGACTATTTGCTCGTTTGTTCAGCATGTGGCTGCTTTCTACAGTAATGATCATGGATGCTCCAGTCAAAAAGCTCAGAAAAACGTCTGTGCACTGCTGTTTAAAGGAGGTAGGAAAATTAATCAGACATTAAAACAACCAGGAAGAGTTGTGAAACCCCAAAATCATGTTTGATTGAGCGCAAATTTAAAGTTTTTTGTTGGAAATGAGTTTGTCATTCTGGCCATTTCCATCTCTGAAACCGGAAGTGACTATATTTGATGAAGAGGATGGAGATCAGGAAGGCACAGACTGCTACACTCACAATTTGTATGTAAAACTGTAATATATTTTTATCCAAAGTCACCATTAAGGCGATTAGTGTGCATATCATTATAAATGTAACTTCAAATTAAACTATTTGTATAATTTAGATGTGATTTTTCAAGGGGATTTGATGCAAAATATTGAAAATAAGAGCATAAAGACTCAAGAAATAGAAAAAGTTAAAAGATGTGAAGGTTAATGACAGTGGCACATTGTGTTCTTCATTGTCATGTCTCTGTATTCCCTACCATTACAAACACCCACGCATTCGCTCCTTTCTCCCTCCCTCTTTCCCCAAAAAACCCCCTCTTCCCCTCTCCTCTCCAAAGCCCAGTCATCTCCCAGCATTCCTCAGGTCTGCCACACAGAGTCCCATTGTGTCAGTGGGTGAGGGAGGGAGCACACAGTCCAAACTCTCACCATGTGCTGCCGCTGGACTCACCTTAGGAGACCACAAACTACTGTACAGCCTCTCTCACACACACACACACACACACACACACACCTCACCTGACTCTGTCTCCATTTCCTCCATCGCTGTCCTCAATCTCCAATTCCACCATTCGTCCCCGTTTCTTCCGCTCACACTTCCACTGTTTTTGGAAATCGGCCATCATCAACAGGCTTTACCCTCCTGTTTTTTTTCCAGCCAGTGTTTATAACCAAACAGCTCGGCTCAAAAAGGCTATTGATGAGACTCGGAGGTTTCAAAGCAAGAAAGCAAGCAGACCCTGTGGAGGTGGAGGAGGAAGAGGAGGGTTGGAAGGAAGGAGGCATGAAGGGGTGGTATAATTTGAGGGGGCCATGTTCTCCTGTATAAAATACCTGAGGTCCCAGAGTGGAGACCTCCACCCTGCGCTGCCACTCAATCTGGGCTGGTAGCTGTTTAAACAGCGCAGAAGTGAAAATAGCCGAGTGGAGGAGGTCGATCCAGTTAAAGGCTGTATTGTAGAGAAACACAGTGGCCTGACTGCTGATATTTAACAAGGTTTACATTCACCTTTGATGTTAACGTTGTAAAACTATCAAAGGCTCTCATAGAGTTTTTTTTACTTTAAAATAACAAATTTGATCAGTCACATTTTATTAAAGGACACTGAAAGGCTTTTGTGTTGGTGGTCAAAGTCACTTTATAAAGACTACTATATACAATCAAGTGTGCTCTTGCAAAAATCATATTTAGTAATAAAAAAGTACTTCAACCATCCATTTTTTGTCGCATCAGCCAATATTTTGGCCACTTGGGGGCAGTAGAAAGAACCTGCAAACACAACACTGGCATATGGTCGCCTTATAAAATTGATAAGCTAAATACAGTATATTTACACATCCAGCAGACGTGAGAAGTGTGTTAAAAGTGTCATTTCTAGTTGTGTTGCAGGTAACCTGATAAATGTCCGTCAAATTTCTTCTTTTAGCTTTTTTTTTCTAGTTTCCACCAACTCCAGAGAAAAATAAAAAGGCTCCACTAAACACCAGCTTTGTCTGTCTGACCTGGTGCAAAGAGGGGCTGTCCATTCTTCCGGTGACCCGTTAATCCAAAACCCCAATAGTCAGAAAAATGTCCTGTTGGACCTGAAAGTCCATTTTTCCTAAAAATAAACCACTTTGTATATTTTTAGAGCGATGGGCGTTGTTTTGGGGATAACAGACTGTCGGACAAATGGGTTTTCAGTCCAGTGGGAAGTTTTTTGGACTTTAAGGGTTTTAGATTCAGTGTCAGAACAATTGTGTAGCACTGTGCTAAAAAGATAAGGTACAATTGGTTTTTAGAGCTTTTCTGCTTAAAACAGCTCGTATGCTGTGTCAGCAACACAAAGCTTTAAAACCAAAACAGTGATCTGAAAGATGCCATAAAGCTCCATAAAGCAGAGGGAAACTGCAGAGTCCAGTGATGTTTCTCTCTATTTTTTTTCTCTTTCACATACATGCAGTTGTAAATGTAGAAGTATTTAATATAGCTGCTTAAAGTGCAGTAGTTTAGTACATGAGCTGTGCAACACTGTTCATTCATGTCTCTTCTAAAAACCAGTTCTTAATCCAAACCTCTGACACCTCATCAACTTGAAGTTAAAGACATTTGTGGCTTTTTAAGTCACTTTTTATAAGACAACCAAGTTTAAAGCTGACACTAATGAGCTGCTTTACTAGTGTTTAGATTAATGCTGGCACACAAAGATGAAAATCCTGGTGATGATGATGGTGAAAGGATAATGATTTACCTATTATGTCATTTTAAGCTGAGATTCCATAATAACATTAAGTAATATAAGGAATATTTTAAAAGAGAGGCAATATGGCAAAAAATCCAGAGGCTAAAAGGTTAATGGATCTCAAAAGGTTAATTACACATATGCAATTTTAAGCAATTTTTTATCCTTAAGTCATCAAGTTCTTCTTCTGTTATTTACAGAATATCAGGCGCATTCAAACCCCTTTAGAGCGACTACAAGGGAAAGTCTGTGCATACTTTTTGTGGTGCAAGAATTGACCCATTTCACCAACCTCAAGGTTAATGAGTTCAACTGACTGGTTCGAGAGATTATCACGTGTGACTCAGAAACATAATTCTGTAAGACTCTGAGGGTCCAGAAGGGCTAACAGTCTGAACAACAATGTTGTTTTCTTGCTATTAAAAGATTTTTATGTTGTTTCTGTGTGGATTAAAGGAGTGTGTGTGTGTGCAGTCAGGTCTAAATAACAGGAGCATTACAGCCTCCAATTCAACGAAAAGGGGCTTTAATCTAGAATAAACTACAAGAAATCATAACAAATGGCGCATGAACATCATATGTACACAGACAACTGTACCTGACAGACACACACACACACACAAGCTGAGGCACAATGTTTAACTCCACACACACACACACACACATGCACACTCTGCACACTCGGTCCGAGTCTGAGAGTTCAGCATTCCTCAGAGGCTTAGATGCTGGCTGAAAAGAATGAGCAGCCACACAGAGGGATCTCCTCACGAGATAGAGAGCCATGTGGCCGGCTTTCAGCCAGATTATAGCGTTGGCCTGAGCACTTACCGTGACCTGAGGAATGGAGGGATACAGCAGAGGGTGAAATACACTGCTATCACTTGTCAAAACAGGCAGATTAGTGTGTGCTGTTAGAGTACGTTGTTATGATCATTTATTTCTGCAGTGCAGCGCTCAGTGTATTTTGTGTTTATGATGGAGGGAGAGGCGCACTGATATGTACTGGAAAATACAGTCAAAGGGGTTTCAATATATTTATTTTATCAGCATAATTAAATAACCAAATTTAACAATTGCAAAGGCTTTAAAAGGCTTTAAATGCTGATGATCCACCTGTCCTGTGGGGTTAAACTTTTCTACAAATCACTTGCATGTTATTGAATTTAAATTTTCTGGTATCTTCTTAATCAACACAGCTCTCAGCTGTCTTAATGCAAAGAACATAACAACAATATAAAGCCTTATAGATCCAAAAAAGAGCTTTGGGTTACTGAAATTATCTTTCTGTGACCCAAAAGTTGAAGCCTGCTCTCTCTCCAGATGTTTATGACTCTTAAAAAAAACCTCCTGGTTGTTTCTGGGTGTTTTTATGGATGCAAAGAGTTTGGTACCTCTGAAGAGTCTATTTTGATGAAGTGTATATATGTTGTATTATTGATTTGAAAGTGGTTCTGTTGTCATTTACAGTTGATTTATCTACAGAAACTAAAACAGATAATACTCAACCACGTGCTCACAACAGTTTAAGCTTTATTTCTGAACATTAAAAAAGGTTGTAATTTAACTTCTTTACAGCTAGCTAACTGAACATAAGGGCAGGGCCGCCGACTACAGAAAAAGATGTGAACTTTCAGCAAGAAGTTTGACGGTCTGAAGCTTAGATTTTTGATTTAGAGCTTAGTGGTGTCACAAAAAGGGAAAACTGGGGTTGAAACTGAGGCGAAATGAGCAAGCGGTAGCCGACTCAGTTTGGTTGACACATGTATAAATCAAGGAAACACACTGCAAAACAAACTTGCCTTAAATCTGCTTTGTAGAGCAAAACAGCCACCAAAACACATTTTAGAAGAAGTAAAATTAGCAGCTGAGACGCCATAAAAAGGACATGTCCAATGACTTCATCCGTCTTTTCTTGGAGACACCATGAGAGCGACCAGCAGAGGAGCAGCAGATTATAGAGATATGCGTCTGGCTTCGCCACTCGGTCCTGGAGGCCGCCTCACATGGCAGCGCATGTTCTTTCGTAAAGTGTTGTTCTTGAATGAATCAGCTCTAAGAACAACTTACAAATATTAAGTTGTTCAATATTAATGTGCAGTTGGTGTTTTTGGGTTGTTTAATGTTTTATACCAAACAAAATGTAAATTAAGGTATTTTAGAAGTCGAAACATTCAGCTGTAAGTAGCCTACATTGAATATTCATAGGTTTTATGGTGACACATCAAAAAAAGGGTAAAATCATAATTTGACTTAATTAGAAAAGCCAAAATTGGTACTAATTGAAAAGCTTTTTGGGGGCCAAAAAAACACTCTACTTGCTGAGCTCAGCCAAATGATCTGGCTGATCAAAGAGAAGCATTCCCATCACTAATGTCCTTTGCTTTTATTCAGTCACAGAGGAGATTGAATCTGCATTAATAAAATCAAACTTGTAATGAAACAGATAACAATGTATTAAATATAGCAAATGTGAACTGAGAACAGTAATTTTACATATTGCTTTTAATTTCAACTTGTGCCTTCTTAAATAAGTATTAAAAAATAAGTAAATAAGCATTACATCATGTCAGATATGTATATTATATTAGAAGAGATAGGAAAGTTTTTTAATTCTCCAGGCTTATGCACAGACTAAAACTAACATCACAGCTTGACAGACTGAGACTTGACATTAGAGAAAAAATTAAAAATTAAAGTTAGAAATCTATTTTTGGCCCTTGTAACTTGGAAGATGTCGAAGTTAAACATCCATCAATGCAACTGACAACATTACGTCAGCACTTCTCTGCAGACGCATAAAGTGTATAAGAGAACTGCACGGCTCGACACACGTAACAAGAGTCCTCGTCCAAGAGGGCATGAAGCCGAGGAAAGAGCCGAGCATCTCATTTGGGTGTGAGGAATGCACATATTTGGGAACGGTCTGGTGTCTTGTATGTGTTACTGTGTGTCTTTGTGTGCCGCTGCCTTCCTGTATGACTAAGCGTATGTTTGTGTGTGTCTGTGTGTGTGCGTGAACGTGCACATGGATGCGTGTGAGTAGGTGGAGGTCAGTAGTGCACCATTGTGACAGTGCTGGCTTTTATTGATTCAGCTGGGGGTGAGAGAGATGCAAATGTCAGAACTGTAACAGGCAACAGCGTCCAAAAGGCTTCCAGTGCAGAATTTACTGCAAAACTCCGTCCTGTGCAAACAGCCTCTGGGGCAGAACCGGCCTTTGGTGTGAGATATTTATAAATTTGAACAATATCGTGCAACAGTGTGAACCACAGCAGGATGAGGACAAATAGCATTTCAGCTCCCTTGAAGATGCTGTTTTATTTATCCTAGCTGGAAACTGCAGCATCAAAGCAGGGAAGTTATGCGTCAGAAAACACACAAAACACAAAGGCCATTAAGAATATATATTGATAAACATAAATAATTAAATTCAGTGAAATAAAACTGAAAACTTGGACGTAAATAACAGATATGAGACATAGGTCTGGTATACTGCACTAACTTTTTTGTAGAATATGGCAAGCAGCTTCATGAAAATAGCACACATGATTATTGTGCAGAACTACACAGTTAACTTACACAGAGGTGTGTACAGGTATATAGTTACCAGTAAGTATACAACTACTACAAATATTTTTAAATCAACGTCAACCTTTAAACTGTTAAGTCATTTTCTTGGGGGATTGTTTGAGGCTGAGCTTGAACTGATCTGTAAACTAGTATCACTTTAAGGAGCTGTTTACATTTTTTTCTCCTCTTTTCCACTTCTTCTCTGTCATTTCTCCTCTGACCTGCAGGGGAACAACAGCTGTGCGGCTTGAGCTGCTGTTTTTTTTTTTTTTTTTTTTTCAGAGAGTGATTCCAGATGGAAGCCAGGATGAGCTGAGGTGGGGAGATCCTTCACAGCTTTTCAACGGGCATGACGGCTCAGACTTGGAGAGCTGTGTCGCTCTGCTGCCCAGTCAGAGTGGGGAGGGTGTAAAAAGTGTGCAACAAGGGACAAAAGAAGGAGAGAAACAAATAACAAGACAAGCAGAGACAGAGACTAAAAGAAAAAAGTGCCTGGGGAACAAACTTTTATTTGCTGATCACAAAAAACCCTTCCAGCTAATCCAGTGCAGCAACAGTGAAGATGTCCCACAAAGGGACAGAGAAACCCACAGCTCCTCTGTTTTTCATTAACACTTGAGGTTACCTTTTTTCTGTCTCTTTAACAAAGTCCAGCTTGAGGCACCGGGAATCAGTTCATCTTTCCAGGCAGCACAGGCACAGCTCTCAATGTGTCTTTGTTTTCCAGAGAACTGTCCTTCTCTTGAATCGGGGGATCTGTTACTTTTGGACAAACTTCCCATCAAACCCACCTCAGGTTTTAAATCTGTGCCAAAAATTCATCTATTTTCCACAACAAATTAAACAGGGAGAAGAATTGTATACTATATGC
>JAPZDY010000012.1:9850533-9870242 GCA_029783645.1 Ctenochaetus hawaiiensis | reverse complement strand
TCGAAAGAGGAAAATAAATTGAGTAAAGCAACTGAAATGTTTGGACATTGTTTATGCGAGCCAAGCCTGGCACGCGCATCAAACTGAGCAAATACATGCACCAGCGGTAAGTGACAATGGAAAGCCACTTACAGATATATTTATAGATTCCCTACTTATTATGCTGTTATGCTTAAACTTGCAAAATGTCTAGTTGTGAGTTTCATAAGCGTGCCTGCAGGTGTTTATAACAGGGTATCCCACCGATCAGTGACCAGTCATTAGTCTACTTGAACCTGGACTCAATCAATGACCCTCACAAACAAACCAACATGCCATAAGTTTCCCTGACCTGCTGGACGTCCGCAGTTCTCCGTAGACAGCCGAGCGGGTAGAGAATAGCACTAATGCTGCACACTCAGGACGCAGCAGCTGCTCCTGTTTCCAATAAAGTGTGAGGGGTCAAAGGTCAAAGTTTACAAGTCACAACCTGCAGAGGGGTGAGGACCCTGCATGAATGATCCAACCAACCTGTCCCATGCCATTTATATATAGCTGGAGTTTTAGTCTCAGTGTACAAGTGGCCCTTCATGGCATCTCCATGAGCTCTCAGTTACTATGATTTATGACCTCGGGTACATGTGAGCGGGGACGAGAGTGTCACTGCTGCACAAACTAATGGCTCAGTCCAGGGGTCTGATGGGAAGATCAAGGCTGTTTGGTTTGGGCATGTGGTTCCTCTGTTAACAGGAGAGTTAACCTGGAGATTTTTATATTAAATCCATCACAGAAAAGGCTGTAGCTTCTGTGTAGAATATCATAAAGGGAAGTGGTCAAAGGACATTAAATTTGATTAAGAACTCTACTTAAGCTGCAATAACTAATTTTATATATTTTTAATCCATTTATTTTTGGCCGCTTGGGAACAGCAGAAACAAGTCTTATTCCATATTAAGCTTGCAAACTTGTTAGCAAGCGGCTAGTCATGAGGCAGACACGTAGCAACATTAGCATTCATTTGGAGTCAAGTCCCTGGCCAGCTGTTGAATTTGAGTTCAATATTCACTCTCTTTTAACTCTGTTTTAGTCTCCACCAACGACTGAGGGCGTTTGGTGGTGGGAGGTCGGTGCACAGAGCGTTTCTGGAGCTTCTCACTGAAAAACAGTTGTCAGGCTACAGCTGAAAACAAGAGTGAACTAAAACAGTTCATTTGCAGCCAGACAGCGAAACGAGGAGCTGAAACTGAGCAAAGCTCCACTGACCTGAGGAGCACTGCAGATTCAGATTTCTGTGGGTTTAGCAACAGGAGATAACCCTTTCACAGTCACATTGATTTTACATTGTTAGCACAAAAGTATTGCTTATAGCCACCTAATTCGAACTTTTTTAGTTTTCAGCTGTTTTATACTTGTATTAAACAACATTTTAGAGGGAAATCTTCAATTTTTTACTATATTTGACATTTCTGGTTAGGCTTTGCAGATTACAATTTGGCAAAAAAAAAAACAAAAAAAACAATGAGTCTATTAAACAATGCGTTGCAAAAAAAGTGTTATTTATCAACTGAAACTGTAGCAGTTATGATTACAATGTGCCAGTAACTCTCAGAGCAGATCATGTTGTACAGTGAGTACGCAAACCTGGCACAAAGCTAACCTATCAGTAGGTATCTGATAGGCCACTGCACACTCTGATTACGATATTTTCAGCCAGACTTTGGACCATAATTTTAAACCTTCTTGTGTGTCAAAGCTTTGCTCCTTGTCCTTATGATCTGCAGCTATAGTCCTCTAAAATACACAATTACGTATTTAAAATTAGAGTCAAACTGAGGATATAACTGCATTAGGTCCTCATAAAAATCTCTCCCTCTAGTTTTATGCATGCTCACTGTCTTTTATTTCATTAAATGTATGACACTGGATTAATAAACACACCCAGTATAACATCAATGAACAGCATATAACCTTTTTAGTGCTTATTTGACCTTGTTGACTGGATTATGTTGTGTTTTCGGTTCTAAATCAGAGAACGGTTATTCTTTAAACTATGTCTTGTCTATTTTTAACTTTTTAACATACTACAGAAAGCAGGTTAAATGTTATTGTGGGAATTATTTGTCTAATCAAAAATTAGTGAGTGAACAAGTGAAGAAGCTGCAGACAGAAAGACAATATGAAACACCGAGTATCTCCTGAAACTGAGGTAATGTTAAGAGATAATGGCAAATCTATGGCCACATCCAGAACGGTGTATATCGAGGGTTTGGGACTGTGTTGGGACTGACTACTCATGCTGTCCAGAGGTCCATCTCACATTATGATTATCTGGTCAGCTCTGTGTGACAGTCAGCATGACCCATCACCGTCAGTTTTTCTTTTTTCCCACAGTCCTCTCAGGATTGTCACTTTGCCAACCATTTGATCAATTTTCTCTGCCTCACTCTTGTCTGAGCTTTAAGCACAGTGCAGCTTATTACTTCAGATGAGTGACAACACGGAGGACACACAGGTGACACAGCTGACCCTGACTTCTGTAAGGGAGCATCACTCTGTGTTTCTTCTGCCCATTTTAACTGGAAAAGAAAACCAGTGTTCAGGAAAAGAATATTTTTGCCACTAATCTGTAAGGATACAAGTGTCATTGCCAACAGATGTGAAAACAATCATCTATAAGCTGGTATTGCAAATGAAAATCTGAATGATCATGTTTACTAGATAAATATAATAAAATCTGAACTAGGGCTGCAACTAAGGATTATTTTCATGATCAACATATCTTCAAGTTATATTCTTGATTAACTGTAAATCATTTCGTCAGTAAAAAGTCAAAAATGTCCAATTTCCTGGAGGCCAAACTGGCTTTTGTGTTGTTTTCCATATTTTAGACACTACAACGAGCATATTGTTGACATTTGTTCTTCAAAAATGACTAAAACATTACATTACATGTCAAAATGACCCTCACAGGCAAAAAAAAACACATTATTTGTCTTTTGATTCATTTTAGAAATCATCAAATTGCTGCAGCTCTGAAAATCTTGATGCAGGTTGTCATGAAATCTTAAGTCTCATATCAGTGAATGAGCAACTAGAGACAATTTATGAAGTTTGTTCACAAAAGAAAAAGCTTGATCATTAAGAGACTAATCGCAGGTGTGGCTCTTCTCACCTGTTTTATAGCTTTGAATATGTAACTTACTAACTTAACTGTAAGTAAACTTTGATGGCTTGATTGACCATTAGGTGTTAAGTAATCAAAACAAGCTCTTTACATGTATTAATACTAGACTATGGAGCTTAAAACATATTTTCGCAGTATGAAAAAATTTATTATCTCCTTATGAGAAATATTTTAACAAAGAGGCGGATCAGTAATGCTGGATCTTTTCAAAGTTTGACTTTTGCGTGTTTTTGTGTCTTATCCCAGAACTGACTTATGCATCTAATGCATCTCTGTCTTTTGACTGATTACTGTGATTTATTGCATTTTTTTTCACACCTATGAGCTCTATCTGATGTACAAAATCACCGCTTGATACCTACTTCTTTTTTCAGTTCATTCAGCGTCTGATGTTTTTACGCACCACAGAACTTGTTAGAATATAAAAGTGGCCCTTTGCAACACCGAGGACAGATCACAGTCTCTCATGACAAAGTAAAGAGGCTCCTCCAATTAGCGTAACGAAGTGACTCTGACATCGCTATGCTTTCGATGAACACGGCGGGGGAGAGGGGGGAGAAAAAAGGAGGAGGGCACCGCAGTCAGAGGGGGGAAAGTTTCAGGTTTTTTTGGGTTCAGTAGCAGCACGTGTGGAAAGGAGTGGTCTGGGACTGGAATAATGGAACCTGGGAGACAGAATGGGAGGGAATCGGGGCTCAGATTTCAGCCCGACTGGGGGTAAGGGGCCGGACTGATATTTGGGAATATACGAAGATTCATTGAAGGCAACGGGGACATAAAACTACAGCGTCTGGCCTGAAGCGGTCGGTGCTGAGTTTCTGCTGCAGGTCCGGGTCCTGCCGCTGGATTCCCCCATCGGTCTGGAAAGGGTGAATTTCGAATGGTTCGGCTTTTGTAACCGGGGACACACACACTAAAATACTGAGAGAAGCGTCCGTCCTCCCTTCGCACCCTTCTTTCTCCCTTAAGGGCCCTGCATGTCTAATATTTAGACATGTTGAGCTTTATGGATTCCAGGACTGTACTGCTACTTGTAGCAACCCAAGTCTGTCTATTAGCCGTTGTGAGATGTCAGGAGGACGACCGTAAGTGACAGTTTCATTTCTCTCAAAGAGCTAAAAAAATTAACAAAACTAAACTTATCATAAGGTGCACATCAGGAGCAGGTGTTCTCCCAAGTCAGAAGAAGCTGAAATGGGTTTTTAATTAAGCGCAGAGCCTAAACTTTGAATAGTTTAGTGATTGTTTTGGTGCTTGGAGTGATTTGGTTCGCTCCTCTCACCTTTTACGCACAGAAAGTTCATTGTTTGGGGACTTTGTGGCATGAAAAGGTATCTTATTGTTGATAGTCGGAGACTTTATTTGTATCAAAAGTGCTGGTTTCAGTGTAACTACAGTGTGGCAAAAGTCGATCGTTGCGTAGAGTTGCGGACGTGCGTAAAAGTGATGCAGTGGATGGAGAGATGAGGCAAGTTTACGCAAAAAAAAACCCACAAGAGCACAGAATCTGTTAATTTTCTTGCATATGTAGACTTCTGTTATTTAAGTTCATATCATTTCTTGAATTTAGTATTTTGTAAATAAAATTAAACATTTTTTTTTTTTTAGTTTTGATCCAAGACAGTGGAGCCGAGCGTCTTACCCTACCTCCCCCTTTTTTCCCCAAGTTAAGCTATGGGACACCTGTGGGTGCATTAGAGGCCTTGACAAGCTCTCCTTTTAACTGCAGATTCACTTAATATAGAGACGGAGAGGGGGAGGGGATGGGCAAAAAGTGAAAGGTGGTCAGGCTCAGGGGCCTTTATTGAAAAGTGTTCACATTCCATTGCTGTCAGAGGGCATCCAGGCGAATCCTGGCTTGTTGAGGCGGAAAAGGTGCACTAATAACCAGAATTTCCATAAAAAGGGATTTCAAAGTGACCATTTCACTCCATTAAGAATCAAATGGCCCTCATATTAGTCCTCATACCTGTAGACTTTCTCCTGTCTCTGCAGTAGTTTTGAATAAAATTGGAGCGCGATCATCAGTCATCATTATCGATTTTAGTATCCAAGAGGGACATGAGAGAGCGAGGGTGTGCCAGCAGATTGGGGCCAGAAATAATGTTCCATATGATTTCAGGGTTTCCATCTGCTTAAGAGATTACCCATAAGCTGTGACAGTCAGCCCAGAGAGAGAGAGAGAGACAGAGCCAAGGTGCAAGAGAGACGTGATTGGAAAAATATAAGATTGGGGACTTTCTGAGAGTCTTCTCAGTATATGATAAAGTCAGTCTTACCAAGCTTTTAGAGCAAAGCAAAGGTGTATTTTCCGAAAAGAAAGAGAAAAAAAATGTGCGGGAGGGAATGTGCCAAAGAAATTATGAGTCTCAGATTACTCTTTCAGAGAATTAGGGCTCTGGATATAATGCAAGCCCTTCTTTCTTCAGCATTTTTCTGGAAGACGCTAAGGCGACAAAGATGAGTGATTGTGCCCTCAGCACAGGAGATGCAATGGCCCTGAAGTCACTCAGAGGCGACAGGGGTCAGCTCTTTAACTCTCAATTTTAAGGCCACCGACTGAGGCCATTAAGCTAATTAGATTGAGGTAAGAGGGTCTGACGCTTTAAAATAGGAAAATACAGTAAAAAAAAAACAGTCGGTCAAACTGTCCTCCAAGTACACCTGGCTTCACTTTACTATTTTCATTGTTCATTTTGCTCCCCTGGAAAACAGTATGGCTGCCAACACATGGGAGAGGAGACCTACAAATTATCCTCAGTGATGAAAAGCCAACTTTCTATCAGCTCTCCAGTGTACAGAGGAGCCCTTGTCCCAGAATATCCCATATCAGAGGAATCTGTCACATCTGAGCCAGTGAGAGGACAGGTGCAGCCTTTTGACGGAACATCCAGGCCCGTAAAACTAAATGTCAAAACCGCAAGGCATGTGCGCCAAAGCTGACCAATTTTCTTTTGTCTGATGTGTTTGAATTGGCATCTTACACGGCTATGGCTTCCAGATGGATTTTTCTTTTTAAAAAAAAAAAATGTCCCGTGTTTATACAAGGCAATAGTTTGTGAATTGCCCACTCTGTCCTTTTCCAGAAAGACCTCATTCATTGCTGCTGAGGTCCGTTAGGTTACCTAGACTTGAGCAAGGCTCAGAGGTAAATATAGCTACTGTACTTGCTCCTGCTTCTTTCACACTCAGCAGTCCAGACCCCGAGGCCTTTCTTTCGGTGCCTAAACCTCTTTCACCCCTCGGTCCAGGTTCAGCGGCTCCAATCAGTGCATCTCTTTTAAGCAGCTGTTTGTCCTTCTGTTGACTTTTTTAGAAAGCTGCCAAGGTGGAAAATAAAAAAAGGAATATGGCTGGTTACTAAGTTCATTGTTACATTTTCATGAGTGCTGCAATTTAGACCAGGTACAGTACCTGTATTGAAACAGGCCCCGCCTCCGTCACGTTCAGCTGTGCACTGTTTGCTAACGGTGGTCTGAAAAAAAAAAAAAAAATCCAAACATTTTTCATTTACTGAATGCAAAGTCTGTCTCCTGTGCAGTAAATTAGGGTGTCTCCCGCAATGTAAACTCACCCTATATTTAACTCGTTGAGGAATTTAGGCACATGGTCTCCAGCCCCTGTGAAGTTATTGGAGGTTTCCCGCAGGTGTTGCTCAGCTTCACTCTGATTCTGTGGTGCTACACTGCCATCCTGTGGCCACCTGAGAGGTTGCATGTTCTTGTTTTATGTTAATAACTGGACTCCCGTTGCTTACCGATAAACAGAAAGAGGTCACAAGGCTTTTTTTTTTGTTTTTTGAGATTACTTTTGGGACGTTTTAGCCTGTACATCATAGTGTTCAGTCAAGAGGACAGAGAGAGAGAAACTGTGGGCAGAGAAGGAGAGAGATGTTCAGTAAAGGTGCAACAGCTGTGTTTAAAACAAGGAAGTGAAGCTTTATTACAGACTAGAGCTGAAATAATTAGTCAGTTAATCAATTAGTCTCAGACAACATGTCAGTTTGCCTCTGTTTGTCACTTTATTAATCATTTAAATCATTTTTTTAAGAAAAAATACAAACATTTTGCTGGTTCTAACCTCTCAGATGCAGTGATGTGTTGCCCTCTGTTATTGACAGTAAGATAGTAAAGTGAATGTGAATGGATTGTTGAATTGTTACAGCGTAAACAAGCAGCTTAAATGGAGTTGTGACCAGTTGATCCCTATCATAGAGGACCACAGATTAAGTCCCTTGCTCCTCAGCAATACAGTTCAATTAAACATTCAGTTCCTTTCTTATTGAGAAGAACATGTCGTAGGTTATGTTTTTTATCACGGTTAAGCTTTCCAACATGTTTGTTTGTATGTGTCTCATGAGTTTATTAAGGCGGTATTAAGTTTGCTTTATATCTCACAGACATGTCATGACTTCCAGTTATTGTCTCTTTAGTTACACCTTTTCATACCTGATGCATAATCTGCTTTTTCCTTCTTGTCTGGGCCTCTGTGTGTTTTACTATGACCTCACACACACACAGAGGAGGACGTTTTTAGCTGTATTCAAGATGGACAGCGCTATAGCGACAAGGATGTGTGGAAACCAGTGCCTTGTCGCATCTGTGTGTGTGACACTGGAACCGTCCTGTGCGATGACATTGTCTGCGAGGAGCTAAAAGACTGCCCCAAACCTGAAATCCCATTCGGAGAGTGTTGCCCCATCTGCGCAGCTGACCAGGCTCCACCCATTGGTTGTAATTTATTTATCTCACACCTCTCATAAATAAATTACTCTTCACTTCAAGATCATGTTGTTTTTTTGGGGGGGGAGAAAATGACAGACTGACAGTTTGGTATCAATCAAAGGTTGGCCAGGTGAAGCTTAACCTCTTTCACTTGAATATTTTAAATCAGACCTTCATGACATGCCAGCCTTTGACTTGAGTACAGTTTTCTTTCCCCAAAGCAAACAAATGATGAGAAATAAGCGACAGCAGTGACACATCTGACCAGATTTCAGTCAAATGCTACCTCAACGTTATTTTTCCATAGCTGGCTCACCTTGGCCCCCATCTTGTTTGAATACTCTCTCCTTCCCAGAGTATCATGAAAACATGTGGGAGTCATTAAGGAAATACCTCAGTGAAGCAGACGCAGCCTCACATTTCTACTCTATATCCTTTCTGTGGATTTCTGCAGATCTGATGGCAAGAAAAACAGTGACGCTCTGCTGAGACTTTTTGAAGAAGCTAAAACTGCCGTCGCCTCCTGATAAACAAGGAGCCTGTTGGTCAGCTTTGGAAATATAAACATAGTTATGTGAGGAGCATATGTGAAATCAGATTTGTCACTGTTTGCAGTGCATGCCTGTGGATTAAAATGCTTTTTTAAAAGGTTTTTTCCTCCATTCAAGGCTAAAAAAAAGTGCTTAGAAAGATGTATTAACATTTGCAGCATCATTTTAAATAATCAGTTACCCACAAAAAGGGCTGGTTGTCACATCTCAGTTCTTTTTTTTATGCTAGCTGAAATGTGTCCAAATTACCAATTGTCAAACACTGTCAGGCCCTGAAAGTTTGTACTGAAGATTTATAATGTTTTACTAGTTTTTAGAGCAGAAAGTTCCAGATTTAAATCTATTTTTTTGCAAATTTAGACCATTTATAGAGGCAATAATTTCTCATTGATACCCAGCCCTACTTAAAAAAAATATGCAAACTCATAAGTTATCAACATTGCTACTTACCTTTGCCTTTTATCATGCTGTGAAACATAAAAAAGTCCTGAATCAGATTTAATAATCTGAGAGGAAACTCTTACAATTCTTTTGCTTTCTATCATCCCTTCTATCTGCAGCTGCTTTACTTCTGCTTTGAGCTCTTAAGATGGTGAATCAGTCAACACTTTTTCGATCCCGATGGGCTCTTTTGGTACCACAAACTTCATTTGATGGTAGTTTAAATTAGGAAAGTTAGCCATCAGCACATATGAACACTCTGGGTTTTGTTGGAGTTACTGTAAAGTTGTCATTGATATATTTAATTGTAATGCATTCGCTAACTGTGGTCTGTTTCTTCCCTTTAACCTGCTCGACCACATAACAGGAGTACCTGGAGCAAAGGTGAGACACTGTAGGATGTTAAGATGCTGTGTTTTTGTGTTTGTGTGTGTGTGTGAAGTGAAGCTCTCCTGCACCTGCAATTATATCTGTATCAGTCCCAGGCTGATATCAGTGCTGCAGGACCTGTAGTTTATGGATTTAGATGAGACTTTGACGTGAAAAAAACCTTTGCCAGATGGATGATTGTTATTTCCTTCCCGACACTGTCTGCCATACTTAAGTGTCTGGTGCTACTTTAGGAGACACTTATCCTCAGCATTTTGCTGCTGACCAGATCCCTGAAAAATCCTGATCAGTTGTGCTTTTCAGATAATCTCAATGGGGAAAAGTTAATAATGTCTGGAAGTTTCTCTGTTGTTTTTTTCATTCCTAATTGGTGTTTTCATGCTTTTCTTTTTAACTTCAGGGTCAGAAAGGTGAACCCGGAGACATTACTGATGTAAGTCGACACCACACAGCATGAAAAAATACAACTAACCATGTTATTCATCTGAAAATGTTCACTGATGTTCAATCTTAGAGCTTAAAATATCTCGCAAAATACTTATAAACACTTATTAGCAGCCACTGATGAAATATTCAGATCCCTTACTTAAGTTAGAAATAGCAATACTGTATAAAACACACCCTACACACATACAAGTAAAAGTACAGTCGTTATTATGAAAAATGTGCCATAAGTATGAAAAGTAAAAGCATTGATCACACAAAACAGCAATGACCGTTTGAGGATTTTTTTTCATTAGATATTATTCCTGATGCATCAATGTTTAGGAGGTATTTTGTTATGAATTTCAACTGTTTCAAACTTCTGTTGAGTAGTTTGTTAAATGCCAGTGCATCAAAATTTACAAGCTTGTTTTGTATTCACTGTGCAAAATCTAAAGCTACATAACTAATTCAATGTATAGGACTAGGAAGTATCAAGTAGTGTTAAATAGAAGTATTCCAGTAAGCACAAATACTTCAATTTTGTACTTAATGTGAACAGTTATACTCTATCATTGTTGCTAGCATATTAGGCTACTGCTAGCTGTGAATGTGTGTAAGAACAGATTTTGGCTATGAGAAACATGAGTAGAATAACTTCATATCAGTATCAGATTATTTATGTACAGCACTTTGTTTTCAGCTGTGGTTGTTTTTAAAGTGCTTTATAAATAAAGTTGAGTTGAGTTGAGTTGAGTATCAAAGATTGAAGGAGTGAGTCAGAGAGACAGGAGGCAGCTCTTTAGTCCTCTCATCAGGACGTCAGACAGGCACAGTCGGGCCTCCATACAGTCCTCTATAAAGCTCCTTATAGGCCTGTGAAGACGGAGAGAGGGAGAAAAACTCCCTGCTGCTGCAGAGCCGCACCTGGAAATGCTTTACCCCTCTGAGGGAACACAAGTTCATGACAGGAAATAAGAAGGCATTGTTTATTGTATGTTTCTTATAAAGCTTTGCCCGAAGAGATTAGCAATTAGCAAGCCTGCTCAGACCAGAAAGAGATAATGTTTCCCCACTGAGCGCGAGGAGAGCTGTGACTCACGTGTGCAAATACATCTGGTGAATGGGAGCTTTATTAGTGGGCCTAAATTTAAATAACATTCAGTGTGTTTGCTTCTACGTTCCTACATGTGCTAAATGAGCATGGTTTCATACAAAAAACAACTAAAATCTTATCTCTCTCTGTTTTCTTTCCTTTATTTTCACAGGTTGTAGGACCAAGAGGACCAGCTGGCCCGATGGTATGCACCAATTTCAGCATTTACATATTTTTCCCTCATTTCTGCTCTTTGAAAAGCTTTCACCGTTCACTTTGCACGAAGAGAATTCAAAATAGAAAGAGGCTGCATTTAGAGTCAGCAGAGGTTTTACATTTAATTGCCAGTCACGGTGACAGGAAATGGAAACTGATCTGACATAACAGCAGCAGCAGAGTTCACAGGGCTGCAGCTGTTTCTCCTGAGAAATCACCTGAAGTTATACTGACTACTTCACTGTGTCCTTCTCACCAGGGCCCACCAGGAGAGCAAGGACCCCGCGGATCAAGAGGAGAAAAGGGAGAGAAGGTAAGTCTTCAAAAAAAAAAAAAAATTAATTAATCACTCCCTTCTCTTGTCATTTTCACACCAAAAATTAGACCAACACTCTGCTCCTTTAAGAAGTACAGTATGTCCTATTGAATCAAATAGCTTTGGGTCTTTGAGGGGGGGGATGAGGTGGGTGGATGGGGTCTCTGCTCCAGCTTGCAGGTTTGCAGAATGGCTGCCTTTCATTGAGCAGCTCAGTCTAACCAGTCATGTGTCGTTTCCATTAGGCTGTGTGGTCTGGGTGTTTCACAGATGTGGGACTGTCAGAGACTCATAATGTAAACCTCTGCTTCTCTCTGAGGCCTCGCTCAGTCAGCCAGCCAGTCAGTCAGTCAGTCAGCCAGTGTGGGAAATCGCATGTCGCCGCATCCACCCGGCTTTGATCATCACTGTAACAATGTGATAACAGCTGCAGGCGTAAAGTTTATGCTGTATTGTCATCTTTGTTTATGCAGATCACAGCACAAGGTGGATTTTGGCTAGCAAAGGTTAAGCAGCTTACATTCTTTGCTCAGGTTCCCCTTGCAGGGTAATTTGTCACTACATGCACAGAGGTATGCTAGGTAGTTTGATTTTCTACGATAAATCATCAGCACGCTTCACAACCTCCTGGGAAAAAAAAAAACATCTGTATTTTTTTTTGGATTGTGTGTTTGGCCCCTGTGAAAAGCTCCTTTCTGAATGTTTTTGTGTAGCTTTTTTAAATCCAGTTTGGTTCAGTTCTAATCTTTGGTCCTGATTGTTTGCTGGTCAGTGGTGGTCGAGTCACCTCATGCAGACTGTCAGTGCAGTTTGGCGAAGCTTCAGCTGAGCTTTAGGCGTCTGTCAACACTATCTGACAAATGTAGTCCAGCATTGTGTTGTGTGCCAGCAGCTGTGTAATGATTTATCCAAAGTACGAGTGAGCTCAAATGTTGGCACAAAGACCTGGAATTAATCAATGATGGCTTGTAACGATTATTACTGAACACTTTCCTGCACTTGTACATGCTTAGTGAGTCTGTGGTTTGTGTGTGGTTCGGTTTGAACAAAGTTCAATAAGATTACAACGACAACTGATGATTTTACTTAAAGATTTGTGATTTACAGTTGCTTTCAGGTCAAATTTGTTTCTTAATCATCAGAAAGGAGCATATTCATCTTCTTCTTATAGGAAAAAGTAACCAAGAAAGATCAATAATGTCATTTTATTATAAAACAGTCTTGGAAAATATATTTAGGTACAGTTTTTTGTTGGTCTTTTTTTTTTGTTTGTTAGTTTGAATGTATGGGATTGAATGTAAAGGATGAGGAAAAGAAAACAGCCTCTGCACTGTTGTGCTAACATGTTCACCTATTTGCACCTTTTTTTGCACTTTTTTGTGTTATTGTTCACCATACTGCAATATGAAAGATGCTAAAAAAGCTGAGGATTTGAGTCGAGTGAAACAATTAGGGGGTGAATTAATGTAAAGTTGATCAATTTTTAAGAAAAAAAAGAAAAATCAGCCATTACAGCCATTTAACCTGGACTGTGTGCTGTTTTTTAATGTTTTCTGATTTACAAACTGAATATCTATTGAATTGAACTTTTGCTCAGACAAAATTTTTATTTTACAAAAGTCAGCTTGGCCCATAATAAAAAAGTGACAGACTGTCTTGTGGTGGTGGTGGTGGTGGTGGGGTGTTTTTTTGCTATTTTCACAGTTTTTGGCCAAAATGACAAACAAATTTGTAAACACTTGAGAATCAGGTAGATTATTGGGTTTAAATCTTTACAAATGACAAATACTCAATATTATCGAACTTTGGTACATATTTTTGTCCTTTTAACAAATTTGATAAAAGATTTTATAAACTAAAATAATTGTTATCTATTTCAGGGAAGCCCTGGGCCCCGCGGCAGAGATGGAGAGCCTGGCACCCCCGGAAACCCCGGCCCCCCTGGACCTCCAGGACCTAATGGACCCCCTGGCCTTGGTGGAGTAAGTATCCCATGACAAGTCGGAGGTTAGCATTCACTGCAGTCATGGGAGCTGACAGGTTGAACACTGACGGCTTCACTCTGACTGCTTTAAGTAAGCAGCGAGTAAAAGGGAGCGAGGAAAGAATCTGGGAGCACAAAAGATGTGGGAAGGAGGCAGAAAGACAACGGTGAGGAGATGCAGGGAGAGAGAATAGGTCGAATGCCTCTCATTCTTTGAGGAAGAAAAGGAGGGAGGAGGTGGAAGGACAGGAGGTTGTATGGTAGACTTGGGGAGGGGAAGGGAAGGAGCTTTTTTGGGGGGGGTAAAACAAGGCGACTCTTTGTGCAGGAAGGAGAGATGAGGAGATTTCACATGCCCTCTGTCTCTCCTCTGTCTGCATCAGGATTCACATAATAAGCTCTGTGGGTGAAAATCTATTTAAAGCTTATCCAGAACGGCACAGCAGCCTCCAAACTCTGCAAATGAGTTACAACACATCTGGCCCCCGAGATAAATGTTTAATTTAAAAATAATGATAAAAACATAGTGAAAACTGGTGCAATCTAAAGCATTTTCCTCTATTGTTGTTATGTAGATATTTAAACTCCCATCTGTTAGTCTTATTCAACCAGATTCTTTTCTCTGCACACAATATGACACCTTTTCTTTCAATTTAGCAGATGAACTCAAAAGCCTCATAAATAGATGAATTACTAATGTAAATAAAAGGCACCTGCACAGCTTCTGTTTGTCTTGATGAAAATTCTTAATGCTTTCCTTTAATTTGCCCTTTTCCAGAACTTTGCTGCTCAGATGGCTGGCGGTTTTGACGAGAAGGCTGGCGGCGCACAGATGGGTGTAATGCAAGGACCAATGGTGAGCCTGGGATGATGAGAAATGCAGCCACTTCAATGGTTTGGGGGTTTTTTTTGTTGTTTTTCACAAGCGGCTGCTTATGAATCCGCTTGGATCTAAAAGAGATGATCTGACAGACTCTCTTTCCAGCTTAAGATCTGGGTTTTTGCTCTCATTTGCTCTTCTGAAGAGTCTTTAAACACATTTAAAATCCCTTTGGGCTCCAGTGCTGTTTTTGTGGCTGATCCTGCACTTTTACCTTCCTCAACGGGCACAAAAACTTCTTTACATAATCACAGAAGCATTACATGGTTATCAGATATGAAAACAATGGAGGCATCATCATCAACATCATCATTGTTCTTTACCAGGAGAGAAGATACCCAATTAGGATTCATAATCATGAGGACAGGAGGAATGCCTGACCGGTAGACGTTTGCTAACTGGTTTCAATTTTCAAGGGTCTTTATCAAAAGGCGGTGACTAAAATGCCACTGGATTGCAACTGGACAGACCTGCAACTGATCAGAGCAACAAAACGTTTGATACGTGCAAATTGGGGCGATGCTTAGACAGATTTCAAGCAGGAAATCAATGGTGGTCTGTTCATGAATGTTCTCAAATTAAAGCTAAACAGTAAACTGAAATATGCCTCTGAAAAGACTTAAGAAACCTGACAATGCAGTACCACGTCCTTGATTCATACTTCATCATCATTGCCTAGTTTAAAACTTTGATCCCAGTTTTTCGGATCCTGTTGAGTTGCGCTGAAAGGACCTGCAAACTGGACACAACTGTGTAGGTTTTGAACCTTTAGGAGAAGCTAAACATGTGACTTTTCAAATCTGGACCAGTAATGCTCCTCTCTTAGCCATCGTATTGAACCTGCCCCATATTAGATTGGCCAGACTTAGATCAGGTCAGCTGGGAATCTGTCTGGATGGGGAGGAGGAGGCAGACTTATCTGCCAGCTCATGATAAATGGAAGACCAGCGGATTTGTGTGGTTTCCAGACTATAATCCAAGCCCTTTGTAGCATCTCACATGTATTTCCTGCTTCATTTGTTAACTGTCTTGGCAGCGAATCAAGAGATTAAACATCAGCCTCTTTGTGTTGGAGGAAAGAAACCACACAGTTCTCCGTCCTGATGGCAAACAAACACCTCACATGGAGCACGGAGGGGTATTTTTACAATCTGAGCTAACAGCCATTGATAGATGTCATATTTTAAACCCATGAAAAAACTGCTGTGCAGTTGGTTAACTGGCATGGCAGGTCGCCTGAGATGTGAAGAGAAAACTGGGAGCTATTTCGGTTTAGAGAGCACTTTGGCAGTGCTTCGGCCCAGCAGAGGTTTGACTGCCAAGAGGGAAGCTGCCGAAGTCGATCAGATCCGCACAGATAGCAGCAAGTCTCCGCGGCTGCACTCCTTCTGATGACTGGCCCTTCCTCAAGTCTGTCTGAGAGCCTCCTCACCGCAAAGCTGGGTCCTTTTTTTAAAGCCAGTCCACATTTACTCTGCCGTTTGCCAGCCATCTGAGGGGGAGAGAGCAGTGGAAGAACAGGCTGGACTGATGCTAAAATCACAAGACAGGCTTTTAGCTCCACATCCACCGACTCAAAACCCCAATTTTTTATCCGTGCACCTACATACCAAACACTCAAACAACGCTGTTACTCACATGCACACACATAAGCACATCAGATTTAAAAATCCTGCAGATATAGAGTCCCATTGATAGGTTTCTACCCGCTGTGGTAAACGCTTCCCACACCCACTGAAAGGGGACTTTCATTCGCGTCTGAGGACCACTGTGTCGTGCTGTGACGTTTTCTTTGGCTGCCATCCCTGATTTTTTTTAATTTTTTTTTTTCAAAGCACAACTGTGATCCTAAAGTTGGGGTTTTTTTATAAAAGCAGGTCAACTGAAAGGAATACATTTTTATCCAGGAGGGAAGCTGTCACAAGGAATCTGGATCAAGGCCTTTTTTTTTTTCTACAGAAGAACTTTATTGACACCAACCTTTACAGTCGCAATGTGATGTTTTTTTTTTTTAATAAGTGTGTGTGGATGAGAGATGAAAAAGCAGACAGAGAGTGCATGTAACAGGGATTTGGTTAATCACCCCCACAGCATGTGATTTTCTCTTCAGTGCAGCGATGCATGAAGGTGAAGCAGAAATTATTTTGGCGTGTGACTCCGACCAGAAGCTCTGGCAGAAGCAGATTAAGGTTCAGTCAGAGGGAATTTAAGTCAGAGAGATGTCACCTCGGGTCCTGATGCCTGAAACATTCAGGGAGGAAACATGAAACAGTGTGTTGTTTTTTTCACTCCATGTCAAGGTGGGAAAAGTCATGTAGAGTTCAAATACGTAAGAGTACAGCACTACCGCTTTTGACCTTTGAACTTTAGAGACACGGCGGGTGGGTAAAAGAGCTGAGAGAGGAAGGTGGGGGGTGTGACAGTGAAAAGAAGTGTAGAGAGCAAGAGAAAGTCTGAATGTCACTGAGGAATTTTAAAACGATTTATGGATTCAACGAGTCGAGCTACTGAGTGTTGTTTAGCTTTCGGGGGAAGCAGGTGATTTATTTTGTTTTGAATAGCTTTCTAACAGAATTTAAGCCAAAAATCATCTTTTTCCTCTAATACCTAAACTCAGAACTGCAAAATATAAAAAATAATTGTGCACTATTGTCTGTTTTTATGTGTTTGTACGGTTAAAACAGTGTGTATTAGCGAAGTATGTAACTTTTTGTCATTTGTCTCATGTTGTGTCTCCTCTTTCTTCCCCTCAGGGCCCTATGGGTCCCAGAGGACCACCTGGCCCCACCGGATCACCTGTAAGTACCTCCTGTATGCCACAGACAACACACAGGCCGGGTGCACCTGTAGACGAGATCCTGAGTTCAATCACAGACAGTAAACTCTGGCTTTAATCATGTAATTGTGATGTGATTGATGTCGAATCTACAAATCACACACTGTCTGCTTCCCCTCACTCTTTCTATTAATAATAACGACCCCAATATGACCAGTGACTTTGTAAAAAAAGCTGACAGAGATCAATACGTACCCACAGATCTGTTCAAACTGTTTTCCTGAGAAAAGTGGCACACGCAGACTGCATCTGTCCAGCAGCTGCAGGCTCGGGGGCTTTTTCCTACGCCACAACCAGGACGTGCTGCAGAACACCTGTCAGTTTACTGCTCACAGAGCCTATGGGCTAACACCTTTACAAACACACACACCCAACCAAGCTCCACCTGCAGCCCTCTCAGCCCCCCCAGCCTCCTGAGCAAAGCTATTAACTTGGAGGCAGTGCAAGCTGACTTGCCTCAACTTGACAGTTTTACTCATCCTGAGCCCTGGGAGCCCCCTTTTACCGCTCTGAGATTTGATTCAAGGAGACTCGAACAAAAGGAGATTTGTCAGGAAGTAGTGTCATTTTAAGTAGGTGCAGACAGACGGACAGACAGAAACCGTGTAAATGTGTACATAGTTTTGTTTGTGTAGTCTTATTAGTGCTGCAGGTGTACACTGACTTTCCGGTCCTAACATTTTCACATCAAAATGTCTGTATGTGATTTAGATTTTGTTGACTTGTGTTCTTACATAATCTTAAACCCTGGAAAAATTGTTATTTTATTCAAAGTAATGCATCTTGTACATCTAAACTAGCTAAAATTACATATATTTACTGCTTAACCAAACTGTAATATAGCAGTACATCTTTTTTTTTTTTATTACAAGTGAAAATTTTCCCCACAGCAAACAGCTCATTGTCGTTATCAGCTACTCTGATTAACTGATTATTAAATACCAGCTGATGTTTGGTCTATAAAATGTAAGATAGTTTAAAATTCCCCACATAATTTCCTAAAGTTGATGTTTTCACAAAGCTTGTTTCATTCAACCAACAGTACAAAACTCAACAATATTCAATTTATTGAAATAGATGAAAAAACAGGAATGTGAGAAGTTGTATTTTGTTAAATTATAATCTGATTATCAAATAGCCGATTGATTTTCTGTCCGTGGTAATTGTTTTTTTCCTCTCATGCACTGTATATATTAAAAAGGTAAAGAAAGTTTAACTCTTATCAAACAGCATTTCTTTACTTTTCTTCATCCCAGGGACCACAAGGTTTCCAAGGCAACCCAGGAGAGGCTGGAGAGCCCGGACAATCTGTAAGTATCCCACGGAGTCAGACTGCAGTCCCTCCCCCGGCTCACGCTACATGGTTTATTATAAACGCTCGCTCCTCAGCCTTAAAAAACTCCTCTTCTCTTTAATCTTCTTCTCTTTTTCAACTGGCTTCTTTCACATGTCTGTTCGACTCTTTAAACAATGTCAGCGACACCGAGGCACCGCAGACTGGATCACCGCACTGCTTTCATTCCTCACGTCTTCAAGTGGAAACTTTAGCCACCGATAGCTTCACTGTAGCTAAACTAGGTTCACATAAATCTCCAGGACACTTTCTAACCTTTCACTGCTCACCACTAACTTCTGGAGCCGGTGCTGTTTGACCAGCTGGTTTCTTCAGTTTCAACATTTACATCCCACTTCACTCTCAGTGAGGCTAACCGAGGCTACTGAACTGGCTTTCATACTCAGATTTGCAGCTTTTTTGTGAATTTATTTTCCTTTTTTGTTTACCAACTGTCTCAGTTACAGCTTCTGAAGTTTACAGTGCCTCCCCAGCTCAGTTTTATTTCTCCTGAGATGATTCCCAAACAGATAGAAGGCCCCACTTTCAGCTCTCTCCTCCCTCGCTAACCTTTTCTTACCCCACCATGACTTTCCTCCAAGGAGGCTTCCAGAAATCAGATTACCCTCCCGCCCCCTGTCCTTCCCGTTGCCTCAGCAGGTACACAGTGCAGGGCCTCCCCTCTGCTGTGTTAATCTGCTCCTGTGGAGATCAGATGTGCAGAGGTGCCCTCTCTTTTAAAAAAAAAAGTTCCAGTGCATCATTATGTGTGATTAAAATCAAGCTTCCTTCCAGAAAATAACCTTTTGTAAAAGGTTCACGGTGTTGGCCAAGTGTTGGTGAAGACTGGGGATAATTTTTGTCTTTGAAATCACAATGAGTCAATGACAGTGTTGTCCATCAGAGCATAAAGATGAAAATAATACGATGTCTTTAATTAACTAATAAGACAAGGAATAAACAGTAATATTCCTTTATGTCGTTTCACATTTGTTTTTTATTTAAAATAGCACTCCAAGTTCTTTTGGCACCGTTTTTGTATCTTGTCTGTTTCTTTTCAAATAGAGAGAGAAAGGTCATTAGATTTAAGAAATGCTACAGAACCAACACATTATATCATCAAATATGAAGTGAAAAAGCTGAGAGAGAAACTGGCAGACAGAGAGAATTAAGCATGTTTGCACAAAAGATTTTGTACAAAGACATGGGAGCATTTGTTTCATCTTTTTGTCTAATCTTTCCCATAAATCTAGATTAAAATGTTTATTAGGAAGTGTAAAAAAATATTCTTAAGGACTGTAACTACCTTCTATAAAATAATTAGAAAGTTCATGATTATTGTAACACTCATGTATA
>JAPZDY010000012.1:9827730-9841472 GCA_029783645.1 Ctenochaetus hawaiiensis | reverse complement strand
GCTGGTGCTCCTGGTTTCCCTGGGCCTCGCGGGCCTCCCGGGCCTCAGGGAGCAACTGGACCTCTCGGGCCCAAAGGAACATCTGTACGTCGTCACTGTGTCAAACATTCATAGTGTCAATCATGCTCCAAAAAAATGACATGGCATAGAAAGGATGATAACAAACTCCTGCTCTCTCTCTTTCTCTCTTTCTCTCTCTATGTTTCTCTGCTTTTCTTGTCCGTCTGTTCATTATTGCTCAGGGAGACCCAGGTATTCCAGGGTTCAAGGGAGAGGCTGGACCCAAAGGAGAAATTGTGAGTTTTATTATTTCCTTTGACTTCCTTATTTTCCACTTATTCAAGTAAATACAAACATTAATATCAACAGTAAACACAGTAAGCACAGCATCCAAACAGTAAGAACTAATAACAGTCACTTCAAAGAGCAGTTCGATTTGAAATCAGCAGATTTGGTTCTTCAAAATTAACTGTCATTGACTGTCATAGAACTTGAGGAGAACCTGAAACAGGTTTCCTCTCGTTGGCTTTTGTATTTGCATTTGTTTACATCGTCAGTTTCTATCTAAAGCATTTTTTCAGTACTCCTTTCTTCCTGTAATGGTTTCTGTGTTTTCTAGGGACCAGCTGGTCTTCAGGGACCCAACGGCCCCCAAGGAGAAGAGGGAAAGAGAGGACCCAGAGGTGAGCCCGGTGCTGCTGGACCACTTGGACCTCCTGGAGAGAGAGTGAGTGGCATCTGATGGTTAAAATCAAGTCATTTTACAGTTTAAGTAAATGTTGTAACAATAAGAATAACAGGTTTTCTCCTGTGTTAATGAAAGATCTCAGGTTGTCAATTATCTTTATGTTATGGATCCCTTACTATGCACATTTTTCTCTAATAAAACTTATATGTGACAGTTTTCTTGCTGTTGAATTGTGTAGGTGTGTAAACTGCACGTTTAGAGATGATATTGTTGAAACTACATTTTTAATGAGGATATTTTTTATCACATTAAATTTTAAAAGAATTTAGCTTTTCCTTATTGTGTTCGACACCAGGGAACCTGTTTAAAAGCCACAACAACCCTCAGAGACTCAGATGTTGTAGTTATCATCATAAAAACTCTGCTCAAGCTCTGTTTCTGTGTTTTCTGTTTAGGGAGCCCCTGGCAACCGTGGTTTCCCCGGTCAAGACGGTCTGGCTGGTCCCAAGGTGAGTATCACCTGTCAGCACTCACACTCGTACCTGTGAAATGGCTCTGATGATGTTGTATGAAAAGAAAATCTGCTCTGACATCCAAACGTGGATGCTTTTAGAGTACACAAAAGAAGAGAGGGATGAACAATTATATGCAGCTGATCCATTAATTGTCAGAGGTCTCAGTCTGTAAAACTGTCACTTAACGAATCAATTTATCCATCTGCTGCATATTGCATTTGGAAATCGCTGTAAAAGTTGACTCAAATATTCTCTTTGGATTCGTATTTGTTCTTGTCTGCTGCAGAGAGAAAGTGACATTCTGAATCATCCAATAACAGTGTTGTCACATGCAATGGGACTCATTACTTTTAAGTTACATCAGCATGGAGTTGAATTCAGTTGGACTCAGTGACTCTGGAGGAGTCTCTGTCTCACTGCTCTTGCACTGTAGTTTACTGTAGAGTCATCAGAACTCACAAACCTGTCTGGCATTGTAAGTTTGCAGAATGTCAGATTTGACATTCTTCTTCTGTAGCACTTTTTTTTAGAGAGAGCAGAGCGTCAGCACTCTCAGCTCTTCAGACTGGCCTCTGGAAGTTCTCCCTCCTGCCAGAATATTAATCCACTTCCACACAGTTTAAGGCTCAGTGAATAATCTGCCTCTGCAGAATAAGGTGGGCTTTTCTTTTGTAAGCTGCAGTTAAACCTACACATGTGATTAAACCACTAATTTAAAACTGGAAAAATGTTGATGACTCTGAATATTTACACCTTTAGTCTTCAGACAATGCCAAACTTTTATATTTTATTTGTCTTAAAGACACAAATTCTCCTCGGCCAGATATCTCCATATGGCATTTTGTCTCATAAAAATGGTAGGAGAGCTTATTCAGATCACAGGATCTATACAGTTTCTTAAGGTCTGTTTGGCCTTGTCAAACTAACATTATTCACTTTGTAAAATTACTGTCTGTCATGGATTGAACTGTCTCCCGAGAAGGCTTTAAATTAGCTCAAATTCAGCAGTGAGGTAGTTTATCTGCACTCAGGGAAACAACAACAGCTGGAAAATATATTTCAATGCATGAGCTTCATCAACATTGAAGTGCAAGCAGTAGTGACATTAACATAAACTGTGAAAGATCATATTTACTTGGTTCACATGTAGTAATAACATACAGCATGTGTGAGGATTATGTATGTTTACTGTAAATACATTGAGATAGATTTAAAAAACATTGACAGAAACTTTGTAAAACACTTTGAGAAAATCTAAGACATTTGTAAAGCAAGTATTTCTCAGAGAGCTGGAAATCTTTAAATTATGATAAGTGTCAACTATAAGCACATAACCTACAATATATCTTAAATCATATAACAGTTACACATCTACAGAATTGTATTGTAATGTTTGTCATAAATCAGAATAAATGAAAAACAGCATCCTGCTGAAGCTCATGCTCATGCGGCGGTGATACATGTAACTCCAGCATGTGAACACAAGATGGCAGCATAGCTCAGAATCCCATCATGCTCTAGTGACCTACATGTCCCATATCAGCCAAGCCAACATCTCACTTACCATCATCTCCTGCGCACAATTTCATTTATCCCAAAATGAGTCTGTCAGAATTTAATCTTCTCATCTCGAGCAGGTCAGTGAAACTCATTCACACCAACGCAAAGGAAAAATGATCCCCCCTGTGAGCTGAGAATGAATGAAGTGTTGCCTCCTGAGTGGCTGACTGACCAAACTTTGCCTTATTCTCTCTCTCTCTCTCCTCACACAGGGAGCCCCTGGTGAGCGTGGACCCCCTGGTGCTAGCGGTCCCAAGGGTGCCAACGGTGATCCTGGCCGTCCTGGAGAGCCTGGCCTGCCTGGTGCCAGAGTAAGCACTTTCTCTAATAACACCATGGATCTGCAGAAAAAAAGAACCATAGAGAGCATTTTTTTTATTTTTCTAAGTTAAGATATATATATTAACAACCTGTTACTGGTTTACACTCTGTAATTAAGGATAATATCCAGAGTTTTAATCCTGCGGTCTCTCTAGAAACTGAATTCTACATTTTTAACAAGGCAAACTACATTTTTCCCTTCATGTTCTACCTGCTTGATAAACACTCTTATCTTTCAATTTCTACTTTTCAACAGTGGCTGTAATTTAAAAAAGAAATCCATCATTTAAGCATTGATTTTAGCTTTGTCTAACTCAGGGTGGACAGTTTTTTTAAAAAGGATCAAAATCAATTCAGCAGAACCAAAAATATTGTCTTTCTGCTCCACACAATCTTCTTCCTTGTCAAACCTGGCACATTTATTAACCACGATGCAATGTGGCAATCTGAGATGTAGGTTTGCTTTGCTAGTAGAAGCTAACGTAGCCTGGAACATAAATGAGAAGTGAGCTAAAAAGATAAATTTTCTGACTGCTGGTCTTCAGCTCGAACCGTCTCTGACTCAAGTGGCACATGAGTCACTTTCTCAGACTGCTCCCTCTGGAGACACACAAGCTTCATAAACTTTTTTTTCCACATACACACTGGTACACTCCAAGACCTGTAAACAAACCTTGATGTTGTAAAGTAGCTGGTTTTGTCCTCTAACAATCTGAAATCTCTGAGCTAACCCTCAGACTCAGACTAAGTCCTTCCAGAGCCACAGAAAACATTACAGAGCTGCTTCCACAGGTTGTACAGTTCTTCCCATTGGGGTCTTTTGTGTGTAAAATACCTTTGATACTTCATTTAATCTGAAAAGACACAGCCACCAATTTTGGAGTTACACGGTTTCACTAAAATCCTTCGCACATCCGACTGGAATGATTTCATTTCCCAGCAGCAACACAAGTCGTTGTTAATATTCTTGTATTGTCGCCACAGAGGAAGTACAAAAACACACCTGTAATGAGCCCATTAACATCAGTAACCTGACGTGTGCTCCCATTCATATTTTAGCTCTTAGTCAGTTCCATCAGTAGATTTGAATTCAGTTTCCCATAGAGGCAAATGTTCCCCACATGTTTGATGTCTGATAATTTACCCGGCTTTCGTCTGTTTCTCCCTGTCAGGGCTTGACCGGACGTCCCGGTGACGCTGGTCCTCAAGGCAAAGTTGGACCTTCTGTAAGTGCATCTTTTTTCAGTTGTAATGTATTTTTGTGTGTTTGTAAATCAATACAAACAATCACACAGCATGACCAGCTAACACAGTGTGTGTGTGTGTGTGTGTGTGTGTGTGTGTGTTGTTTGTTTTAATGTCACACGTAGGACAAACAGAGACACTTGTGATTTTACTAAATGGGCTCTCATCACATAATGACTCATAAGTGGTTTCAACAAATTGAACTGCAGTGGATTCATTCAGCCATTTTTCCACCAGGCTGCCGGTGTTTTTTTGATGATGATTTTCATGATGACAAAGTGACATTTTTTCAACTTCACTCAGGACAGGCTTTTTTTTATTTTGCTCATAATAGCTCCTAATCAGTCGTTTCTGTCTAATGCATTTCTTAACTGAGTGAAATGTCCAATAAGTGTTTACATCAAAACTCTTCACTTAAACTAAATTATTTTCACTGAATTTTCTCCTGTTCAGCTGTTTCAATACATACTGCATGATGAGAACATGTTTTTCATAAAGTTTTACGTTGGATCTATAAATATTATGTTTGCATGTCTGTTTCCTTGAGGCGTTTTTGTTTTATTGACAGATTTAGCAGTTTTTTCATGTTTTAAATGACTAGCTGAAGGACTGGCATATGGTCAGACTGATAATGATTGACAGACTATTTCATCTGTTATTTCTGTGCTTCCTGGCTTTCCTAGTTTACCCCCTGAGGACTTTATTTATTTAGCTATGAAAATGTCAACAAATTGAGTAACTGTTGCATGTCCTTGGGCCATGCTGGACATTTCAATCGGAACCCTTCAATCCTGTGAACAAATACTTCTCTCAATCCCACATTTACAGTCCAAATCCAAGTTTGACAAAACATCTACTGTTGTGGAAAAAGTTTACCTCCTATTCTCACATCCGTCTTTTTCACAGCTCTTCACAAATGTTATCAAGACTACATGATTTTACATACAGTGTATTGCTTAACTTATCTAACTTGATTCTGATTTGACTCGACTAGGGAGCTCCAGGTGAAGACGGTCGCCCAGGACCCCCCGGCCCACAGGGAGCCCGCGGTCAGCCTGGTGTCATGGGATTCCCCGGACCCAAGGGAGCAACTGTGAGTTAATATATTTAAAATGTTACCAAGCTAAAGCTGCTATCTTTATAAGAACAGAAAAGAGATGTTCACCTGTTTCAGCATTAGGGTAAAAAAAATCATATGCTAACGATAGCGTCACGATGCAGAGATTCTGGGATAAGAGATACAATGCAAGACAATCGTCTACAAATCATCACCATGTCTGGTAACTGAATAAAAAAAGACAGAAATTATGTGTTAATTCACTTCACTGAGGTGTCAGTCTCACAGAATTTTCCAACTTAGAAAAACTTTTCTATTCTCATTAACACACACACACTCAGACTAAAAGTTTTCTGTGTTTGCCATCATTCTAATGTAAAATAACCTTTAAATGGCAAAAGGCAGACGTTTGAAAAGCAGACAAATGTGAATATTTCTCATGAAACAGTGACTCTGCTAAGTCAGATTGGTATTTTTTTCACAAGTGCAAGTAATGAGATAATAACCATAATAATATTTTCAAACTCGTGCTCAGTAAAATAGGTTTTGGTTCAGTAGAACTTGCTCTGTTTTCTTTTTTTGTTTTATTAAAACAACTTCTCTAAAAAACTAGGTCCGTGAATTAAAAATAGAAACCATGTTGAACAACACTTGGAGCACTGCTAAACAATTTCATGCCATTTGACATCCACCGTCTCCTGCACCCGCTCTCTTCCTGAAATAGATGCAGGAGCGAGCCAATCAGCCACGGCGCTGTGACTAACCGCTGCTTTTTGTCTCTGTTTTGATTAGGGCGAGCCTGGCAAGTCTGGAGAGAAAGGACTGGGTGGAGCTCCCGGTCTGAGAGTGAGTTATCTCTCTTTTTTTGCTGCTTTAAACAATCTGCTGAGTCAATTAACTGGATCTTACATGTGCTTTAATTTAAAAATACAAAAAAAGCTTAGTTAATATCACCATGTTTCTATTCTCGATGACACTCTGATTGACAGCACTTAAGATCTTATTGACACACAGATTTCAGAATATACATGTTTATAAAAATTACAAATTATTAGGCACATAACGATGGTTGTTTTGGGATGGAAAACCAAAGAAACACAAGAGCTGCTGAGGTAGCATAGCCTGTGTTTTTCTGATTACAAAAATATATATGATTAAAGGGATTAAATTGAACCTTTTTCCCAGTTGTTTGGTTTCTCCAGCCACTGTGACTCACCACTGATGTGCTGTTGTGTCTGTGGTTCAGCTTCCAGCATGTTAAAAAGCTCAGTTATAGCTCAGATCAGATGTCTATCGAGTTAATAGCATCACCTTCGGCTTAACTGTTGATAAATATCTATTTGTCTGCCCCTCTCCTGCGTTTCCCCCCCCTCCTCCCTCTGTTCCCTCCCCTCCTCAGGGTCTGCCTGGAAAAGATGGAGAAACCGGCCCTGCTGGACCCCCCGGCCCCGCTGTATGTACCTCTATCTCCCACATCCAACTCCATATAGCTTCACCAGCGATATTATCTGCCCGTTTTTCTCAGTATGCACTCAGAAGCATCCTTCGATATCTTCTTTTCCCAGACTGCCTCGACTTAAGCTCTCTCTCAAATAAAAAAAAGAAAGTCCTCGACACAAATGCCTGGACTTTTTTAGGGGGAAACACTGACTCACAGACTCTGAGCTCAGTTTGAAGTCTGTGTTTCGAGGCTCTAAACAAAATAAAGGCTGTTAAACCTGAAATTATCCTTTTGTTTTTAACTGAGACACATAAATGGACAAAACAATAGCTTTATTTTCCTGCTATCTTCAATATTTAAGTGATGTTAAATTTTTTGTTTAGGGCCCCGCTGGAGAGAGAGGAGAGCAAGGACAGCCTGGTCCCTCAGGTTTCCAGGTGAGTCGCTTTCTGTGAATGTTTATGTATAAATGCAGCTGTTTCTATAATCAGGGCTATATGTGCATGTGTGTGTGTGTGTGTAAGTGTGTGTCTAGTAACTGTTGCTGTTTTTGATATAAAATCTCCAAAAAATCCACTGATCAGTCAGTTTGGCCTGATTCTTGTATTCACTCCGCCTCATGTTTCTGTTTAATTTACCTTTTTTCTTGAATATTTTAAAAAGTAACCTGCTTATTTATTGTTGTACATGATTTTTGGGTTTTTTTTGATGTTTCTGACTCAAGTTGTTGTTGTTTTTTCTTTCTCTCCTGTGTTTAGGGTCTACCTGGACCTCCTGGTCCCCCTGGTGAGGGAGGCAAGCCTGGTGACCAGGTTAGTGCACTTAATTTAGTGTAATACAGTTTTTAAGGTCACATTAACTCATCAGGAATGTCAGAACTTTCTGTCAAAGTTTGAAAACAGAAAAGAACCTGAAAGATTCTGCACCTCAGTTATTTAGTAGATGCTCTTATTCAAATGTCTGACAGTTCATTTGCTTCCAGCTTGGACAGCATCAGTATTTTTACCAAACAGTGAACATTTGAAGTTAGCTTGCTGTAACACAATCATCCTGTGACTAAAGTACTTCTTCTCTTTGAACGCCTCCTTGTCTCCTTTCAGGGTGTTCCTGGAGAGGCCGGAGCTGCTGGTGCTACTGGACCCAGAGTAAGTCGGCCATCTTTATTAAACTTCACAACTCGTTTGACTGACTGATTGTCCAACGTGCCGCTGATTGCCTGTGTGTCACCGTTCAGGGAGAGCGTGGTTTCCCCGGAGAGAGAGGAGCCGCCGGCCCTCAGGGTCTGCAGGGACCTCGAGGTCTGCCTGGAACTCCTGGAACTGACGGACCGAAGGTGAGTTTGGTCCAAAAAGATGGACTTTTAAGGTATTTTTGTTGAAGGTGTGCTCACACAACTTGCAGATATGCTTCTATGGTTCTGCAGCAAGTTTTCGGATACACTCTTATCGCATAAAGCGATAGAATATTAATGTGAGCAAGTGGTTAAAAAGTAATTAACCCAAGTTTTTGTGAGATGAGCTTTATTGATGCCACAAGGGGTCACAGGATTTTTTCGAGGGCTAACAAGGTGATTAACAGGAGTGGAAAGCAAAAGAAATTATATTTCAGCTACATAAAATAAGACTTTTTTTTCCTGACTTACCACCTTTCTTTTCTTTTTCTTTCATTTCTCAAAAGTTTGGCTTTTTCAGAACTACTGAAAATAAAGAAGAACCACTCTTAAATTGAACCCTTCATAACTGTGGACAAATGAAACAAGTAGACGCTGTTTGTTCTAAGAGGCCGCTGGTTTAAAAAGCTGGTTGGATTCTGGCTGTGAACGTTTTGGATGTCACCGCTGATCTCTCACCCCTCATTTCCCATCATTCCTCTACCATGAAAACACCAAAAGCATTGTCTTTTTTTTTTAATTAGAAAAATATAACACACATGTTAATATGTACTTGCATATATATATATATAAATCTGCACCATCCTACACGTACAAGAGGTGACTGATAAGTTCATGGCCTGAAGTAGAACAAGTCGATTTTTCCAAAAAAAAACAACAGTGCACATGTATCTTTCAACACAGTTCCCTCCCACCTTAACACACTCACTCCAGCAGTTGTGGAGGATACGGTACCTTCTTCTGTGTAAATCTGACATCTTAGACCTCCAGAAAGTGGCCTCAGCACAATGACGTTATCATCACTATTAAAATGACTGAGCTCCTTTTTCATCCTGGTCTGGCTGGGCCACATTAAGTGTGTTAGCAGCTGTTGGATCAGTTCATATCCTCACACCTGAACGACTGCATAGAAACTGTTTTCTGTTTTCACACTGACTTATGATTTTTCAATTACTACAAATGTTACACATACTGGGGACAGGTTGAGTGGAAATATTTTGTATATTTATCATTTGAATACAAGAAATCATAAGCACCACTCATAAGGATCTGCAAGATTCAGAAACTTACCTACATTAAATACTAAAAGTAATGAGATTGTAAAATGTGTCTTTTAAAGAGAAATTAGATCTTTTCTACATTTTCACACAACTGGTAACCTCAATATTTTCCAGCCAAGCAGTAGACGGCCACTTGCTGAGGGCAGGAAGAGCTCAAAGAGCTCACGTTTAGTTTGTTATCTGGTCAGTTTTTAATCCCAGTTCATAGGTTTGTCTTCCCTTAAGGTCAGACAGGAGCAGATCGACAGAACGAGGATTAGAGAGCTGACGCGAGTGTGATGGTGATGGAGGAGGGATAAGCAGACAGTGATGAGGGGAGGAGGGCTGAAGATGCAGAACAACTTGTTCAAGGAATAAATTCTACATTTGCCCCCTTAAGTAAAAAATATGGTTTGAATGTATTCACAGCCGCTGTGGAGGCTGTGCGAGCCCCGTGGTTACAGCTTAATGACTGCAGATCGGCAGTTCGTGCAACTGATCTCCCAGTCTGATGCTGCAGTAGAAAACGCCGCTGATAAGCTTAACAACCTTTGACCAGGAGTGGGCCTGGTGGAACCACTTAGAAGAAAAAATCAAAGTCTGCGTTTCCCTCCATTTTCTTGGCTTTGATATGTGGAATCGAAATTCTGGATTGATAGAACATTCAAAAGGAAACACATGGAATTTGAAATATTTACTGATCAACAGGTTGATTTTTTTTAGACACGTTTGTTGGCAAAGTTGGTAAAGTTTATTTAAATTCAGCCAGTCGACAACTTGTGGCAGGGGAAACATGTTTTTTGGGTTTTTTTTGCAGTGTTACTGTCCTTTTTTTAACCTTGAACAAAACATGCAGAGACAAAGATGAGCGTGGGTCTCTTTTGTTGAATTAAAATACGCCTTCTCACTCTCTGACAGCGCCGCTTTAGTTTTTCTGACGCATATATAAATAAATACAAAGTCTTGGCAAACTAAACTAAAACATGACAACAGAAAACGCTCGACAAAAGTCTTGGCTGAACAGCGTCAGACATCTGTAGCTGCCGTTCACACCCAGCTGTTATCTAACAGTGACCCTGAAGAAACTCGTCCATCCGTCTGTGTCTGTTTCTGTCTCTGCATGACATATTTTTCATTTATTTATGCTCCATCATAGGGAGCCATCGGACCCGCTGGTGCCCCCGGAGCTCAGGGACCCCCCGGCCTGCAGGGTATGCCTGGAGAGAGAGGAGCTGCTGGCATTCCTGGGCCCAAAGGAGACAGAGTAAGCACAAATAAAGTGTTGATGTCTGAAAATGTATCAAATGTGAAATTTTCCTCTGCTTGTTTTAAAGTGTCACGCATGAACCCGACTCTGTCAGGTGACCGGCTCGTATTTGTTTTATTCTCACAGGGTGACATCGGAGAGAAAGGACCTGAAGGTGCTTCTGGCAAAGACGGCGCTCGAGTGAGTGAATGTCGACTATTTTGTTGTCAGTGTTAAACAAGACAGAAGCTCCGCCCACTTTTCCATCATGAATGTCCGATCCATCAAACTTGAAATAAGCAAGAATCTGATGTTCTAACAAAGTCATTTTTCAGGCCTGATTTCAAACTTTTGCACATCTTCACGCTCTTTTGCTGTTTTTTTCTGTCTCAGGGTCTCACTGGTCCCATCGGTCCTCCTGGTCCTTCAGGTCCCAACGGCGAGAAGGTGACTGTTTTATCATTTAATAATTATTGGCAAGTTATCAGTGTAATTTTCCGTTCTGGAGGCGTTAATTAAAAATGATGTGGGGTTGAATTTAAATGTCGTACTGTCTGAGTTTATCTGATTTCTGCATTTAGTTTATACATTGTTTTTTTTTTAATCATGAAGACCCATACAGCTGTGTTTGACTGCACATCTGTTTGAACATACATCAGTGTGTGTTGCTGATGGCGCTTTGCTTTCCCACAGGGTGAATCCGGTCCTGCTGGTCCTTCTGGAGCTCCTGGTACCCGCGGTGCTCCTGTAAGTGTCACAGTTTAAACAAATTTGAATGAAGTGCACACACAGTAACATGTAATCACCAACCATCACATGCATGAGGGAGCATGCTTTGAGATATAGAATAATTGATTTTGTAGCTGCAGTATAAGATGGAAGCTGTCTATGTTGAACTTCTGAAGCTCTTTAGTTTTTTCCAGACCAGTTTTTTCTCTCACAGTCTCTTTTGTTGCCTCTCTTTCCTCCTCTTTCAGGGTGACAGGGGTGAGACTGGACCTCCTGGGCCTGCTGGGTTCGCTGGACCCCCTGTAAGTAAAAAACAAGTCTTTAGGAGTCTGAAGAACAGACTCACACACTAAATGCTGGGACATGTAGTCTGTGGCGTCATGTTCCACATCTAGACTTCATTGTTGGTGTGTGTAGTTTTCCACACAATGAAGCTTGGCTTGACGCTCTCAATGATCCCCTCGTTATCATCCACATGGACGAAAAAATCCACAGGACCGCTCGTAAAAGTTTAAACAGTTTACTTAAGCACAACAAGAAAAAGGTGATACAGAAAAATATCAAAATTGTGCATTAAGCATCCATCATATCCAAAAAACATTAACAACGAGGTAGCGAGGTAGCGAGGTCAAAAAACGTGTGGCTCCACTCTCACCTTGCCCAACTGAATGATTGACTGACCTCACTGGAGCCTCAATTAAAGTGATTAAAGGTGCGCAGCATCTTAAAAACACCAAACTCTTATTTGCTCCCATCCATTACAAATATTACATAAATGACATTTTTATCCATTTTAAACCATCCAAATGCATTTTAAATGATAAACTAATTACAGTATCATACAAATGAACTGAAAATACCTACAAATAGGCCTTTTAATCCCTTCCAAATCAATTAACTTATATTACTGTGAATTTTAACTGTTTTTAAATTAACTTAAATAATTTGTTAACCTTTTTTAACCAAAAATCAAAGAACTGCATTTAGGCTCCTACAGTGTGGAATCTTATTTGTTGATACTTTCATTATCTTTTCTATTTAACCATGAACTTTTACTATCAAGCTGAGAGAATTTTACTAATAAAACAACCTGTTTACATTCAACAGATCACCAGCGATTCTGTTAAACTACATATTTCAAAGCAGAAATGCTTTTAAAAACCTAAATGTTTAAACTTTTAGGGGTTTTTTGCTATCCATCATTCAGTTTGTTAGATTATCAGCTGATCCTCAAACATGGAGTTAGACCTCACAGTTCTTCTGTCAGAAGCTTTTTGCCTCCTCACCTTTCACATTGGTGGAAAGTTACTACTAAAGTACATTTACTCATGTCATCCACATTAATAACACACAAAAATTATCAACCAAAATTATGATCTAATACTATAGATTAAGGTAAATTTCATTAATCTTTATAAGTTTCAACATGACGGTGATTTCAACATTAATAATTGTAACTAATTAGTTATTTACCTTTAATCAACAACAGTAATTAAAATCCAATAACATATATCACACTTTTTTTCTTAAATAAGCTCTTAGGCCCAATAAGTACTTTTACTTTTGGTAGTTATGGCAAATTTGATGCACTACTGCCACTAAACTTAGTTTGTACTTCTGCTAAAGACGAATTTTGAAGGAGTGTTTCTACATTTTCTACTTAAACTTAAGAGCGAAAGAATCTTCTACCACTGATATTTTTGGATCTTAAGTTAAATTAGTGAAGTTCAGAAAAGAATGAAAAGCATGAAAACAACAATTGAGCTTTTGAAATCTTTTTGAAAAGCTTTTGGTAAAATTCAGTCAGAGTCAGATATTTATTCACATGAATTGCTCTTAAAAGTGCAAAAACTTAGACACCTTAAAAAGAGGTCAGACAAAGTTAATTTATACACAGTTACCTTTTCAGCCTTTAATAACTTCCCCCAATATCCACCAAAAAAGATCTGAGCGTTTTTTATATTAAACGACGGGATGAAAGCAAACAAGATCCACAACAGATAACCCTGACTCCTTGATAACAATCAAAGTTTCAGTCAAAATGTAGTCATTTCTTTCTCTAGATAAGAAAAATTAATACAAGATTTAACAAAGTTAGGTGATTTGGGAAGTGAGACTGAAGCTTGACATAATTTTTTTATTTCCTCCTTCAAAGAGTCACAAGCGAGAGATGACAGACATCAACCTGTCACGGCTTTTCTTTTTTCAAACCTTTCTTTTAAAAACACTTGGATATCCAGTCATCTTGATCTCATTAAGGCTTCTGTTAATAATTGTTCATCTTGACGTAGGTCTCGACTCCTTTGTGTATTTTTCTGCAGAGAAAAATTAGTGCGTAGACAGTCAAAAGTCCTCATGTAACTCATCTAATTAGTTCCTCCAAAAGACTCCAGGCAGGCATCAAACAAATGTTTTAATGAGCTGCATCCTTCCAAAAGGATTTTCATTAATACTTTTGTGACAACACAATCTATCACACGTTTTGTGTTTGTTTGTTTGTTTGTTTGTTT
>JAPZDY010000012.1:9763677-9774118 GCA_029783645.1 Ctenochaetus hawaiiensis | reverse complement strand
GCTTAAAACATCGCAACTTACATCGCAATTTTTTAGAAAAGCTGCCGCAAATTCAGGCATTTTAGGCTGCAACAATCTTGAAAAAGGCCCGCGAAATCCTGGAGGGACTGATAGTTTGTTTCCACTGTCCCCAAGTGACCAAAAAATCAGTTAAGCTTAATGTTGATTTTAAAATGTGCACATACAATATATGACATGCACAAGTTTGTTCGCATTTTGTCCAACATCTTTTCTGTCATTTTTCTATCATGACGTCTTCTTTCCGCTGCTGTTAATGTGGTGCTGTAATGCAGGCAGGGTTTAACGATGAAAGCCATCAAACACTCATCCTTTATATGGTTTTGAAAAACTTTGGCATCCTGCAGTGATCTCACCTGAATGTTGCCTCCTTGGCTCAGCTGCTTCCTCAGAGTCCCGTTGAGAGATGCGTCGGTTGTGTCTGTGCATGCACGCGCACGAGCACGCATGTGTGAGTGGACGAACTTTATGAATGAAAACTCTTTTTCCTGGGCTGCAGACAGGAGGTGAGATCATCTCGGTGAAATGGAGAATCCCCCACCCCCTTGCACACACACACACACACACACACACACACCCCTTTGCACGTCCTGAAATGCTGGTTGGCGCCAATCTTAATGAATCCCATCAGTGGGCAAGATGGATAAAACACAATGTACTGGCAACCTGATTGATTACAACACTGTCCAATATCAGCTTCTCTCGACAGACAGGAAGTGATCACTCTATTGTGTATGTAAACACACACACACACACACACACACACACACATGGACTAACCTGTGTTCTTTCGTCTGAAATCTCAACCAACGTCTCTGCTGTTGTTGGTTTTGCAGTCAGCGTGATGTTTAAGCAGAGTGCCAATTACCTTTGCTTCTTTTTGTTCACGTTCCCTTTAGGAACAGAGTTGAGTGGATTTGATGATTGGACACCTATTCAGCGGTGTGTGTGTGTGTGTGTGTGTGTGTGAAAGTGACAATGAGTAACACAAGGGGCTCTCAATGCAGATCCATAAATAGGCTCTCCAAAGAGCCAGGAGCTGCTCTCCCCCTCATTCCCTACACACACACACACACACACTTATCCCCACCTCCCTTCCGCCTTAACCGGACTGGGACAATCTGTGACCACTTGGCGCCAAGCCTATTACAACATAGCATACACTCATTGTCAAATGCATGTATACACACATGCACACACATGACATTCCTCTCGGCATCCTTCACTGCAGGCTTCTGTTCATCCCCTCCTACAGATTATGAGGCGTGTTGCCAAACAATGCAGCATTTTTACATCAGACTGTGGCTGATACAACATTACAGTGTTGTGCAGTCATTGCATGAGTAGTCAGATTAAAGCTTTTCAGTTCTAGTTGTGCACATTTTGTTTATCTTCCTCTTAAAATAGAAGAAGAATGACGCAGGTAGATAATGTGGCAGAACACAGGTAGCTTATTCTAAATCCACTGTGCAACGTTATTAAAAAAAAAAAAAAAAATAGGAGACCCGCTGCATGTATTTTTTAAAAAAAGCTGTCACTTTGTAGATTTGAAGTTTTTTGTCTGATAAGGCGTGATGCCCCGCGGTGTTCCTTCTGTGCTCGTTTCTGCTGGAGTAACCACAACACAAGCAGGGGCTGTGATGGTGGACATCAGAGGCAGCAGCACAGACCCTCAGAGGATTGAACATCCCTGACGAGGAGCCGTCCAACTACAGGCATCAATAAATAAGTCATGAAAAAAGTTTTTAGAAATACAGAAAACAGAACAGAGGATGCACTGCTTCATTCAGACTGCCTAAAGACAGACGAGAGAGAGAGAGAAATTATAGATATGGATGGCATTAAATAGAAGGAATGATTAAAGCAGCCGATTTTTTTCCCCAGTATTTCATTTATGTGATATTAACACTCAGATTAAACATTTATAAATCTGGCTGGGGTGGATTGAATATTCATTTGAGAACTTTCATATGTTCCACTGGATTTTAAAATTAAAAGCATTCAAGTCTGCTGCAAAAAAATATTATAGCAATGCAATAAAAGTCTTGCAGTGTTCCTAACGGTTTTAATGGTTGTGGCAAAGAAGGTGGTTAACAGGTTAATTACATGTATAAAACAGGTCCATTGTTATTTTGCTGCCACTTTCTGTTTTCCCTCGGTAAGTCTCTAAAAAAGCTCTTGTTATGGTGCTTTTCTGTCTCTCCACCAGACAGAAACACAATATAAAGCACTTAAATCATGTTTTTTTTCTCATTTTGTAAGGCCTCATGTGCAAACAAAGCAGAGGATGACTCAAAAGGAACGAAAACAGAAGCGATCAGTTTCTCATAACTGTGCTTTCACTGGACATAACAAACTCAGCCGGCGCGATGATCTTATTTTTTTATCCGAATTTCGCAAAGCTCTGCTGAGGGGGCAAAGCTTTGAGCACTTGTGCACCGTGCAGATTTGTCAGTGTCATATGGTCCGTCTGCGCACTAGTTAGGGTTTCCCCGCCGTCTACAAGCAGCAGTATGAGGTCATCGTTGGGGGTTTAAGCCCGACACGAGCTTAATCTGGGAGATAAGGGCTGGATTTGGATTTAGCACTAAAAAAAGGGTCACATACCATTTAGGCTGTCAGTAAATACACAGCTCAGGCATGGGATCCCCAGCTGTTCCACACACTCCCATCTTCCTCTGTGTCAGCCAAATAGTTTGACTCTTGGAAGATTCTCCAGTGTTTACTGGGATTTCATGATTTCCCCGTTGGCCTCGCACAGCTACTCTGACATTCATTTGTTATGCAGGATTTCCCTGACTTAAATGTGTGAGCTGTGTGACTGCGGAGTCCCTCTATTCTTCTGTTATTGTACATGCTTAAGTTTTATTAGGACGAGTCAGTGTCTGTTTCATGTTAAATGGGTGAAATATTTTTTTTTAAATGTACTTTTTGCTTGATTTTGATGTTTACTTGAGCAAAGTTAGTCCTTAAAGCCCTAAAACAAGTCAAAAACTGTATATTTATTCTGATTCCTCCAGTATTACACAGCACAACTTTTGTCAGTGATTGATGAATTCTGTTAAACACGTAAACATCAGGTGATTTGATTGTTATTTCTGTACTTGGAGACCTCATGAAGGGTGTTTTTTTGCTGAGAAACGGGCTCGTGGCATCCTGAATCTGGTTTATTTTGCACTAATGTAGGCCCATTTGTGCATGAGTTTATATGACACAACAATTAAAATCTTAATTTAATCATTTAAATTGTCAAATCTTGGAAATGACACCTTGAATAGTAACTAAATATAAGTAGAAACCCATGGAAGATGAGGAACTGCTGGTCACACGATGAGATCTGTGTTGAAAGATGACAGTTGTTAAAATTAGTGGGATATTTTATTTCATTCGGGTTAATTGAAGTCGCTGAGGGAAACAAATCACGCCTGGGGAAAGTCCCATTTAGGTCCTGCGCCGTCCCACTCTCCCAATCTGAGAAAAAATGGGTCAGTGGAGATTGGAGATGGTGATAATAATAAAAAACGACCTGCCGTCCTTCCTGCATGTCCCCTCTGTGGCAGACGGGGTAGTGTCGCAGATTATGCACCAATTAGGCTCCATACACGGGGTATTAATAGGGTTTGAAGGGATTTACGCGGCGCTGTCCAGTCAAATGCTGCATGCTTTAGGGATGACATCATTTTGATCACCTCACATACCGGCTGACCCCCCCCCCCTTCCTCCTCCTCTTCCTCCCTGCCTAAGAGTTGCCTCGCTCACTCACAAACACGTTTACCTGTGGTTGTCCCGTGTCTCACCGGCCTCAGCCCGTCACGGCGCATTTCTCCCTCTGATAGGCGGACACCATCGCTGCCTCCCTCCCCCTCCTCTCCTCCTCCTCCTCCTCCTCCTCTCCTCCTCCTCCCCCGGTCGTGTTTACTATAGGTGAGATGGCCGTATAAATTCCTGAGTGTGCGCAGATCGCAGCCTCAAAGGAGTATGGAAAAAGGAGGAGGAGGAGGAGGTGAAGGTGTATGAGCAGGAAAACAAGCTGTGCTGTAGCTGTGCTTACTGTTCACAGACAGAGAGAGAGGAAAACGCAGATCTCCAGTCAACCAGGGCGGAGAAACCTCAGTGGATGCACACAGGAGGAGGAGGAGGAGGAAGACGCGGATGCTGGTTATTACCGACAAAACGCAAGAAAGGGAGACTTATTCATTAATACCAAACTATAAAGTGGAATAAGCGTTTGCAGTCACCGGCGATGGGCTTCAGCTGTCGGCACTGAGGTAGGAAACGCTGCTTTACGCATCGGCAGCATTCAGTCGGCGTCATGAGCAGCAAAGGAGAAGGCAGCTGATCTGTAGCTGATCTTATCTCTAAAAAACGCTCCCCGTCCTTTATGATTCAAATATAAACCCCAAAACAGCGTGTTTGAGTGCAACTTCGGCGTTGTCAGTGATGCTGCGCTGATGCATCGGGGCTCTTAACCGCAGGAGGTGGCGAGGAGAGGCGATGATGCGCACAAGAAACCCCCTCCGATGCATCCACAAAGCGCTGGCCTGTAACAGAGCGTAGCCTGCTCCTGCAGCTCTCGCAGCTGATACCTCGAAATAAATAAAGTGAGAGCCGGAGCAGGACTGTTAGCAGGCAGGATCAGTCGGATGTGAATGATGTGTGATTATTCCAGGTTTCAGACACCAGATGTGTCTCAGTGGTTTGGTTTCTCTCTGCGCACAAAATTATAATTAGAATGATTTTTCTTTTTTTCCAGATTTCAAGCTTTATGGTCGGATTGTCTCGTCTTGTTTTGCTTATATGACTTCTCCGCCTGTTTTATGAATTATAGATAGTATTAAACATCAGTAAGTAGTGGAATCACGACACTATGGGCCTCAGATACCAGGCACATCAGTTTAATGAGTGGCTGTCACAATAGGATGGTTAATGTAATGGTCTTTATTGCATAAAGATACATTAAGGCTCAGTAATTGGACTCAAATTGGCTTTCACACTAACCAGGACAGGGGCAGCATACCTGCAGTGCCTCTCACAGAGACTAGATAATAACCTCTGCAAGAAAACACGTTTGTTTGTACAACAACAGGATGAAGCTGGTAGGGTGAGGGATTTTGATTTGTATCATTATTTTACTCAGCAGGTAAAAAACTGCACCTCGTATTCTGGCTTGTCTGAGATAGCAGAGGAGTGCTTCACTTCAAAAAAACTCTGATAAGAAATAACACATTTTTCATTCTCCGCTCAGCGTGCAGGCCTGTGTTCTGCTGTCCTTGGAGAAATGACAGGCTTTGAGGAGGCTCGCAGAGTTTTCTCATTGTTATACAGCCACATTTGATCTCATCTGTTTGAGTAAAGTTGTTTGTAGAAGCTCTGGCTCTATTCTGCCCACAGATCTCTGGCTCTGATAATCATAAACATGCAAGAACCAAAGTTAATGTGTTTCTATTATTCTGTAAGGCGTAAGGAATAAACAGAGGTTCAGTGATGCTGCTGCCTCTATCTAAGATGGTCCAGTACTTTAAGTGGGGAGTCTAATATTATTAACTCTGCACCTCATCAGCTGTATAGAGCTGAAATGAGGCTTTCTCGGACTTTTAGTCCAGACAGCAGCTTGTTTGTCATTTATCACATATCCTGAATCATGTTTCACACCAGAGTGTTGATTTGATATTAGAGAGAGATCAGACATCATGACTCATAAGTTAATGTCATTGCTCTGATGATCACTCAACACATGCAGAGTGATAGCTCCATACCAGCGGTGCAGCAGGCAATAGTTTATTTCTGTATGGTGAAAAAATGCTCAGGAAAGACTGTTTTTGTTGATGCATATTCTCTAAAATGTTTCCCTTCACTGAAGAAGTAACTATGAATGAGCATTTCTTTGACATTGGCCACAGCTTAGAGGAGATGTTCCCTCTTGTCTGTCTTGCATTTGGAGAGAGTTTAGAGCTGCAAGGCTCATTTCTGGGCTTTTTGTGGGGCAGAACGTCAATTTCTTTGAGTGCTTCTGCCGCTTCAGATAACTCAGTGAATTTAGATAAAGGTTCTACTTATTGGAGGCCTAAATAATCCTCTTCCAGAGGTGACACGCTCCTTTAAACTCAATATTCAGCTGATACTGCTTTCAGTGTCTCCAGAGGGTAAGAGAATGATTTTGACTTTGATTTGACTGATAAAAATGTCTCTCTTCTTTCTCTCTCTCTTGCTCTCTCTTTATTTTTTCTTCTTGTCAAAGCTCCCAGTTCTCTAGTTGTTCAGATGACCACCGGCCCTCATGGCTCTAATCCATGAACCTCGTGCCCCCTCTCCTTCACTCTCTGGCTTCAACACACCCCTCTCTGATCCTCCATCGTTTCGCCGCCTCGATGCCGAAACACCCTGCACCCCAGAAATGGACCTGACGCCAACCCAGTGCGTCCTACGCAACGTCCTCTCCATAGACACCGGAGGTGCTGTCGAGCCCGGGGGTGGAGGAGGAGGTGAGGGTCAGACTGCGGGGCACAATCAGACACCAGGCGAGGAACAACAGGAGCACTTTGCCAACAGCGTCCTTAAGCTCCACGAGCATGATGGGAGTCCCGGAAGGACGGAGGGAGAAGGGCAGGAGCTGGACAGCAGCGAGGTCAGGAGCCAGGCGGATGACGCCAGGCTGCAGTGCCAGTCTACTGGAGGGGGAGGAGGCTTTCTGGAGGGCTTGTTTGGGTGTCTACGGCCTGTCTGGACTATGATTGGCAAAGCTTACTCCACAGAGCACAAACACGACCTGGACGGTGAGTCTGACAGTCAAATCCATTTCACTGCAAACGCATAAACACACGCTGGCATCAGTGGTTGTTTGTAATGGTTGCAGCAACCGCCGGCTCCCATTTAATTCCAATCTGAATCTTTGATATGCTAATGAAGCTATCTTATCCTCCAACTTAATTACATTAAACAGTTGGTAGTAAAATTGACTCCCACAAAGGCCATGATGTAAACATTTTCCTTGACGTGAATGAGCTGCAGCCAGAGAGTGAGACTCTATCAAAGCTGAAAAGAGCTTATTTTCCCCTGACAGTCCCCCCCCCCCATCCAATCCTTTCCCCTGCTTGTGCCCACCCCACCTTCCTCCCACTACCACCCCCCCAATGAAACTAGCTCCCCGTGACGCTGTGTTGTTTATGTCTGCAGCCACTACAATAGCGCAGAGCTCCCTCGGGACTCCTCTGCCAAATCTGCTTCATGAATTATGCATGGCCACGTTCTGACCCTGCGCCTCTCATCTCTATTAAGGCAAAAAAAAAAAAAAATGACACGCACGCACACAGACACACACGTGAGTACACGCCTATTATGACTGCTCGCACGCATTAACACATCCACAAATAGTAACGGTAAATATCAAGCGCTGACATGAATACACACAGAGTCGGTTAAAGATTCAAAAAAAACAAACTTAATAAAATAAAGACTGTATCACACATCATCCGAGGCAGCAGATTTATACATCTTCTTGGCTTTATACAGCCTTCTGATATTTTATCACCCATTTGACTTCCACGTCTCCCCTCCACTCCCCCCCTCCACCCTCCATCTCTCATTGTCTCCTTCCTCTCCCTTTTCATCCTCCGCTGTTATCATTTCCAGCTCGTCTGCACCTCGCTGCTCCCCTCCTCTGTGCAGCATCACAGGGAGTCACACACACTGACAGGAGCAAAACGGATATTATAAAAGTGAAATAAATAGGGGTGTTGCAGCTGAATGCCTGCCTGCCTGTATCACAATGCTCTATTCTTAAGCTTTGATTGGAAGAGCACAGTGTAGCACAATAGAAAAGCAGGAACATCGTCTGCCCTCTGTTGATGCTGAAGGACTGTGGGCTGCCTGCTGATGCCCTGAATTTCCTCAGTTTTTCTGATCAAACAAAGCAGACCCGGGGATATTCTGCTGTATCAGATGTGGCCTTATGTCTTAATTGCGAAACATTCGAGGGGCTCATTAGAGACAGAACCCTCAATCTATCACTGGAAGAGCATTAATCATTTAAATGATGCTTATTAATATAATAAATGTGTCTGAATCTTCTTTTCTGGGGTGAAGAACAGCAGTAGAGCGGGCTGTATATTTGTGCTGTATTAACAGTCTGTCTTCGACCACATGGACCCCTGTCGACCCTTGGGGAATCCCCCTCCCCACACACACACACACACACACACACACACATACACACAGCTACAACCATCTCCACAGTCTCTGACTCTCTACCTCCTTATTCACCACAAAGTAACATATAGGCTCTCAAATCCCCTCCCTCTTCCAACCCTCTCCTAAGCGTTGGACCCCTGTTTCGCGTCAGCCCCACAATGGCACTAAGCAGGATTTAAGAGGCTGAGGCAGAATTATCCACAAGAGATTAGAGCTCCCTGTCTGTCTGCCTGCACACCCCGAGTCTTAGGCTGAGGTGAGGTTCAACTACAGAACAAGATATAAGCTCCGGCTGTGGGTTGACTGTAAGAGCCGGGGTTTACAACACGCTTTACCGTAACAGATCTGTTGTTGTGAAGCTGTACGCTCCCTGCTAACAGCTTAAGTTTCACATGCACCTCTTGTTTTTTCTGTCCCAATAGTTTTAACCTTTTCTATAGGTTTTGATTGCATGTAACAGCTAAACATGAATTTAGCATGTTTTGTTTTCATTTTGTTAGCATAACACACAGAATGTCAACACATTGAAGGAACTACTGGACATTTCAGAAAATAAGCTAACTGGCGTATTTTTTTTGCAATGAGTTAGGTTAGGGTTAAAGGTCAGGGGTTAGTGTTCAATGGCACACTTGATAAATATGTGGCAGCTAACAGCCAGTTAGCTTAGCTTAGCACATTGACTGAAAACAGGAGGAAACTGCTAGCCAAGCTCTGTCCATTCGCAAACAAAATACCCTCTCTATCCTCTCTAAGGCTCTTTGTTTAACATGTAATTCCTGGTTTGTTTATCTGCAAAAACCAAAGTGTTAAAATGAGACTTAAGGTTCGGGTCGGGTGGGAGGCAGAAGCCGGACTGTTCCTTTCCAAGAGATTTACACGAGCTATTGATCTGCTAATCCAACTCCAGAAAACAAAAAGCTTAAGCATTTTGTTCAAAATGTCAATCTGTGCTTTGAAAGTATGATGTCAAAATAACACAATCATGCAACCAGACAGAGGGGTGAATTGCCTCTAATAACACAAAATGGATCATCACAACATCAGAAAATTAAAGAAAAGTATATTAAGATAAATTGTTGACTAAATTAATTAAAGAACATAAAGGATAGTTCTATTAATCATCAAAAATGTCCTTCATAATGACATTTTTCAAAACATCAGCTTAACTGAAGCTTAGGGGTTTGCTGCCCAGTTTTATCAGAGTTGCTGAAAACAAACTGTAATCAGTACAGTGACAGTTAGCACTCCACTCTATAGCTTTGTGTTGGTATTTTTAATCACTGATAAACTCAACGACTTCTTTTCCTCCATCTTCTTCTCTAATCTCAGAAGCTTGGGAGGTCCCATTCGAGGAGATATCTGACCTGCAGTGGGTGGGCAGCGGAGCCCAGGGCGCCGTCTTCCTGGGCAAACTGCACGGACAGGAAGTGGCGGTAAAGAAAGTGCGGAACATCAAAGAGACAGACATCAAGCACCTGCGCAAGCTCAAACACCCCAACATCATCACTTTCAAGTTAGTAGAAACGATCAGCTGGTGTATTACACAAGAGCATTACGCAACAATCGCATGTTCGTACAGCACGATTGAATATATTATAATGTAAAATGCCTAAATGTACAAGTTGTAAGATCTCCATTCATTACTGACATAATAACAGCTTGAATATGTTCTATCTCAACATGCTGCTCATTCTTCTCTATACTTGCAGAGGTATCTGCACCCAGGCTCCATGTTACTGCATCATCATGGAGTACTGCGCTCAGGGACAGCTGTACGAGGTGCTGAGGGCGGGCAGGAAGATCCAGCCATCCCTGCTCATGGACTGGGCCATGGGCATCGCTGGCGGCATGAACTATCTTCACCTCCACAAGATCATCCACAGAGATCTCAAGTCACCAAAGTGAGTCTTGTAGAGCTGGTGAAAATTAACTGTGGGTTTCATTAGTGAAAGTACAAGCCTAGAGGTTACCTATTCAGTCCCTCTAGGATTTCAGGGGCGTTTTTTAAGATTGTTGCAGCCTAAAATGCCTGAATTCGCGGCAGCTTTTCTAAAAAATTGCGATGTAAGTGTTTTAAGCGTATTTGTTGTGATGAAATTGCGGGAGACAGTGAAAATTGCTAAAAAGTTGCATTTTTTTTCTTTGTTTTGTATAATTCATAAAAATCAAAGGACATCAGGGAATTGTTTTGCACGGTCTTTAGCAGTAATTTTTGTTGGTAAGTGAGAGACATTAC
>JAPZDY010000012.1:9721559-9735650 GCA_029783645.1 Ctenochaetus hawaiiensis | reverse complement strand
GGATTATTACATTTTCAGGCTCAATGATTACAAATCTGCTGTCATAAACTTTAATGGACCATTTGTTGTCTGTTTCACTTTGCTTAAAATCTTGCAAGAGGATCAAAAAGATGTGCTGACATTTCAATCACCATATTCCTAGTTTAGTTTTTATTTTTTTTCCCTGTGTTAAGCTCAGTATGCCATATTTATTTGGGCCATAAAGGAATTTTTCCACTAAAAACACTTGAAAATGCTCAACGCTCACTCGTTTATCAATTTGATGTGTAATACTTTGGAGGTGGCGACAGCGACTGATGGCTCCTCTCCAGTCATTGTCCTTCATTAGACTCATTACAATAAAAAAGTATATAAGTTAAATATGACTGATTTAGGAAATGCCAACACTCAGCCACCCCATCAACAACTCAACTTCGTCACTCAGTTTGTAGAGCTCAACCTGCTGTGGATGTCCGGTCAAAAGGGATCTAGTGCTGGATCTATTCAATTACACTAAATTAATTTTACTACCAAAACAGAAAATTATTCAGAATGTATTCATAATTCCATATTATGAAATAAAAAAAAATTTTTTTACATTTGAGTGTAAATGAAAGGTTGAGAGGCATTACAACTTTTCATTTGAACAAACTTATTTGTTTTGTGTTCTTTAATTCTCTAAGCTGCCAATAGAGTTCACAGTGTATCAGTGTATTAACAGCTAGTGCTTTGTTTGAGCAATTTAAAATAATGTCAAGAAACTTCTTCCTATTGCGGGAATCTTTTGGTATTTGTGACGTTAATCTTTCACCTGAGGGAGGAGCCATTGTAACAACTCCTACATGATGCACCTTCAGCTCCATCTCACCTTGCCATGTTTGTAGTGACCATGCTTGTACCCCTTGTGCGCTTTCTTCATCTTTTTCTTCATCTTTTTGTTGACTTTATGTCCGACCAACCCAGCCCCAATGCCTGCCAAGCCTCCGGCCAATGCTCCGGTCATGGGATTTAAACCTCCATGGTGATGACCTTTGTGGTGACCTTTATGGTGACCCCCTTTTGGAGAGCGTGGGTATGGACCTGGATAAACACCTGCAGGAGGCACAGCTGGATATCCACTTCCAGGAGGGACAGCTGGATATCCACCTGGAGCCATAGGATAAGGATGAGGTCCTGGGGGTCTGTAAGGCATCGCCCCTGGAGGTGCACTCGGTACCATGGCAGGGTTCATACCAGCCGGGTACGTTGGATGTGGAGGTTGGGGGAAGACTCCTGGTGCAGGTGCAGCAGGATATGCAGGGTTGTAAGCAGGAGGGTAGACAGGGTTTGGTGGGCCCATTGGAGGCGGGGGACCTGATATACATATAAACACACAGACACACCCGGTTAGTCAGAGCACCTATATCATAAAACAGGCCAAAGGTCAAAGTAATTGCATTCTGGGTGTGTGAGATACCCCACCTTGATTTGGCCACATGTTTAAAGTTTTTTCACCTGAAGACTCACACACTTCAGATCTCACACAAAAACCTGTGGAAACAGTGAAAAAGTAAATTCAATGAAACAAAGTTTATAAAAACATAAAGTCAAGAGAGTCTTGCTAATTGTAAAGCGGTGCAGGCCCCGATAAGGACTTAGCAGACCGCCTAATGCTCAAAAGAAAAAGAACTGGATTATTTTACTAGTAGACCGCATGCCTTGGATTTTTTGTAATGGTTCCCTGCACTATTTTTTTAATTCACAGAAATAAAATGAGACCCATATTTTGATGAAAAATAAAACATTTCAAAAAGGAATAATAAGCTGTATTAAATCATTATAATAAATAAATGCTTTTATGTTGTTGAGAACACTTAAGCGATTGTGCAAAAGCTGGTCATTTTCATTTTTATAAAATCTCAATATGTTTTGAATATTTTTTGAGACAGTTATGCCGAATGACATATTAACCCTTTAGAGCTAAACAGACATATTCTATAACAGTGAAGTAATCATGCATCACTTTTCAGACCAAAACAAAATGAATAATCTGAAACAAAATAAGTTAACATTTTTATATTACATGTAACGATCAACATGTGCATGTAATTTTAACTTTATCTTTTTATATACAATCAATTAATCAATCGAGAGGGAACCACATTTCAATTTTATTATACAACTTGCTGTATAATGACAAATAAACTTCCTTATATTCCTTGTATAAAAGAGAACTATATAAATACCGACCTGGTGTTAGAAACCCTTTCATTAATCCATGAGTTTTACATATGTTTTAAATTAAGATTTCATTAGCTGAATTGATAATAATTGAGATACACAACTCTATTTGGTACACTTGGCTTAAGCTGTCCCAATAATAAAGGTCTTCACATGTAATTATAGTCTTTTCCGTACGAAAAGGTAACCTTATTTTGACTTTACTACAACTGTAGTAAGTGAAACACAAACTAAACCATTTTCTAGGTGATTATATAAGTTAATCGCTTCCTGAAGACAAAAGCACTTGCCACAGATCATGAAAAGTAAAGCATGATGTTTTATTAATGGTCTAATACCTTAACAACAATAAGTAATCTAACTTCCTTCATTAAACTCTGCAGTGCACGTAACGCTAAGACAGTAATCGCAAAAATAAGTCTTAATGATCGGGTTGTTAAAGTTTCCAGATTTTTTTTTTGCTTCACTAATGGCACTGACTTATAACTAGTTTATCAATAACTAGATTACACAGTCTTACCCCTTTGAAAGTTGCCTCAGGTCCGGTCAAGTTAGTGAGGAATTCAGGGCTCCGTGTTTGTCTTCCGCATCGAGCTGGACGGAACCAGCAGAGAGGCGCATCAGGAAGCCACGCCCGCTGTTAAAGGGTGCGCACACTTTGTACGCAATGGAAAAGGGAACAATGGTTTACGTGTTTCTGTGGTACAAAAGATAATCATAATGGAACTGATGAGGTTTACAATAAAGCATTGTAAGTTATGCTATGATGAGTGGTTTACCTATGAAACACACTGACACACAGACACTCAGATGACTTGAAATCCTTATGATTCATACATATTCACAAAGGTGCATTACACTATGTCAAAGTAAACAAATGTAAACAAGGCAGAGCTTTCTAGGAACCTCAGTGAACTTCATTTAAATATAAACAACTAACATACTGATGAAAATAACTCAACACTTTTTTTTCCTTCACATAAAATGGTTTTAAACAAATATTTTTGACATGTCATGACAACAAAAGCAGAAAAAGACCTATTACTTTAAGTAAAAACAGTTGTTATGGTAACTTTTAAAAAGACATTTTAAATAGAAAACCAAACTCATCTTAGACTTTCAATTGCTTTTATTAACAGCATTAATGTAAAAGCTTCCATCTATGTTAAATATAATTAATATATAATTAGTGTAGATACAAAGCAGTGTGAATAACTTGTTTTCTGCAGTCATGTGCAGTAGTGCATGTAATTTCATAAAAAATTATTAATAGAGACTCTCAGTATCTTTCTCATTCTTCACCTCAAGTTCTTCAGATTTTTAAAAACAAAAGACATTAACTATATATTTTCTTTCACTAAATCACAGTTTTTTTTTTCAAACAATCAAAGGTTGTGTACTAAGAAAGTTGCCTGCATATCACTGCAGTCTTTGAATTATTTGGATATGTTTGTTAAGTTGTTAACTAGAGTAGGGAGCACACACCATGAACAAAAAAAGGAACAAAAAATAGAAATGTAGGACATGTTGGATTGCCAATACAGACAAACAGTGTAAAGTTCACAGAAACAGCTTCTGCATGCATTTCAAGTATAGACTGATCCATAAAAGATGTGATAAAACACTGAATTTTTCACAGGAATCCCGGTAAAATGATTAGTATGACTTTTAATGTATTTACTGATGATGTTCAGTCAGCTGTATTCACATAAAGCTGTATTTCTGTGAAAGCCTTGTCCTGAACTAGCGCCCTCAGTCTGAGTCACTGCTGCTGCCACTGCTGGACGACTGTGGAGAAAAAATGTAGATTTTACTATTTTGACACATTCAAAAATAGAAACAACAAACATTTTAAGTAAATATGTTTGAATAATTATAAATCAATTACTACAACTGTATAATATAATGTAAAAATGTATATAAAAAACTGTATAATAGCTGCCTTTCTTGTTCTTTCTTTCTCCTACCTTTTTGTAAAGATTTACCCAAAGAGATATTTAAATGAGGCTGAAACGATTGATCAAAATTCTGACTGAAACAGCTGATCGAATTCTGACTGACAAGGCAAGTAATAATAAAAAAAAATTCTGCTGATCCACTCTATGATCTTAATTGTTTTGTGTCCTGTATTCATGACTTAAGAAGAGGTGAAAAACAAAGTTTGTCATTGCAGTCTTTCTTTAATTTTTTTCCAATTTGTGAAACAGGTCAAAATGAAGGTTTGCCAGGTGAAATATGTATAAATATATAATTTTTCTCTCTTTTTTGTCTTGTTATCTTTGAAAATAAGGGGAACTTTCTCTTTTTTTGGTGTTTGTTTTGTAATACGCATTTTGGCCACTAGATGGTGAAGTGCGCTGCAACTTCACATATGGGAGGAGTTTGCTTGAGGCTGGCAGAAGCCTTTCAGGCAGTCAGATGACAGTGTGTAAGGCTACAAAGTCCATGTACTTAGCAGAATGTGACAGCTGAATGTGTTACTTTCTGGGAAACTGGAGTTTGTGTCCTGTGTGGATCTTAGAATTACTGATAGACTTTTACCTTTTTTCTGTTTTTAGTATTATTTCTCTTATCAGTTTTCACATGAAGCTATGTTTAGGAAACACATTTACTACATTAAGCTTAGGAAGAATCATAGTTTAGGTTAAAACAAACTCTTCTACAATGTCAAAAGACTTTTCTACCAGAGAGGCTGGTAGTTCTCTCTTTAGTGAAGTATTTGTGCACCTGCCCTCTTGTGACTGGAATGGGCAGTACAAAAACAAACACTAGAAAAACATATATTCACCAGTTTTAATATGTTTCTTAAAACAATCTAGTGACTAGTTGTTGTTTGTTTGTTTTAATCACCGCTATTTATTACAGTCTAAACCCCTCTTCAAGTGATATGTAAGCCATGCTGATTCCCACCAGTGCTGTGTCTCTTTAGCAGTGCTTCATTTGCACTGGCTGAGTCATGACTGCGCTTTTACTACCTGATAAAGGTGTGTGTTTGCAGCACCGCCTATAATTAAGTCAAAGCCTGGGGCTAAGGAGCATGGGCAGGTTCAAATTTCATCTTTTTATCTCAGTGTCATTGATATTTTAAGTGTAGAAGGTGCAAATTTGAACCTCTCTCACAGTGTGTCTCACCTTGCCATGTTTATGGTGCCCATGTTTGTGCTCCTTATGGGCCTTCTTCATCTTCTTCTTCATCTTTTTGTCAGTCATGTGTCCCATGCCCATGCCCATCCCCATCCCCATCCCCATTCCTCCAGCCATGGGATGTCCTCCTCCATGATGATGACCCCCATGCTGGTGAGGGTGTGGGTATTGACCTGGATGAGTGCCTGCAGGGGGGACTCCTGGATATCCACCTGGAGCCATAGGATTAGGATGGGTTCCTGGAGCTCCATAAGGCATCCCCCCTGGAGGTGCATTTGGCATCATGGGGTTTGTACCAGCTGGGTACTGGCCGGGATGGGGAGGGACTCCTGGTGCAGCAGGGTTGTAGCCAGGAGGGTAGGCAGGGTTTGCTGGGTTATGTGGATGGTTAGGACCTGATATACATAAAGCACACATCAAAAATTAGAGCACCTTTATTAAAAAGCATCAAAGGACACAATAATTAACTGCTGGCTTTGTAGGTGTCTCACCTTGGTTTGGCCACATGGTTTATTTTTTTTTTGACCTGATTAGTCAAACAGGTGTCACAAAATCCTGAGGAAACAGACAGAAAATAAATGAAATGTAACAAAAATGTATATAAAACATGTAATTTGAGAAGCCTTATGATACCCCGTTTGACTGCAGAATGCTCAAAGAAAACATATTTCACCTGGAGAATGAGAGCTTGTAGCATTTTCTGTGGTTGTCTGCACAACTTTGTATTATTAGTATGACTACCTGGATTTTATGTTTTTTGTACTTTCACCAGCCCCACCAAATAGCACCTGTCAGATCAGCCATCTGAGTCATGAAGCGCTTCTGTCATCTACACTTAACTAATAAAAATGTATCTTATATCATTTAGTTTGTGGGGCCACACCTTTTTTTTCCAACAGTCCACCTATACAATTCAATCTGATCCTCTACATCTGTCACCACATCTGGATGTTGCATATGGTCTATTTGCTATTTATGCTATGTGTAAAAAAACATTTCACCAACCTCCTAAAATTTAAATAAGTTTTAAAAAATTCCACTGCTGTATTTCCTGTTCTCAGAAGGCTGTGCATAAGGTACTCTGTACTATATATTACAGTATCAAAGGTCAAGACCACTCCCAATGACTTCAAAGATCAGAAGCAAAAGATATTTAACTTACATTACGTTTATAATTTAGACTAAATGTGTCAGCACAAATTTGAGGACCATAATTCTGTTTATATCAAACATAAATTTCATAAATAACTAGAAAGTTATCGAAACCCAAGTATTATAAACAAGTTTTACATTTACGCCAGATCAGAATTTTGTATGTAAAATTGACAATGATTGCATTTGATTGTGCAGCAAAATAAATTTTAAAAAAAACAGCGTTAATTTACAATTTTATGAAACACCTTAATCTAATTTACAGTAACATCGTGGTGAGAATGGTAAGCTGATTTTGTTTAGATACTTTTTTACAATCAACAAATTACTTAAATGATAACCGCAGGTCACACTCTTGCAAATATAATTACACTTATCACAGGTCATAGATTTCTAAAAAACAACAAAAATTTCGCAACACTTGCTTTATTTAAGTCTACAATACAGATAAGGTTATGATAACAGAAATCACAACAACAGATCTAAATCATCGGGTTGTTGTAGTTTCAGGTAGATTTAGATCAACACATGCCACTTAACTGATTGTCAGTGACTGGATTTCATCTCGCAGACTTACCTCAGAAACTTGCTCGTCGAGTTTGACGGGAATTCAGAGCTGCGTGTGTTTTTTCTTCCGCGTCGAGTCGCACGGAAGCAGCTGAAAGATGCACGTGGAAGTCACGCCCATCGTTAAAGGCCACGGTATCTGCTGCAGGGGAGTCCAATAAAGCCATGACGAAGTGTTTATTCACGTGTTTCTGAGCTACATAAAACCTGATGAAGGGATATTTGACAATGAAAAACACGTAGAAACCTGACTTAGTTGAATCAGTTATACTCCACAGTCACACATAAATGTTATTGTAAAAAAAAAGATACAGGCATACAACACTGGGCTTTCTGATATTTTAATCAATTTGTCTCATTTAACAGGGGCAACAACAAATAGTGTTTTTTTTTTCACAATGACAAGTCAGAACGCCTCCTGTGCAAAAGGCCTGTTTCTTTAAATGTATAGCAGTTTTAAGAATCTTTTTTTGAATTTCACTTATTATTTTTATTAAATACAAAGTCAAAACAATGAATAACAGGAACGCGATAGAAAACATTAAAACATCGATGAGGCTGAAGTAATAACATTTTGTTCTCTGGAAAAACCACAGTTCCCATCATGCAGTTGTGGATACTGTTGTGTAAACAGCAAAATCAGCTCTTGTCTATTGCACATAAGCATTGGTACTTTTAAAAAATGACACAATGTTTAAATTCTCATATATTTTGTTGCATGAAAGCAGCTGTCCTGATCAGCATACACCAGATGAATGGAAATGGTCTCTGCCTTTTCGGACAAACACACTTATTTTAGTAACTTGCGCATATGATAAAGCAAAAACAAAGAACAGATAGACAATAACATCACATGCAGCAAATAACAGGAATGCTAAGTCCACAGTACATTACCAGTCAAAACCCTGGACACACTCTCTCATTCAAGTACATGGGGAAAGGTGTGTGTATTACACTCATTGTTGCACATAAATTATTATTAGCATTCTCAGAACATAAATTCATGGAAAGGTTTTAATCCATTTCCAGGTTAAACTCCTTTACAATTAGTTTACGCAAATTCAGTCACATAACAATATAAACATGGTGATATTATTTAAGAAGCATAAAACACCTTTATGCACAAAAGCATGTCATCAACAGTAAGATCATATCTGAAAAACAGCTATTTTAAAACAAACTTAATGAACATGGACATTTTTTCAAACAACAGGCTTTTCATTTTTTCTAAAATGTGTGTCTGGATTACAATTCATTGGCTAAGTTGTTAGTGAACAGAAAGAAAGAAAGACCGTGAGAGAAACATGTCTATACTTTGGGGCTACTTCTACAGTTCAAACTGAAGATCGTGAACTAAAAAAGCTAAACAGTAGTGACAAAAAGAGGACTGTGCAAATTGTTGATATGTAGATTACTTGTGGACAGACGAGTCAGTCTGTCTGCAACACACTGAGCAGTCAGTCGGGCGTCTGGTTCGAAGTCCCAAGAATCTGTCAGGATCTCCATCAGTGCAGACCCCTGAAGGTTGTGAAAATATTGGCAATGCGCAGAAAAGACTCACTGTCATCACATGGCTGCTATCCAAAAACAGAAACATCTGCTCAAATAAGAGGCACCTGGTGTAAGAATACCTGTGGCAGCAGTTCCCAGTGTTGAGGTATGGAGGGTCTCTCGTCCAGGTGACACACGAGCTGGATGAGCCTCTCCAGGGAGACATCAGCTCCCAGCTCCAATTCATAAGGCAACAGATGCTGTGGAATGAGACCGCCTACAGATGGAGACATTTGTGTCAATTTCAACATCCATTTAGTGCAATTACACAGTTAAAGTGCATCCAAATGGAGCACAGACACAACTCATAATGCAAGCTCCATTAACAGAACTTTTAGTGTTGCTTAATAAACAGTGGACTGGTAACAAATACTGACTGTGGGAGCTATTTGTTTGTTAATCTTTAGTTTTTTGTTCACTAATTCTAAGTAATATTTTTGTTTGATTATTTTAGATGTTTGTTTCATTTTGATTAGAGTTCTTTAGTATTTTCTTTAGATGTTAATTTTTTCCCAGTTTAGTGTTTCGTTTGTCTAGTTATTATTTTGTTCGTTTGTTTCGTTTTGGAATTTGGCATCAGAGGGCATGTAGGTAGAAGGGTAGGTGTAGGACCAGAATGCACCTGGATGGGCCTATGGTTTTTTTTACCAGAGCAGGAGAGACAGGATTCCTTTTGTTCTTTGTTTGCTTGCTTTTGGAATAAAAAATAAACCATAAAAACCTACGAACTCTGGAATGGACACTGAGTTTCTTGTGCCTGCGTAAGATACAAGCCCATGGTGCAAAGTGGCTCTTTGATTTGCATTTTTTGAAGTTTAGTTGGAGGTTTTATGTTTTTGACAAATGGCCACTACACTGACTGTACTGTCATATGTGTCTTTTGTAGTTTTTCCACATACTGAGCTAAATTGCCTGCCGTTTACCTTCAAATAAATCAGTGCAGCGCATCCAGATCTCCCACAGCAGCAGGGCCAAAGCATAGATGTCCCCCTGCATGAGACACCAGGTGTTTTTGAGGTTTACAGAGCCTTCCAGGATCTCAGGGGACATGTAGCGCAGAGTGCCAAACTGAACATGATCCTGCAGATGGACCCAAATGTACACTGGTTGTTTTGCATGTATTTGTTGTAATGGATGCGCAGTTTTTAAAAAAAAATCATTTTAAGTGAACTATAGGAGCCATACTGTACATGTATAAACCACATAATAAAGAAGCCTTGTCTTAATTTTAGTTTTTTAATGAGATGAAAATGTACTTTTTCTGATTTTATTGTGCCAAATTAGCTAAGGGTTAAGTTGTAGCTCCTTCTGGATCTCACCTCCCTCTTTGTTGTTTGGCTTCGCATGCAATGATTTTCTGTGAAAGGGCGCAAGATGGTGGAGCATCCGAAATCACACAGGGCACAGGTACCATCTGCTCTCACCAGCACGTTGGAGCTGCTCAGGTCTCTGTGGGCCACAGGAGGTTTATGTGCATCTGCAAGAACAGACACATTTGCAATATTGGGAATCACTCTGATTTGATTGCAGCAGACTTTACGGATAAAGGAAGACTCAGACTTTATTCACACCCCCCAGTGGCTGGCGAGAGATGTAGCCACTACATGTGACAATAATTTAAATTCCAACACCACATTAATGCTAATGAATATAACTTAATATATATTAGAAATAATGAACCCTTGTAATATATCAGCTGTTTGTACAGAGCCTTTAGCTTTTCTTTATCCAAACTCACTCAGAAAATACTCACACTAACATATTTATAAGATAAGATTGGCTGCAATGTTTATTTTTCAGCACAGGTACACAGGCATGCTCTCTCTCTCACACAAACACACAGTAATATTGTAATACCGTGTCTGCTGAGGTCAGAGTGAAGAAAGGAGAGTCCCTGCGATAGAGACTGGCACAGCTTCAGTGATGAAACCCAGTTGATGGTGTTTTTACTCAAAAAGGAGTGGAGGGAACCCTGAAACCAAAGAGACATCTCGTATAAAAAAAAAATAATTAAACAGTGTTATCATTTATTTGTAATTATTTTGTCTGGTCACCTCTTTTTAAAACAATACGAGGTGGAAAAAAGTGGAAAGTCAGCTAACTGTGAAACAAAATATGCCGTAAGCCGTCATAAAACCAACATTTTGTCTCTCAGTAAATGGCAAAATGCTTGGTTAATTTTCCTCTGTTGACTAGTTGCCACTCACACGTTCAGCAAATTGCAGGACAATGATCCAGCTGTCTCCACCTGGTTTCATCCCAGTGCCCAGGAAATGGACAATTCCAGCATGTTTCATCAGTGGTAGCTCATAAACCTCCTTCTCTGTAGTGAATATATGCTTCCAGCCTGCAGGGAACTCTTTCACAGTCACCATGGACCCCTGGTATTTTCCCTGCCAAACGGTTGCGAAATGCCCGTGTCCCACAATCTGTAAAAGGATGAACATCCAGGTGTGATAACAGTTCATACTAAGATCACCTGAAATGATTTAGCAGTATTTTTCATACTGCTGGACATACATTATGAGATCACTAGATAGCTGTGCTCACCTCCTGTAGTTCAATGTCGGCAACATCAATCTCAGAGGGTCTTGTTGTTTCACAGGAACACAGTGGTGAGACACTACAGTAATCGAGAGAGGATGGATTCTCCTCTAAAATAACAAAAGTAGAAAGTCAATCCTGTAATTAACACACACTCATTGGAGGTGATCCGACTCTACAGTAGAGTAATTTTACACCAGCCTGGCTGAATGTTCAAAAAAAGATACAGAAATCTGACTGATGAGTAACAAACAAAGGAGGGAGACAAAAGGGAGTGTTATAGCAGAGATAAACACCAAGGCCAGTCCAACAGATAGAATGAAAGGTGCCAAGGTCAAACAAAGACATCATGAGAACTGAATCTGAGTTTAGGAAATGTTTTCCTCCAACCCAGAGAAGGTTTCTGATATAGAGCAACTTCATATTTGTACCTTTTCAAGGACACAATTGCACAGCCTGTCTGATCTGAATCCAATTTTCAAGCTCTTTAAAGATACAATTCAAAAGCTTTAACTTTAGCCTTATTTTTTTCCCTCCTATGTGGAGCAGTGATGTTAAGTTTGTTGTCTTCATCTGAGGAATCAAGACAAGAAACTCCTCTTGTGTGTTTGCCCAGTAAACACCTGCAAACATCAACAGTCAACTCACTGTAACATTTAATTCAGTCTGGTTTTACTTCAGCTTTTTGCTACTGTATTCAATTCAGCAAAACAACACATTGCTACCAATAACAACACAATTATTCCCTTCATATCAGGTCATTGATCCCTATGACAAGAATAAGCTGCAATCAGGACATTCAATTTCAAATACTTCCCAAAGCTGGCGACCAAAGTACGCAGTCAAATTGGAACATGTCTAATAAATTGAAAATCAATCAACTAATAACCTCATAATGTTCAAAAATAAATGTATTATTTGCATTGCTTTAATGATTACTTAAACAAAAGAAGACCTTACTTTTCTCCTTAAAAAGGCTTCTTATTCCCGCAGCAACGATCATGACGCACAGGACAGAAACAGCTCCCATCAGAATCATAGCAATTTTTACTGTTTTATCTGAAAAAAAATATATATGTTAGTTTGTGTCTTGAATGGTGAGTAAAACCCCCTTTGAGTAAATCAAACAAATGTTTAAATGTTTTATTGTTACTTGAAAATAGCTCGTTAAAGCAGCTATGAGGAACTTTCATTTTGTGTTCAGTTTTGCAGCCCCTGAGGACAAAAGTGGCACAAACACCACTACTTCCTGTTAGAAAGATCTTGATCTGGCATGCATTTGTTTTGGAAGTGAGTAAAAGGAAGATACAACATATTGTTGGCTTTATTCTTCTCTCTAAACACGTATGTCTGCAGGATTCCTAGTGATGAGGAAACGTATCTGTAGCAATAGATCAATAACTGGAATATGATGACGATGATGATGAAAGAAAATAAACTTAAAAGATTTAAATTAGTGATTTTGTTGAGCTAAAGTTATAAATATTCCATTTAATTTTATGTCTTCTTACCATTTACCAACAGTGAGTTTCAGCTCTGTATTGAGGTCAACATAAAACGTTTCATTATAAGTATTTTTTTCTCTGATGCCATCTTTTACAGAGTACAGAGCAGCCTCTTTACTCACCTCAGTTTGTCACAGCACTTCATCTTAACACAGTGATTTGAGAATCTGAAGTGGTGGCATGAAACAATAATAACTAAATACAGTTGCAGAAATATCAATTTCTTGCTGGTAGTCTTTTTTTCTCATATTTAAGGCATCATTAGTTTACAATGCCCACATTACAATACCTCCAGAGTACCAGTGGGTGAGTCGAGGCTCTTTTGACTCGAGTGTCCAGGTGATGTTGCTGTTGCAGAAGTCTGTATTGCACACGCACTTGATGACGCGGCTGTTGAAGCGGGTTTGGACCTTGCAGGTTTCATCAGGGCAGGATTTTTCAACTATATCACAGGCTGCAACAGAAGAAACAATAACACAGAAGACTGACACAAAAAAACCCCAAGAGAATCACACCTGTAGACTTACTTACATTGATTATATTTTGCAGAATATACAATACACCCGTTACCATGTCGTTAAAAATATCAGTCAGATGTTGATTAAAATTTAAAATCTCAGACGACAAGAACAGAATCCAGATCACGCAGTCTTGTTCAGAGGTTCTGGTCCCAGTGTTTTAGTTTATGGTTCCTTACCCAGGACGTCAACCTTTGGCTGGCCATTGATGATCACATAATATCCGACACAGCATTGGGTGGTCTCACAGACTTGCACCGACCCGCTCACATTGCCGGCACTTCTGTAAATGTTGTTCTTGGGCTTCACTTGAAATGCACACTGTCTCTTCTGATGATAAGACTGGCTGGAGATACATACAAGGATGCATTCTGGGAGGAAGAGGACAAACAAAAAGCCACTGTAGAGGTGGTTTAAGTGGGTAAAAAAAATATTATTTTCTCTTGTTATAACAGTCAGGTATTTGGCTTTGACCTTACTGTGACTTTTGTGCTTTTTAAAATAAGACCCCCAACTAAGACTCTTTACCATTAAGCTCATTGTCTAATACGGCACTTACAGTTTAACCGTCTGGCCACGATTATTCAGGATCAATACAGCTTTTTTTAAGCACTTTAAAGGTACCTAAACCAAAATTTTCCATGCTCTCGAAACCTTCACAATCTCATCTGAACTGTTACTATAAAAACAGTTGCAAAAAATTGAGTTATCCTTTATACTGATGGCAATTGATGGATAATTTAACTTTTTTTTTTTTTTAATTTACCTGCTGTTTTAATTGACTTTGTATGCTTTGATCTCTTTATTTAAAATTAAACAATGTTTCAGAAACACGGCTGTTACTATCAAAATGTGAATTCTAAGTCATTAGGCGATCTAAACGTTACATGGAAAGCAAAGAAAAAGACAAA
>JAPZDY010000012.1:9695538-9713809 GCA_029783645.1 Ctenochaetus hawaiiensis | reverse complement strand
TGTTCGGAAAAATACATTTATTTAATTAAAAGTTCAAAAAATCTTTCTGTGTTCTATTTTTCTGTGTAAATATCCCACGTTACAACGTGAACATCTGCAGTTTATAGACAAGTGCGGCCTATATATGTACAAAATCTTTTTTCTTTTTAAATTTAGTGGGTGCGGCCTATATTCAGGTGAGCTTAATAGTCCGGAAATTACGGTACTTTGTTGTCATCTTCTAGTTTAGTATTTATTCAGTGTCCTTTTAATGTCAAACAAACTGAAATAAATGATCAGTGTCACCTGTGTGCGTCCTCTTGTGGCGCTGAAGCTCATCTGAACGGGTAAAACGTTTGCCACAGAAAGACCAGCCGCAGACGAAGGGTCGCTCTCCTGTGTGCCAGCGGAGGTGAGCCCTCAGGTGGGACGTCTTGCCATAAATCTTTCCACAACCAGAGATGTGACATATGTGCTGCTTCTTTTTACCCGGGTCACTGCTGGATGAAAAGAACATATATCAGAGCTAGAGAGGTGCTGTGTTCTCTGTAAGGAAGCCACATAAAATGCCATCAGTTGAAATAGAAATGCAGTGTTGCTATTTATTACTCTCAAGCAAAACTTTAGTTTATTACAACTTGGGTTTTATTTTTGCATCACTGGAGAACAGTTCAAACACACTTTAGTTTTTCCTTTAAGTGTTCACATTAGTCACAAGGCATGTTGATGATAAAACAAACTTCTTATCTTACACAGAGACAATTAGCCTTAAGTTAAAAGTAACATGATATCAAAGTATCAGAGAAACATAATACAAGAAGTTACTGTTCTACTAAAAAGTGTATCTTTACAAAGCTTATAATGTTGTGGGGGGTTTTTTTGTGCGTAAGTTTAAATACATATTCACTTGAGGTCATAGTTGCCTTAAAAATGGTTCAGGGACATACCGTCCTTCTCCATCCTTGCAGAAGGGGCAGGTACAGGCTTCCCTGCGGTTGCGTCGTCCTTGAGGTGCTGGGCTTATTTCTTCATCATCCATAGCAGCATTATCATCCAAACTTTCTCCGCCTGTCTGTAAGGCCTGATCTCCTGTAGCAACAAAAAAAAAATACTTAAGTGTGAGATAAATTCAAGAACGTTATGAGATCTTTTTAGTTAATAACATTTAATTACTTTAATTCACTGCACACTCCCAATTATCACATTCATACATCATTTTTTTCTGTAATTCTTCCTTTAAGAAACTCAGTCCAAATTACAGCCTCCATCTTTTTAAAAATTCATTAAAATGTCGGAAAACTCAGATGCTATTGAACCCGTAATAAATGATTTTTAAAAAGCAACAGCTAATTTATGAGGGCATACCAGTTACATGTGTGTGTGTTATAAATTTGAGCCAACCTCAGCTGTATGTTGCCTGGAACTTGTCTGTGAAAGTTCTGATAAGATGATGAATAAATAATGTGATTTATTTTCAAATGACACAAAGAGCCAGAAATTTTAACTTTTACTTTCTGTTACTATTCTCATTTTAGAGGATTTACTACAGCTTTATTCATTGTTTAAGAATCAAAAAACGACAACAAACCCAAGGAGCTCAGGACAGAACCACTGGGATAAAATTTTAAGTAAAAACAGTATATATAGTCTAATGCCAGGGAGCCTGAGCCCTTCAGGCTTTTACCTCTATGCTTAAGTAAATGTTGGTTTAAGGTCTGCACTGACACTAATGCATAGAAAAACCCACCGCTTAGAACGGCTGGATTCCAAACAAAGCCTGCTAAATACATAGCTTATGGGAAGCACATGGTTTCATAATGAGGACGAACCAACAGACTACATGCACTAAAAAACCAGAAACAATGATTTGCAAATGTTAGTTTATATCAAATGTAGACAAGCAACCATGTAAATCTTAAGGGAGGGGCTGCAAATAAAAGAACTCAAGAGGGGTTTAGTTATAATAAAAAGTTGCCATAAGATGGGAGGGGCCAAGTTACACCCCTGTTTGATACAGAGGTTGTGGCCAACCCACAACTACAGTGCTGTAATCATGCGACCTCTCTCATCTTAAGAGATGAGGTGTTACCAAGAAAAAAAGAAAAACATTCATTACAAACACATGCGCTGCAGAGTAACAAGCTCAGAGAGGCACTGGGCCAACCGAACTGGTCAAACCAGTACAGAGCACCTGACACACAAAGAGTAAAGGAGATCAAATCCAGGTTTACTAGAGGCTTTGCATTTCAGAGCAAATATCCCTGAGAGAAAAAACTTAAATACAAAAAACAATACGGGCTTCGCACTGAAGGTGCTCGGGCCCGTAACAAGTACACCTAATTGTCTAGACTACTTAACACACTTATTCAACCTCAATGCCAGTTTAATCTACAGGTATGGTGTGAAACCTCAATTGTTCTCCCTCTTTAGATATTCCTCTCAGCTTTTACTTATCTTAAGACAGACCTTTTTAACTGTAAAAGCTACTTCTGTTTCCTGTTAATTACAACTGCAGTCCTGTCAAGCAGTTTGGTAACTTTAAAGAAAGACAAAAAGGCTTCAGTTTCCTATTGGAAAGCGTTATCTGACAGTTGGGTAAAACACTAAAAATAATCTTAATACCACTTAGACTGACACTGATTATTTAAGGTTGGCCTTTTTAGGTGGATAAATATGTTTTACTATTGTCCCCATTCATAGCTGTTTATATACAGCTGTTGCTTCTCCAAATGGGTTTTCTCTAATTGGTATATACTGTAGGTAATACAAGAACTATGAATAAGTAGCTCATACAACCTCAACCAGAAACCCTAAGCTGTCAATTTAATACACTGTATGTTTAAATGGTTCCCTTTTTAAAATATTACGCATATTATACCTAGAGAGCATGACAGTGACTGACCTCCTGTGCCGGCAATGGCGATGGGAACAGTCTGCAGCTGGTGCATCTGCAGCCCAGAGCCACTTAGTGTGTTGAGATTTATGGTCTGGATGCCTGGGATCTGTACTGTGTTGACAGATACTCCTCCAGCTGTGGCAGGTCCCTGAGCCTGGCCGATTTGGGGGAGAGACTGCACTGGGGCCAATGTGATCTGAGGTCCTGCTGGACTTTGGATCTGAATGGTCTGCCAGGTCACCTGACCATTAGGGCCAACGGTGCGCAGGAGGATTGGGCCTGTGTTTGGCATGATTTGAAGATTCTGAAGCCCTTCCTGGCTGAGGGTTGGAGTTGCAAATACTTGACCACCGGCAGCCGTGACAGTACCTGCCTGGATGGTCTGGAGGGGTGTCCCGCCTTGGATAACCTGCTGAGGCTGAATAAGGATCTGCTGTGGCTGCTGCCCATCTCTGTTGTCTGGCTGTATCGGGACACCCAGGGAAGAGGCTGGGTTATGCTGGAATGTCCCTGTCATCACTCCATTGCTGTTCTGCGTTTGGGTCATTCCATATGAAGTGGAAGTCTGCGTGGTGACAGTGGATGCGCTTGTCATGTAACCTGCCCCGCTGTTGGAAGACACTGGATGCGGCGATTGCTGCTGCTGTATAAGCTGGTTTCCCCCCGTATCCCCTCCACCACTTGCGTCTCCTACTGTGCCACTTGTTCCAGTACTGACAGGCAACAAAGTGATGTTTCCATTTAGCGACACAGGCATATTTGCCAGGAACTGGGGCTGGTTTTGTAACACAGAATTACCTAAACTTATATTCTGAATGGGGATGGCTCCTTGAAGGAGACTGGGCATAGTTAGAATGTTTCCTGCTGCACCAGCTCTGTTGGTCGTGGCTATGAGCTGCTGGCCATGAGGGGAGGACACTATCTGAAACTGCTGCCCTGCTCCTGCAGCAGCAGCAGCAGCAGACACAGTAGACTCCTGCTGAGCATGAGCCAACTGCAGTTGCTGGCCATCTACTGTCTGAAACTGGGGAATAACCTGGTACTGGATGTTGGGCATCATACCTGATATGGTAGTAAGAACCTGCTGACCTTGTACTGATGGAGCCTGAGCTACCACATATTGCTGCGGCTGCTGCTGCTGTCCCTGAGTGCTCGCAACAGCTACTGATGGTGAAAGCACCTGTCTGCTCTTGCCTGTGTCTCCTCCTGTCATCACTCCTGAGGAGTCGGTGGTGATGGTGTTAGTGCCGGAGGATGCTTGAACACTGATAGGAATAACCTGCCAGCCATTGGCACTGGAGGTGAAAACACCCTGGTTTATGTCCAGCTGTTGCTGCTGGTTTTGTTGGTCTGATGGTGAATCGTTCTCTCCTGGGGTGTCAATTCGACTGCATGTGGCTGCCAATAAGGCAAGAGGAGATGGCTGCTGTGAGTCCTGGATAGAGAATTTATGAAAGAAACCAGAGGGAATTTATGTTGTAGAAAAACATATTACTAACTAACATTCATGAAAAAACTAGCTGTTACCAAAAAAAAGAACACTGTTCTAATTACTATCCTACTATAATAGTAATAAAGTGATGCAATCAATATTTCAAGACAACTTTTAGAAGGAAACTTAAAAATTGTTCTAATATAAAACAGCATAGTAGGTTATTATAATACAATACATGAATACAATTTATAATTTCACAAGTGATTTCAAACTTAAAGATCTAAATCGGAGAAGCTGAATTGAGAAGGCCAAAGAATGTTGTAAAAAATTACACATTTGACCTGAATTTTAAACTGGTATCCAATTCATGCCATGGAGTTGAGATTTAAATAAAAATAACATCAATACTACAAAATAAACTGCGTGACCGGCACCTAAAAGGCTTTTAATGCCTCACTCCAAAAACTAAAACTATGCAAGTCTCTGCCACGGCACTCAGAGAAGGCTGCAGGGAGAAGTCCAGGGGGAGAGCAGGGTGGGAGAGTATGGGAGGGACCACATTTTTTCCAAAGCAGCGGCGGGCTCGGCTTCCCCTCCCCCCAAACCCACCCATCACCCTCCCACACTTTATTTTGCCCTATAAACTGACACACTCCTCTAGCCACCCCCTCCAAGGCCAGCCAAATGGGCCGAGCGAAATGCACATGAAGTGCCGGGGTTTGACGGGAACACCCCGTGTGGGCGAAATTTACCTGCCCATTCTCCACCCCAGTGACATGTGCTCTGGTGAGAAAATCAACAACCCGCAAAAGTGTCGACACAAATGAACAACAGAGTCAAATTAACTAATAAGAGACGCATAACAGTGCGGTGGATGTAAATGGTGGGTACGATAAATGGTTCTCAAATCACACAATCAGCCGATTTGGCAATCAGTGGAAGAAGTCCAGTTAACCTACTTGTGAATTTGTGTTTCGCTTTTGATTGAAGGCTCCACCGCTCTCCACAGCGGCCATTTCACCCTGCTGCTGATCTGCGAAAGAAGAGTTTGAAAAATCACTTATCTCAAAGTAGTTGCACTGAAACAGCTGACAATCAAGCTGGCTGATCGTTACATTTCACTGAGAAAAAGCACAGAAACGTTTCCTACATGGTCGCCCTAACAGTTAAAACTTAACTCGAGGATTTTTTTTGTAGTTGGTGTGAAGTAACTAAGTCAAGAAACAGAAGGAAATCTATGCCACAGGTGCTTAAAGGGCCAGCTAGCTTATTTGCTAAGCTAACGTGAACTCACCACCACTGGCAATGTTACGAAAAGTGCTAAGTGTTGGCTTAAAAGACCGACACAGTATCAACTCCTCTCATGAATATCAGTAATTAGCCAGCTCACTGGTATGGGATGGAGTTAAATTACTGTGTAGGTACATATTGTCAATAAAGACCTGAAGTTACGTTACTGTGAAACAGCTAGCTTTACTTGGTTGGCTAAATGTTGTTAGCTAAGTACCGAGCAGTTAAGTAGTTGGTCACTTTTAAACTGCTTGAGACGCCCGCTAAACAATACTGTGACATGTTTACGACAGTGAACACCTTTCAAACAACGTTTTTTGAATTGAAATTTTACTGTAAATTTGATTCCTCGCTCACAACATGCCACTGAGTTGAAAAAAAGTTCACTTACTGCTCATAATTTGAAGACGGGAGGAGTTTCTCTGGTCTTTTTTCGAGTTGACAACTTTTCACAACTTCACACAAACTTGATGGCTCCCCCTATGAAGGAGACAGGCGGGTGCGTTCGATTTACTGACCTAAGTAGGCTGATAACTTTTCGGAGAGGGAATGCTGTTCACTTCTACAGAATGATATTATACCTTTGTAAAATAATTTTAACCAATGACCATTTACAAAATTTTGCGAAAGGAATCTACCATTAAAATTACGTCGATCAAGTCTGTATAAGAAGATTCTCAGTTAGCCCGGCCGTGCTCGGTTAAAGTTGCTATGTTCACCGCTCGGCCAATAATGTTTCGTCATGTCGATTTGTTTATGATTAGTAAAAGTTACAATAAGAGCTAATATCACCCTATCTGTGTCGAACATAAAATGTTGATATTTCGCTGAGGTTATTATGCAAAACCAAATTTAAAAACATCTCTATCAATCTACTGTATTTGTTGAAAGGATTATTAAAAATAAAGATTTTTTGGCTAATACAACAACAATATCTATCTATATATGTTACAACTCAAGTGATGCAAAATTCGCAAGAGTTGCAAACCAAGGGCAAAAACTAACATTATACTATCTTTTAATATAGTATAATGGTAAAAGAATGTATAAAGTTCTGTTTTGTTTGAAACTCTTACTGTATTTACAGTCTTTTAGCGACTGTACTTTCGCTCTATTGAAGATTTAAAAGAAGCGAACCCTTCTCGGAGATACTTGCGAAGGATTGCTACTTTTTGCCAATGAAAAGAGTCGTTTCTGCCGACGTGAATGCACCAGCCAATTTTATTGGACAAAAGGCTGAATATTGGGCGGGTCCAAGCAAGGTAGGTTGTACCGCTGAGAATGATTGACGTTGGGTTATCTGTTTTCCGCGTAAAAAGCGTCATGCGTAAACATGTTCACATAAACACTGATAATCCTTCTTTTTATCAGCGATATTGTATTATCGTGTAACAATTTAAGGACGCCATTGCTCCTTTCTTTATTTGACCGCTTTGAACACGGAGGAGAGGAAGGAGGAAGGCGTACTCAGAATTTAAGTCTTGCCTCCGTGGCCAGTGGCCACTCCCTGGTGGCGCAATATGGGCTGGGAAACGGAAAGGAGGCGGGAGGAGTCAGTTTGGGTGGAAGGCAGGAGACCCCATCACACTCGAGCACTGGCTGTAACCGCGCTGGGAGGAGAAAATGGCCTGCTTGTGGGAGGGCTTTTATTATTTGGACGTACGAGGGGGCTGTCAGTGAAGCAGCACATGTGCCCATGTAAACAGGATAGACAGAGGGTGGAGTCCATCCCCAGGTCAAGTCTGCATCCACCCCACCTGAAGTCAGACTCTCTAATGCTGATGCAGTCAATCATACACATGATTATTTCTTTTATTTACTGCCAATCAGTTCTGACGATTTGCTGCTTGGAGAATGAACAGCATCTGGCTGCCAGTTCATCAAACACCTGGTCTGTATTTGCATCCTGAAGTAAAGTAATATTATCTCCAGTCAAATAGCCTAATTTTTGAATTTAAAAATGCTGCATTTTAATCGTCAGGCTTAATTAGGCCTTAGCAAAAAATAAAGACCTATTTGCACACTGTATTTAAAGTATCAACAGTGTGCGTAGACATACACACGAATATCAATTTTTGTTTAACTTCTGTTAAAGAAGCTGAGTAAGTCTTAAAAAATTCAAGATACTTTAACATCTACTTGTGCTTTATAGATCAATTGTAAGCATTATTATGAGTGAATTTATATTTTACATTCTACCAAACAGTAACATTTATAAATTAACATGATAAAACTAGTTTGCAATATCTGGATGCACATCTGTAAATTTAAGGAAGTTGTTAATGAATAGATCCATTTATGATCCTGAGGATTTTAAATAGTCCATTGGAGGAGTCATGATGAACTAAAGAGACCAAAGTAACTGAATTTAAAGTAATAGTAAAATATTTATTAACCCTAAATAAAGTACAGCCACAGCTTACACTCCTTTTATATGATGTTTATTAGAAAATAGTTCCTATCTAAACTAATAAGTGTTAGGATTGTCAACTTGAGCTTTTTTCAGAAAATTATTATATGAAATAATAAAAAAAACATGTACAGGCGTTTAAGGTTAATGTTTCGACCTTAATTGGATTCTGTTTTTAATTTTTAAAAACAGAAAACAACAAAAATCAACCTAACCTGTTTGCTACATATTTGAGCGGCTCTGTCACCCGGTGACCTGAATTGTTATTATAATGAGAAGAAACATGATCATTTCTGTGGCGTAATCGACCTTTTCCCCTGACATTTCCAGAAAACCTGCTCGGTCGTCTGTGTGCTTGTTGTTTCTGCAGGATGCGTCGCAGCTGCGTCCCACGCTGATAAAATGTGCGTTTCGGATCAGATGCAAAGTCACTTCCTACCAGCCCGCTCACATCTCATCTTCACTGATGATCGGCGCAACTTTTTCGACCACATTTGCGGGTCAGCTGACGCTTTGAAGGAGAGGAAATGACCAGAGACGCAAAGAATCGCACACCGATCATTGAAAAGCAGAGCGGCTTGTGTGCAGTTTGACTGTTTGCTGAAGATTTGCAGATAAGTTTTTTTTCTGACATCTCCACCTGCAACAACAGGAAGCGAGAGAAAGAAAGAGCGCCAGTGACAGAACTGAAACCTGCGTCGATGAAGGTAAAAGCTGCTTTTTATCTCATTAAATTCTGTCTCTACTTTTTCTTTTAAACAAGAGTTTGGCACACACACACACACACATAAGAAGATGCGTTCAATTCAACTAAAACTTGTCAAGTGACACCAGATGAAGACGCGTCTCATTATGGCCGTCAAGGAATCCAGGTCATTTAAGCTATTTTACATTTTATAACCCAGAGCTGAACCATGAAGTGTATACAAACAAATGCCATTAATGTAAAATACAGTTTACCTGTACACAAAGGGCATTCCTACAGGTACATTTAGACAGTGTGATAATACGATCTTCATCTCAGCATAAAACTAAGGAGAAAATTTAATTTGATGACGCAGAAAAAAACAGTAAACTCTAAAAAAAATTAATCCATCAGTATAAATCACATGTAACCTTAAATATGATGCTTGTATTAATCAAACTAGTACTTATTTGCAAGACAGTATTAAAAAAATTTAACACTACTTGTTTAACATCCTACTTTCTTTCTCAAAGGCATTATTCACTTTGCAGTAAATCTACTGTCACTGTGTCTTTGCATGCATCTTAATGTAGCTTTTCACTATGTTTTCTGCATTTAATTTAGATATTATGTGTCCCTTCGTAACCTTGAACCTAAATTTGATGCAGTATTATTTTTTCTCTTTGTTATAGTTTGATTGACATCATGGATAAGTGTAATTTGGTTGATATTTGCTTTGAATTAAGTTTAACAGGGTTTATGAAGTGTCATCCATAGAAATATGTCTGTGTTAAAAGCTGTTATGCTTTATAAACTGTTAATTTATGCTTATAAATTGGGAAACAAATGATTTAATGGCAGCAATTATTGTACCATAAATGTGATAGAATGCAATTATTCTATTACAGTGTAAGTAGCACACGAGATGTACTGTTTTAAAGATGTGTCACACTGGTTAAACAGCACGAGTTATGCAGAAACATCCTGTTAACAATCTATTGCGTAAACAGCTCAACTCGAATGATAAAGGATGTAGGCATTAAACACAAGACTTCAGTGTAAAATGTTCTCAGCCTTTTTCAACCGAACGTCAGTGGAAAATAAAAGCATATTTTAATTTCACATTATATTTCATATTTCATATTTAATCATCCCCCTGTAGCTTCAACCCCACCACGTCCCCCGGCTGTCCGTGACTCCTGTCGTGAGGTGATGGAAAGCCCGTCGTCTACAGTGAGGCGGCGAGCCTGGATCAACAGCAGCCGACAGTGGCTCACTCTGGAGGACCTGGACCCTGAAGGACCACCGTGCAACCTCTCCTCTATAGCAGATGACGACGTCTTCTCTGATGGTGAGTCCAAACCCTGGAGAGCCTGAAGGATCCCACATGTCCGTCCCGCATGCACAGCTTATGCAACTGAAGATCAATTTAGCTTGAAAATAGCAATATTCAAGAACAGAACTGAAGGGAGGTAGTCAGAGATTTTGTGCCCTGTTTATCATACAAACAAATATGGCATGAAAGACACTTGGATCCCTTTATCTTTTGTAAGAAAGCATAAGATAGAATACACTTCAATGCGATCAAACGTTCCAGTTTTTCATAACAGAGTATGTCTGACAGTGTGCAGGTTTGTTAAAAAAAAAAAAAACACCTGTGAAATAGAGTTTAAAAAAAACAAAAACACACACAAAGATCTGTCGAATTTCTCGAGGATTGCTCATAAAGCTTTGTGCATGTGTGATTTCCACAGGATGCGTCACAGGAAAGATTGAGAACTGGCTCCTGGGTTGTGGGTGAGTCAGCCTGCTTTACTGCTCTCACTTCTTTTGTAAGATGATGTTTTTCAAACAATGACCGGCAAGGTGTCAGTCACTGGAAACTGTTTTTTTAAAAAACAATAAGTAGAAAGTGGAAACTCTCTGAGGTCAGGTGTTCCAGGAAGACGATACCGTAAGGTAGCCACAACACTGTCTTCGCAACAATAGCCTTAGATTATGTTTATTTTTACAGCTCTGTTGGAAGAAAACACTCTTTAAAACCACAGTGTTCGCATGCAGACAGTTTTTTAAGGCCATGTTCATGATCATAAAAAATGCTACTGTCACAATTTTGATGGAAAACACTTCAACAAGCCTTTATGTCCTGATGCTGAGTCACGAGAAAAAAAAAACAACACACAATTTGAGCCCTTTGACTTTTATAAAAAATTTCCTGGTGTTTGAGAGTAAAATAATTGTGTAACTTGAAGGAAATAACACTCCCCTCGTCCTGTTATGCAACCGGGTGAAGGAAAGAGGTCATTTTATTATTTAATGTCTCTTATTTCAGTCATTGAAAGGGAAGTAGCACAGATGGAAGTCAGTGATGTCCTCCTAACAGTGTGTCAGCATTTAAACGGCTCCTCACACTTAGAGCGATTACAGTAAAAGAAGTGACATGGTGGTTTACTGATTCTGAGAACTTAGCATGTAAATGACCAGATCAGTTTAGGGTGTTGGACTTGCTGCTTAGCATGTGAAAACTTTTTTTTTTTTTACAAGAGGAAGTTGGCAGACTGCAGCAGCCTGTTGAGAGCTGATTAGACAACAGAAGTGGTTCTAACAAGCATGCACTGTGGCTAGGCGGCTATCATTGCTTCAGAGGAGGCTATCTATGCAAATGCATCATTTATTTGATTGAATAAGCATATAAATGCAGCTGACTGGATATATGTGTGTGTGTGCATGGATGCGTATTTAAGTGTTTAATGTTTGGACGTATCTCGCAGGTCGGAGGCCAGCTTAGAAAACGCCGGTCGGCTGAGCTTTGGTGAGTATGAACATTAAAAAAGCCTTTTCATAAATAATAATGTGGGTTTTAGCACCGTTAGTGTGCGTGTGATGCACTTTAGAAGCTGTTTGCATGAAGGGAATGCAAATTAACTCTTTGAGTGTCAAATAAAAAGGACATTTGGCTATGAAAATACTTTATAATTACTCACACTTTATGTTTTATATTACAGTACGGTAAAAGTTTTATGGCTGGCATTAACTTATATACAATATAACTTAGGTAAAAGTGTTGATTATCAGCAAAGTGTCTAGACTTTGAGCTTTTGATGCACAGTTATGCAGTTTTTTCCTGCCATGTTTGTCTACTCTGAAGTCATATTGATCACCTGATTATATCATCTTAATATTGCATATAGTTAAAGACCGTTTAAAAATGCTTTTTTCATGTGAACTCTTATCTCTCTGTCACTTTTAAACACAAAGTGAAGTCCTTGAAAATCATGTTTGAAGGCAAGAATTTGGCTGATATTTAGGCTGATAATTTAGAAAATGAAGGTTTAATGTGCAGCCACATATTAAATGGCTTCACTTGCTCTCTTCTTCAGAATCCGTGCTGAAAGCCAACCACTTCGATGACGAGCTGACACTTGGTGCAGATGGTAAGACCATACATACACACTGACTCACACACACACACTGGACACTTACAAAGCAGGAAATATTCTTGTGGGAAAATAAGATGTGCAAGTGGCAAATTCTTACACTTACATATGAAGTTAGTGCAAAGTGCCAAAAGCTGCACTTCCTCTGATGGCCACTTGAGGCGGACTCGAAGCGAATCAGTCCTCACTGAGCCACATATTAAAAAGCCCAAATTTCATAGCAGGAATGAGCATGTTTGATGCTTGGTAGAAATTTTTGTTTTTCTTAAGCTCATTTTCCTGTACATAACAACTTTACAAGGCTGAATCTTTATAAAACTCACCTGTTTAAGTTATATTTGGCCTTAAATTTCATGCATAATTAAGGATGTGGCTGCTTTGATCGGCAGCGAGCTGCTGGCTGTCTGCTGGAAATCACCTCAGCTAACTCACATGAATTTGACCTCTCAGCTGCAGTTGTGCTGCTGGTGCCTTTTGGAAATTTTTCATGCAAATAAAGGACAAATAACATGGCTCAGTGTGCAGTTAATTGTACTAACAGACGGTTCAAGAGGGCTGTGCTCCTCCTACGCTCGAACACTTTCCCCTTTTTTGGATCAGGAGAGAGTTTGTCAGAGTCAAAAGATGGCAATGACTGGAGCCATCACACCGAGCTTCACAATGGCTCCTCAGAAACCTTTGGGTGATGTCATGGAGACTATTTCCATGTTTTGTATAATAAAGCACACAGGGACTGGATCATTGGCGCATATCAGTTGTAATATGACACAGAGATGTCCAGTGTTTTGCAGTGTTACCATACCTCTGCCATGAAGGACACTATTGAAACGGGAGAGTGTAGGGTAGGAAGTTCTTTTGCTAAAAATTCCTAATAGATTGTAAAAAGAATGTTTAAACTACATTTAACATTTACAGAGCTATCAGGTTAACGTGTTTGGTATTTATAACGGAAAAGAAAGTTATGAAATAACTTCTGTAAAGTCAAAACAAGAGATTATTTTAAATCTAAAACCTTGTAACAGCGGGGTAAAGAAATGCCTAATTTCTTTAAGTATTAAAATATCCATAACACTTTACACCTTTTAACAGTTTACTTCTGCTTAAAACGACATAAATTAATCTTTAAGATGCATGTCAACATATTCTTCTTCTTCTTTGTTTTAGCTTCTCTGTTAAATAAGGGAGAAGTTACACCTGAAGCTGGGTGAGTTGCAACTGTATTCTCACAACTTAAATATCAATATCACAACAGGAAATTGAGGAATGTTTTGCGTTTGCATTAGTGAGTATTAGTTTATATGAATCCATGTGGATTTAATCATTATCTGTATTTTTAACTTTATCTTATATCTTCTGCATATGTGTGTTTTACAGAGGAGATGAACTGTTTCTGTTTTTTTCTCATGTTTAATTCACACTCGGACATATTTTCGCTGCACTTTCAGTCAAAAATGTATGTTTATTTAACGCCAACATCCACAACCAAAACCACATCTAACTCCATCAGTGTTTTAACTTATGTTTTTTAATCCAAAGATCCAAAGATGACTGTATTTATTTAGTAAATCAACTCAAAAGAAACTTACAAGACTGAACTATTGTTTTCCTTTTCCTCGCTCTGTGCCGACCATAAAGCCTCGCACAGCGTCCTCCCTCCATCCAGGGTCACAGCAGACTCACCAGGTCAGTGGCAAACGGCTTTCTGTGTAAACGAAACATTCTGCCTTTATGTTTTTATTAAGAATGATGTACTTTAGATTACTGTGTGGTTCTTCTTCAACTGATCTAAAGGTTTTTTTGCATGTCTTGTGTTCAGTACCCCTCGTCAGGCACTATGTCTGCAGTCACTGAACTGCAGCATGGCCTCCAGCTGCCTCTCCTCCTCCACCTGTAGAACTAAATCCAGGTGAGGCTCCAACACGAAGCACACTTACCTTTTTCAAGCCTGTATTTACTTGAAATGTACATGTTTCATTCTATTTAAGAGCAGGATATTACCCTTCTCTCATTCTTGTTATTCATTGTTTGCATTTGTATCTATCTGCCCCGTGTTTCATGATATTGTGAAGCCCTTTGTCGCTCACTTAAGTAGCACTGCACGTGCTTTGATACAACTTTAAGTCAAGTGGATTATGTGATATAAAAAGCCCGAAAGGCCTTGGAGAAAAAACTGCAGCTCTCTTCTTTGTCGCATGCACACCAGTGTATCTGAGGTCCTGCAGTTATGCTCAGAGGATGCAGAGGAGACGCTTTACGAGCTGGGCTTCGGCTGCGACGAGCCGCAGGTCACCGTTCGTATCCCTCCTCGCTTCTTCACCTTCCCCTCTCTGGCTCAGGGCATCAATTTCCGCCTCTTCCTGGACTCGCAGCTGCGGCGGATACGAGAGGAAGACCCCAGCCTCTCTCTTGCTAGTAAGACTGCGATGTTTTTTAATCGCTCTGCTGTAGGTGATTTCTGTCATAAATTCACTGTGTGATGAGGTGAAAAGATTCTTGGATGTGGTGAACGAGATCCATATTGTGTTAAGTATCATTTCATTGTTTTCACAGGTCGTTTCAGACAAGTCCAAGTCCTCACAGCCATGGCCAACGCTTTCTACTCCCTCTACTCTCACGTGTCCCGCACCCCTCTGCAGAAACTGGCTACACCGGAGTTTACCTTCTCGTCTCCCGTGGAGAGGATCGAGCGCTTCAGGAGCAGCATCCGCAGCGATCCACGGTCTCCGGTCGAGAGGCTGAAGGACACCGTCTCAAAGATGTGTCTCTACACAGGCTCTCCACGAGGGTCAGACTCCACCTCTCCACAGCCCTCACCCAAAAAAAGATCCAGCCTCCCGGATGTTGTGGATATTGTCCTGGAGAAAGTCAAGACTGGTGTAAACAAGAAACTGAATATGAGGGAATTGAATAGGAGTAATTCAGCTGTGGATGTAAACCTGGTCGTGCATGATGATGATATATCTTGTAACAGTGGGAAAGAGGAGCAAACAGAGCAGACTGAAGTTCTTCAAAATGGAAGTGAGATCAGTCATAAAGAGATGCAGAGCAGTAAAGAAAGTGAGAACCAGAACGTCAAAGCAGCAGAGCTTGACAGCAGGACTCAGAGTGTGAGAACATCTGTGGCGTCTTCATTATCAGGAGAAACTGTGATAGAGGCAGATCACCAGTTTCTGTCGTGTCAGCCAGAGAGGGATTCATGTTCATCGCTAAGTGGCAGAAGGACTGCTCACCTGAAACCGGCTGACAAGGTGACGTACGATCAAATCTGCTCGCAGATAGTCGAGAGCGTTCACCAGGCGCCTTTCAAAACAAACACTCCAGCTCCAATCTGCTCAGAGACAGACTGCAAAGACAGACCATGTCCTGGATCACACGCACCGTCTGCTGTCTCTGAGCCTGACGAGGACTCGCTCACAGGGGCATCCACATCACTTCCCGTCCAGGCCTCCTCCGACGGCGGTGGCCACGTCCAGTGCTGCATCACTGTGACTGGCTGGGAGGGGGACGACGTCTCTTCCTGTTCCCTGAACGCACCAGATTCCAGCCATAGTTCAACTGCACCGCCTATGCAGCCATGTGAACAGGCAGTCGATGAGAGGAAAAGCCAGTACCTGAATCCACCGACTCGGCAGGGCGGCGCAGACTCATCCAGTAACCTGCAACAGGTCAACTCCTTCGAGCTGGAAGAGGTACGGTGGTTATACTGGTGCCGCTCATGTGCAGTGTGTGTTGAGTGAAGAGCTGAATGATGGTGGAAAAAATATATTCAGATATTTTTTGTTTTATACAGTATTAATTTCAGGCAAAGTGTGCCTGCAAAACATTTGACCAGAATCTAATCGGGTCGTGATAAATTGCAGCACAGTGTTTCTGTAGGTGGACGACACTGTTTTTAAGACAACAAAGAACAAAATAAACACAGAATAACTGATATTCCTTTCATTAAATGGATGTAAACATTATAGTTTAAATTACTACAAGGCATCCAGTGGAAAGTTTGATGTTACTCCTTAATTCCACAAAATTAAAACAGACAAATATTTCTTTTTTCTTTCGTCCATAGGTGCACAGTGCAGGAGAGGAAGATTGTGGACAGACGACAAAATCAGCATCTTCCCTGTTGTCCAAAAAACATTATTACAAAGGTATGATATAATGCTTAATAGTATATTTATATTTATTCATGAAAGCAGATCACAGACAGCAGTTACAACTTCTGGTTTGGTTCTCTGCGGACATTTTCTACAGAAACATGGCTTGTTCAAACTTTTTTTTGTGGTCGCCAAATTGCTGATGTTGTTCACAACACTTAAAGTCTTATTTGTGTTCACGCTGTCTAAATGTGTGAGACAAGGGTGTGTCGCACTACACTGTGAAAGCCACCACGAATTTCTTTCTAAACTTTATTTTTTTATATTAGGCTTTCTTGTCTTGTGTTGAGGTCAGACATGATGTTTAAAGCTACATAGTTCAGACAAATGTACATGGAAAAGGATGAATATGCATGCATGTGTGTATGCAGGTCATTGAGCAGGTGTGTGTCACCAGGAACACACTGTATGTGTCTGTGTGTGTGTGTGTGTGGGTAAGGCTGCAGCTGCATTGGTGCACTCAGCTGTTTGCAGTGCATGAAGTCGTTACCTGACTGTTTGTCCACGTGTAGGTGAAGTGGTCCGCGGCGACAGCATGCAGTCAGACAGCAGCGGCTATGCGGACGAAGAATTCAGCCCCTTGTCGAACACACACAGCAGATGACAGCGAAGCCAGAGCTCCACGGAAACGAAAGTTTAAGATGTCACGAGACTGAAAACACGCTTGGTCATGTGAAGCTTTCAGAGGAGCAACACTGAAGAAGACACCTTTTTCCCCCCACTGCTCACACCGAATACAGAATACTGTAAATAAGTTAACATAAAACTGTCGAAAGGTTTTGATGAAATACTGTGTGGACATTTTCTTTTTCTGTCGGGTTTAGGCAGGCAAGTTATTCTGACGACAGCTGGCAGTTAAGTTTATAAAAAGCTTTTATTAGAAAAAAAATCGATTTCACATGGAGCTCACGTTGTAGTTCATCGTTTTTACAGACTGGGCGACATTTTCTATTATAACAATTAAGTCTAAGGTGTATAGATGTCAGCATAAACATCAAAGGTGTCAGCACATAAAATTCACTAAAAACCAGCAGTTTAGTTCCTTGTTTCAATAATCAGGAAAACAGATCTGCCTGTTCGGACACACAGAGACTTGATCGGCCTGCGTTGTGCAAAGGAAATGATACTTTCAAGTAGTGCAAACTGTTAACTATTTTCAATACTTATGACAAATGAGCACAAGGCAGTCCTAGTCTTGATACTATCAACTTATATGCAAATACAGTAACCTGGGTTGTAATGAATCTGTACACCAAGACACAACAGGTAGTTGGAGAACATAATCTGGAAAAATCACCATTATCATTTTTTTTAAAAATATCAATAAAGGAATCAAAGTCACACGGACCAAAAATAAAAAGAACAAACTACAAAATCACAGAGGTTTAAATTATGAATTAAACAACAGCGGGCACAATGTTGCTTTTCTTGAGGTATAATAACACTGAAAGTCCACAAAAGAAAGTGTGGCGTCATAGTGAAGATGTCAAAAGTAAAGTATTAATTTAATACTAAGTATTAATTTCATTTAATGGTTAAAACAAGAAGGATTCTTTATCAGGAGACTTGTTATCAATCCACAGCCTGATCATTAACTTGTTTGACACTGAAATTGATTCACAGAGTCCCTCATAAAAAAGTCTGTGATTAAAGAAGAGTAATAGATAAAAATGGCAAACTTTAAAGCTTTGATAATTACATTTTACAGTGTTGTTTGCACATTCAGGAGTAAATGGGATCCATAGGTTGACTTTAAATTTAACTATAACTTTAGTATTTTCAAATTTTCCTCATAATTAAAAACACACGGTATGAGTACAGTCTCTCTCAGTGTTTTTAAACTTGAAAATGATAGTTTACAGAGTTCCCAAAAAGCTTTGACGGCAGACAGGATCAGTCCTGCTCTTCAATCAAAGTATAAAGGGTCAAATTTGATCCCATTACAAGGACAATTCATATCAAATACAGCCATCTCAGTCTACTCACCC
>JAPZDY010000012.1:9676436-9693731 GCA_029783645.1 Ctenochaetus hawaiiensis | reverse complement strand
ATCAACCTGTTCCTTTAGTGAACTGCTGTCCACATATAAAATGGTTTACCAGCACAGAACCATGACACCATGCAGCTGCAGGCTGCTTCCTCCATATCTGATGACAGTAATAGAAACCACACAGCATGCCATTTGTTTGTGGTAAGCAGTCATCAATGAGTTCATGCTACCATGTGAATGCCTCAGCTTGTGCAGATGTGAAGGCAGTGAGAGGCATCAAACCAGACATCAATCTGCATCCTAATGAGGATTTGAGCACGTGGCCTTGGATGCCCACTGATCCCCCAATTTTTTAAAAAACTTTTAATGTTAAACTGCTACCTTTGGTAAACTCACCTAGATCCAGGTAACTGACGTCAAAGCGCTGCTCAACAGACAGGTCGCTCAGCAGAGAGCAGAAGTTGGAGTCGGAGGGCATGCCCAGAGGGTGGCTGCGGAGCTGGAGGATCTTCTCTCCAGCAGAGTTACGCAAAGAGTCCCACGTGCAGCTGAAGCCTTTGCTTTTTCCTGACTCAGCTCTGCTCCCCATGTGCTGTGTGTGCAGCAGGCAAGAAGTTCATTCAACACTATTATTATAGAAAGATTTAAAGATTTATGAGAAAGGAAAATGGCTAACAGGCTGTCAGGTGTGCAGGGTATGTTATTCTGCAAACCTAAAGAATGACCAGCTTGAAACGGCATGTATGACTAAGCACTATGTAATGCAAATACAACATTTTCATGTTATCATGGGAACATAATTCAGGATGTGGTAAGTACTTGGGTTCTAATCACGTTACACAGTGTGCATCCTTTCCTGTAATGTGTTGAATAATTTGACACGCAGGATCTTCACAGGCTGGTGCACAGATAAAAACACTCCGTCTGTCTGTTTCTCACCATGGTGAACGTGTCATCTTCTGTGTCAGGGTCGTTGCTGGTCCTCAGGTCCACCGGAACGTCATGTATACGTGATAACATCTTGGCTGCAGCGTTTCTCTTGGCTAGTTTCTTTGAGGTTCCACTTCCTGAAAAGAAATGCAGAGTAATGTTGCACAAGAAATGACCGCTGACTTTATAGAAAACTCACGTCGAATCCTATTGTGATAAATAAGAGTCTGCTGTAATTAACCTAGCCTATTCTTTGTTAGACAGGACTAATATTTTCACCTGTTAGAGGCACCTGTAAGCTGAGCTAGAGACCTGTTAATGTTTTTGCAACTTATGTGTTTCAAGAATTGGTCAGTGAAGTTCAGAACTTATTCAGCAGCACATTCTTCAACATAACAGAGTCACTTTCTAACAGTTTTAGTACATTAGTTTCATCACTGATGGCCAGCTATGTGGTATTTGGGAGGACAGTGTGTTAAGATAAAACCTGCACATACACGCAGCACAGTTTTTGAGAATTGGATGCATTGCATATTTACCGATTTCGACAAATCTCTCGACTCTGCAGGTCATGGTGAACTCTTTACGGTGTGCTGGACCTGACTCCTGTGTGACTGTGTATTCTGGCAAACGCCATCCTTTCTGCACCACCAATTCCTGACCGAGAAGCACACAAACAAATACTTACAAACACAAAAGGGCATGCAACTATAAACTGTGCAGATGTTGTTAATAACACAAGGACTGAGAAAACAATGACACATTATTTGTAGACAAATCAAACAGAAAAACACAAAAGTGCTGTAGTTATTTTTGTTAATTCACCTGCAGAGCTCCTACAGGGTTACATTCAGACTGCTGAGAACTGCCTGAGGTCTTCATCTCTGACTGGGAGCTGTTCAGAAGATGAGACATAACAAACACAAAAGAGGAAGTAATGAAACCACACAGATCTCTGCCTTAATGTTTTTTTCTGCTAGTTATGGTGCAATATCCTTTTTTAAATGTGGGTATCTATATATCATATCAACTTTAAAGCCAGTGTTAGAAAGTGTACAACTTAGGAGAAAACTGACCCGTCTCCATCAGTAGACACGTCGACCCCAATAAACCCGTCTACCCCAACACCAACTCCAGCGGGACCTCCAAGGCCTCCCTTGAGCATCTTCAGAGCAGCCTCAGCTGCTTTGTGCTTGGCTGCCTTCTTGCTGGGCCCTTGGCCGGTGCAGCTGATCTCTCCGACGGAGACGCGGAACGTGAAGTTGGGCTGGTGGGCCTGTCCCTCGGCCTTCAGGAGGTCGTACACTGGGGTCTTGCCTATCCGCGTTCCATACTCCTGCAGCAGACTGATGGGCGTCTTTCCGGGATTCACAGCCAGCATTTGCTCAATACTAGACAAAAGAAAAAAACCCATAATGACAAGGACTGCTGAGCAGCTACTGATGCATTCACAAATTGCTGTTAAAAACAACATTCTAAAGATATTCACAGGTGATTCAGACTAGTAATCTTCTCTTTTGCTTGCTGTTTTTCTTGCCCTTCTCTTCTTTTTGAATGCAATCATTACTTCATCGAGACAATTTAAAAAAAAGAGTTTGAGATATTTAAACAACCAGATACATAACATCTATTCAAATTGCACTAATGTTGGTCTCAACCTTGTAAAATCAAATATTCAAAACTAATCAGAACATATTACTGCTTGAAACAATTTCTCCGGGAACTCTGCACACATATAAAGGAGTGTTATGAAGTGCCATGTCAATAAAGTTTTTTCTTGTTGCTGTAACTTGGGCTGCATCCCAACCGCAGGTCTCTGGATTCAACCATCAAAACAGTCAATACAGTTATCGACAAGTGGTGCTAAAAGAATATAATATCATGTAATGGAATCAATACATAACAAAAATGGGCTTTACATGCAAAGGATGTTTAATCACTGGAAGGAAACAGGGGAAGGGTGGCAACTTTATGTTTTACTCACACATCTGTCGCTTATTTACAAGCTATCTGAGTTACGTTTGAACAGACGAAATGTCGGTTTCTCTACGAGAATTACAATCAATAGTTTTGCTGTTGCGCTCAGTCGGGCAATCTAAAGGAGCTAACTATCAGACTGGCTTCATGCTAGCCACTATGCTAGCTTAGCTTAGCTTCCGTGCAGCTTCACCTGGAGCACCCGGAGTTTCTCTTCCAGCTGTCCGATGCTGTCTCGTCGTTCATTCCCTATTTCACGCAGACAGAGCCGACTGGTTTCGGATGGTTAATCCCCCCACCAAAACAGACACTTGCTTTCATTTGACGGTATTTTTCCCCAACAGATAACGAGGCGGCAACATGTAGAGAGCTGGCGAACCCCCCTTTCGCTCCGACAGAGCGCAGCCAAGTAATTCAGTAGCACAGATATGACGAAGGACGGAACCCCGCGAAACTCGAGCTGTCATTGGTCCGTCGACGTTTCGGGGTAGTTCGTTTTGTACACCGGAAATCACCGATGGGAAGTCTATTTCAAAAACTGAGTCCCAGTCAAAAGGAATGCAGCGTTTCTCTACAGCGACCTCTGGGATGACTGCTCATGACAACAACAAAGACAGGTGAAAGTCACTTTAATTCAATCCTCTTAAGAGTTTATTTAACGGTACAATAAACCATATCGTAGTCTCAACGTAAAAATATGCCGGCATTTTAGAAAAAGTAGAGTTCGTTCATTAAAACGTTAGGCATTAAATTGAAATAAGTATGGTAATGTTACACATATTTAGCCAATACATTACGTTTCCTCCATGCGTTAAAATGAAAATTAATTCAATAAACGGAAATATTATAACAAAAGGAGGTATTCGTCTTAAAATTATTAATGTTGTTGCGGTAAATACAGGAAGACACTTTTTTGCTGCTAGCAAGCCAGCCAGCTAGCTAAAAACTTGTATAAAAAGTACATGAAGGAAAAAAATCGAGCTAGTAGCAGTGCCAAATGTACTGAGTACATTTGAGTACATTGTCGAGAGAGTATTTGATTTGCTTGACATGTTTTTTTTTTCCTTTTTCCCCTCTTTTTTTAAATTTAACTGACCCTTGTCTCTATTGCAGTAATCTGCTATGATTAAAAGTAACCAGAAGAGGGCGACAGTCTGTCACTGATCCGTCCATCTGACAAGCTTCTGTCAGTTTTGTCAGTCCTGTGGGGCCTTGGGTTGTTTGGCACCTGCCATCTTCAGGATAGATCAACAGGAAACTCAGGAAATTTCACGAGTTTAAAAAAACTGACCATCCTGAAAGTAAAAATTAGAGTCTGTTTCACTGTGTTTTCCAGGGCAAAATAAAGATTAAGATAAGTGATTACAACACTTAACAGAGTACCAAAAATTTTCTAGAAATGGTCTAAATAACTGTATGGGTTTACACTTACAGCTGGTGCAACAAAAACAAAATAAATCAGCAGTTAAATACAAAACAAGTAAAGATTTAATGAAAAGTCAGCAGGGTTTTGTAGTCTTTACCCTTTAGTATGAGCACTGTGTGTGTGAATGGGTAGAGATGTTTTATTTATTTTCAATCAATTATAGAATAAGGCTACCAACCGACAAATCTAATTTTAGCTGAGTTTCTATGCTTAGTTTGGAGCCTTTTGCCTTGGTGAATACTCACAGGAGTCGTGCAAACCCTTAAAATCTTTGAACCCACATGCAAAGAACCTCCGGCTCAACTAATGTAGCAGCACTTCCATAAAATATTTCAGTACATTTTCCACCTTTCAATCATGTCCTTTATTTCAGTGGCTCGACAATGAATCCCCCAATGGTTCGATCGTAAACCCTCAGCTTGGACTCTGATGGCTTCATTCACTGGCATCAGTGTGTCAGTGTGGATAAGCGTAGTTTGCCAAGTGCAACACAAATTGAACCGGCCATGACAATGAGTAAAGTCGTCTCCCATTTGAACTCCTAAACCTACAATCAAAGCATCATGATTTATCTGTGACCAGAGTATAGCCCCCCTCCTCATTATTCATGCTTTCAGCATTAATTTGATTTGTTTGCCAGGCTCTCATTTGTCATTTGAAAGTAATAATTTATTGACCCATAACATGATAATGTAAGTGTTCTGATTGAGCTTGTGGTTAAATCACTGGATTAGATCAGAAAGGAGTAGTGTTTTAGCAGTTTGCAGCACATCCAGAACGCATGCACATGTAGACACACACACACAATCACACTTTCCTTTTCCCTGCCTCGTCCCGCTGCATTAGTGTATGCGGTTCTTTGGTTGCCAAAATCATCAGTAGATATCTTCAAGCATGGAGCAGTATGAATGCTCTTTTTCCCTCCTTCCACAATATAATGTGTTTCCTTTTTTGTGTGTGTTTTGATCCCTCTCCTGCGGCCAAGCTGTGCTGTGGTGAGGCGCGGGCTCGAGTGGCGCTCCTGTGTTATTTTTGGCAGCAGCAGTGGTTGGTGGCTGTTGAGGAGAGAGGAGACAGAAGGGGGATGGCATGAAGCCCAAAAACCAGAGGCTGTTTAAGGGATTTCTGTCTGAAGGAATTGCTTTGTAATGATCAGAGACTCATTATGGATGCGTGCATGTGTGCACCCATGTATGAAAACACACACACACACACACAAAGAATAAAAAAGGCTGGCATGCACATTTGTTCATTTAACACTTCACAAACACCTCATATACATGTTCTCATTCACAGACCACACAGTCAGAGTTGCTAAATTGCTTAACATGTGACATACTTACTTTTTTTTTTTAGAGAATCCATGTATGATGGAGCTGGCATTTCAATTTCTTGCCTTATTTATTTTCCAGCCTCTCTGTTCCTGTCACATGTGAACCATTTCTTGTTTGTCAGCCACTTTGGTAATGCTCTCTCTCCTCTGTGGGAGTCAGTCTGAGACAGGCCGCCCGCTCAGGCAACATGCAGTGTCAGACATTCACGCTCCTCCCTCCACGCTTCTGAAAACACCATTTGAAAAAGATTTTCTCCGACTCTATTCTTGGCCACAGATCAAGAGAACCTTATTACTCTACTTTATTTATTTATATATTGTGGTGGTGATGTGTGTGAACGTATGCGTGCATGCATGTGTGTGTGTGTGAGTGTGCGGGTGAGTGGTGTGTAATTGTGTATGTATGTGTGTTAACCCACAAAGATATTTCAATTTCTTCAGAATATTAAATAAACATGCAGCAGCAGCAGCAGCAGCTTCAGTGAAGCGCTGCCTGCCAGTGGGTTTTGGGTTGGATGGGTGGCGGTGCTGGTGGTGAAGGGGGAGAAGGGGTTTGTGGCCGTGGCTCTCGGGGGGTGAGGCAGCTCATGGTCAGGGCCCCCGCCGGACACACTGGCGCCTCGCGCTGGAGGACTTCTGAACCACCACACTCCTCCACCAAAACCCTGCCAACCCTGGCTCCCTGCTCCCGCTTCCAACCCAAATCACTCAGTTCTTTCTCTACATTTGACGCTCTCTCTCTCTCTATCTTACTGTCTCTCTCCTCCCCCCCTCAGCTCTTTTTCCTTCTTCAGTTTCCTTGTTCTGTTGATCCAAATCCAGATTAATTTGCTATTTGGCTGTCTTCTTATTTCTCACTTACCGCTGTAGTCTTAGTGGCAGGTTTCTCTGATTGTGTTTTCTCTACCTTTTCTCCTGAGGTTTCTGTGTTTTTGCATATTCACCACCCTTTTTCTGCATTGTCTCTCTAAAATCCCTTCAGTTAAATTGTTCCAAGGAAGCATTTTGTGGCTTGAAGTTTAAAAAAAAAAAAAAAAGAAGGCAAACAAGAATGCTTTGGGCTGTATGTCAGTCAGATTGCCATCTTGATAGTAAAGATTTTCAGACAGAAAGAGCAATTTATGGGCGCTCTAGTATATCTCTGGAAGGGTATTAGGTTATAATTGCCTATAAGTATTTTTCCAACCATCTCTGAAAGAAATAGGGTTATTCCTCATGTCCATAGATGGAAAAAAAAAACTTCATGTTGTGACCAAAATGAAGTAAACCATGCAAGCTTTGCATTATGTGCTCTCACTGTAGGTCCCCTGAAGTGATTTTAATCAAGAAATCTGTGTGTGAAATGGCTGATATGTCGTCATAAGTAAATGAGAAATAATGCTACATGATGAGAAATACTGTGAAATACTGCGATCGCTGATTAAGAGCCAAAGAATGTACTTTATTCAAGCCTTATGGGTGAATGTTTTTCTGTGTATAATTGAATTATAGATGTCAAACGTCTTAAGTTGAGTGGATATGTCTTTACGTGTCACACATGCAATTTTCTTAACTTAATTTTCCCCTGGAAGCAATTTGTCATCCGGAGGCCATTAAATGGGAAGCATATTATCTTTTTAAAGGGGCACAGAGTCACCCACAACCCTCCCACAGTTCCTATAAACAAAATGGCCTCATTTAGTGCCGCATTTGGTGCATTGGGCAGCAAAGGAGGACTCCCTTTAAACTTTAAAGGCAGTTCCAGGCTAGAAAAGGCTGTGACATTGTATGGTTACAGTCTGAAATATGTAAAGCACTCCCAGTTTGATGATGCAAGGCAGACAGACTGCTGTTTGCTTAGTCAAAAGTGAGAGGGTGGTCTAACCTCCATCACTAATGTGATAATGATTCAGGGAGAAGGAACAGGAAGTGGTGCTGTAAGAAACAAGAGTGTTGCATCAGCTGGACTCGGATGCATGTTTCCATGATTACGGCATAAATTAAGAAAAGCACGTAATCACTTAGACACATTTATTGTACTTTTTTTCTGTAACATGCTGTTAGGGTTCAGTATTTTCAGGCTGGATGGCAATACATGATACGAATCCTGGAATTTTCTACAAAGTGGTCTGAATGTTCAGTTGTAAGTCGAAGCCACATTTGAGAAGTCGCAAGCACTTTTATTGAAACAGACTGTAATCAAAATAAAATGCTAAGACCGAGTTTCCTCCCGTGTTTGAAAACATACGGCTGCAAAACATGTAACTGTAAAATTATGGCAGGGCGGGGCGATATGGATAAAATCAAATATAACAATGTTTTTCACCAAATATCTTAATATCAACTCTATGAAAGTATTGAGGGAATGACAACTGATACTTTTACAAAGTAATAACGCCAAAAGATTTTTGATTGATAATAGATAAATGTCAGCAATTTGGATATAATGAATGGTTTAAGGCAAATATTGTAACAGCTAGAACACTCCAGTAAATCAGAAAATAAAGAAATGTGATTGATAAGTTTTTGGCCTAAACTAGAAGGAGATGAGTTGAACAGCCCTAATTACACACTGCACTGTGCAGTTCAATTCTTTGAATTATTGCAAGTCATTGTTTGAATAAAAACATCGGCCTTTGTTTAGTTTCTTATTCAAATCTGTCCAACACCTGCCATACTCACCTGATTTGACACTTTCAGAGTTTTACATCTTTACCAAGATAAAGAAAGAGTGCAGTGGTTGCCGCTGAAATGAGGGGTCATATGCGCCATGTGTGAATGTTGGAAGGGATTATTTTTTCTAAAACTGACTCCTCCTACTTTAGGTATTAAGTTTAAGGTTCTGGGTTTGTTTATTTGTCTCCCTTCAGAGAAATTTGTTTTGTAAACAGGAAAAATGCTGCATGGACAATACAAAAAACATTTGATAAACAAATAAACAAATTAAAAGCCACAATAAATTAACTAAAAACACGTTCGTACATTATTTTATATAAGAAGTTACCAAATACCTTTGTACTTCATGTTACTGGTATTCAGCCATTGTATTACAATATATAGAAACACAAAATATATGATGATATCTAGATCGTATTGACATAATTTATTGATATACTGCTGTGCCTTAAATGCTATTTCCATTCCTAAAAGTGCAACTGATGACTAAAAACGATAAGCAGAGTAGACACAAAGTACATTTGCAAGACAACATGACCTTTTTTTACCTCCTGCTCTTTCTTATCTGTTATGTTTTCCTAAACAGCCCCTGTTTCATTCAGCCTGACCTCTTCTGCCTGACAGGTCATGTTATGGTTCACTCAGGTCAGTTTACCTTTCCCCTTTGCCCAAAAGCCTTATCTTGTTTTTTTCTTATGGCCTGACCGCTGAGCCTCTGGGCGTGCTGACATTCTTCTCTCCCCCCTCCTCCTCTGCTTTGTCACAGAGACCCCATCACACCTGCAGACACCTGTGCTTTTGTCCTGCCCCCCCTTCTCCGCCACCCTGCACTCATAGGAAGGGTTTAAGTAGATGCCTCATGCCTCTGGCTACGTCAGAACACAGTCCATTGTTTTACATGACTATTCAGTTAGGACCAGATAACAACAGGAAAAGGAGGATTCATTAGCATTTTGTTCAACACATCATGATGAGTTGTTCTCTAAACAGCTGGAACTCTCTGGAGTAATTCATTAAGCAAAAGTTTATGTAACTCATCAAGTCTTACGGCCAAGCTAAATACCGGTTGAGTGAATGTAATAAAAACTGCCTTTTCCGTGTTAGTTGGGTCGGAAATGGGCTGTGTGATGACTTTAGCAGGTGTGTCTGGGATCCTCTGGAATAACCTTTTATGTCCTAACAAGTCTGTACGCTGCAGTGATTTAATTCTGTGGAGGTAGCGGGGGGGGGGGGGCACGGTGTGGGCAAACCATATGGAACAGATTGTCCAGCTTCTTCTTCTTCTTCTTTCGCCCCGATGTGTCACTCCATGTATATTTTTCTTTTTACGACCTTATTTGAAGCAACACTTAATGTTTCCTGGCTTTCTAAATAAAAGGAGTAAAAATAAAGCTAAGGCTACAGTATGTCACCACCGCTGCTGAGGGAGTGTGTTTTAAAAGGGTAAAAAATACCAGTAGCAGCAGAGGTTTCAAAAGCCGCTGACCGTCTTCCTAACCCCCCCACCCTCCCTCACCCGCTGGCTGGCCTGACACGCCCTAGCCATACCCCCAACCCTCCCCTCCTCCCGGTTTGCCTTTTATGTTGTGGACTCGACCGTGCGCCCACTTCAGACCACCATAAACATGTTGGTCCCTGATGACAGAGTCGTCCCCGGGACGTTTTATATAAATTGACCTCAACTACAGCTCATTAGAAGCCCTAAATTGGAACCATGCAGCCTGGGAAGTGTAAATGTTACAACAGGAGAGTCAGTAGCTTTGGGGGGGAGGGGGGGGTTCCAGTTGAACAGGTCCTCAACCCTGTGATGTAACTTCTTACATTTACATTAATGTACATATTAAAAAATATACATATTGTTTTTTTTTTCTCTTTTTAGAAGTGGGAAAAGTATGCAGTTTAAGAGGATGTTGAGGGAAAGGATTAAAACATTTTTCTCAAATTGTCATCATCCCCTTGTTAACCATTTAAACCATTTAAAAATGTACTCTTTGAGTAATTCTTCCTCTGGTTGTCTTATAGTACACAGAACATCTGTTTTTGGACTGAGTCAGTCTTTCCCGAGGCTATCTCTGTTTTAATGCAGAGTCCACCCACCTCAAGTATTTTTATTAGTCTGCAGTGTAGCCTTCATGACCTGACAGGAAAACTGGACAGAAAAGACACACGAGTGCCACTTGTCGTGACTTCAGCACGAGCGCAGAAATGTCATCTGCTGCATCTGTAGACTTTGAAAGAAACTTGACGGTCAGCACAGTCTTTTCCTCTGCGCTCGTATCTTTGCATCATGTCTTTCGTCCTGCATCCTGCTTTAATTGGAGTCCTTTGTTTGACCGCCTCCCTCAATAAACAATACAACCACAGCTCCCCTGTCCTAATCCCCTCTTTCTCCTCTCTACTGACTCTGCCTGAGCATCGCTCTCAGTAATTACCCCTCTCAAAGCTGGAGAGTGGAGTAATTGTCTTGAGTGTAACTACAGTGGCTCTGTGAAAGGGGGCCATTGTGTGGAGTTAAGACTTCACCTCAGTGGACGGCTTTGTTTGCGCTGCTAAAGATAATGAAAGTATTTGGTTGGCCACGGTGAGGTGGAAATATGGTAAGATATGAAAAGAGTGATAGTGAGGGAGGAGAGGAGAGCAGGAGATGAAGGGTGGAGGAGTGAGCTTCGTGCTCAAAGAATGACAACATTTCATTTTTAAGTTTGTTTCAAATACCTTTGCATACAAATAACAACAGTGATGAAAATGCTTTGGAAATTTCTTTACTTTTAAAAGCACCAAAAACGTGTTTTAAAAACATGTTTACCTTTATGAGGTTTAGTTATCACTATTTACAGTATCTTATACTCTCATTTCACAAGTCAGCAAACAGTTGTGGTTCAATTCTACCATCAGCAATGACAACAGGAGCAGCTAACTGAGCTCTTATGTTCGTTTCTTTTGAGTGTTGCATCATGGAGATCTCCTTCATTGTGGAAAGCTAAACAAAATGTAGAAAATACATAAAAAAGTAGAAAAATAACACCTAACAATATCTACATACTGTTGTAAATATATAGTATGTACAACAAGGAGAAGTCCTTATTAATTATTACTTTGCCAGGTGTGGAAGAATTCACAATTAAAAGATGATAAAGAAATAGTTTACAAACACACATCTAACTTCAAGATCTATAAATAAATCTTTAAAAACATAACCCCAAGCTCCACATTATAACTAATAAATAAGAAAAACAATTAAGTTAATGCATTTTAATTTCTTTTTTTTTTGGCCAGCTTCAACCATCTTGCTTTTTTTTCCAGGCATTATATTTCCTGCAAGATGCAAGATAACCTCCCACGTGTATAATTTAAGACATAAATTAGATTATTCATGTAAATATGACATTAAATTAGACATAGTACGAAGCAAACAATAGTGGAATGCAAAAACCTTTTACACAACAAAATGTGTTTGGCAACAAGAAGCAGTAAGTTAGACTGTCCATTGATTGTTTCAAGAATCATGAATAAGTATCAAAGTACAGCTGTAAATCAGATTTTTCTCGAGGCATGCAATGCTCCATCAACTCCATCATCCTAACCATAAGTCTCCTTCTAAAACTACTTTCCTTTTGCGGCTTCAGAGATCTTTTCCCTCTGCCTTTGCAGATTAAAATTTCCCCAGTGGTTTGTCTCATTTGAAAGGCAGAAAATGTGTGTATAGGCTAAAATGTGTGCGTGAGTGTGTGAACTTTTGTGTGAGTGCGTGCAGGCAGTTTCCTCTCTGTGTGTGTGTGCATGCATGTATGCGGCATATATATGCTTGCACATTTGTTCATAGTTATGTATGTACATGTATGTGCACATGTGCATGTTATATGTGTTTTTTCATGTATGTGCTGGCTTGCATACATTTGTGCATTGGTTCATATTTGCAGGCTATTGCATTCGTGTTTGGGTGCGTGCACGCGTGTGTGTTAGTGTGTGGTCCAGAGAAAATGAAATAATTGCTACCTGCAACATGTTCAGTCATTTATCATATCAAGTCTTTTCAAACACAGTCCGATATCATATTTGTCTTGAAACCGGTGAATTTTTCCCCACTGAATAAAAACAAGCCCACAAAGTCTCAGAAAAGGAAATGGATGGAGGAATTAATGAAGTCAGATCTCCAACAGTCCACTGCTGTTCTCCACTCCATTAGGTGTGCCGTTCTTCTCATCTCCGTTGGGGATTTGGTCAGCGACAGGGTTGGTGGGTACAGCGCTGGTGTTGAGCTCCGTGGTCTCTTCGCTCCGGGGGTCTGTTTCCCCCTCCACAGGTACAGCTTTCCCCTGCATTGCAGAATCCGTGTGGGTCTTCTGGTGCTTGGAGAGGTGGTCGCTGCGTGTGAAACGCTTGTTGCACAGTAGACAGGTGAACTTCTTCTCCCGGGTGTGGGTGCGCACGTGCCTCTCCAGTTCGTCCGAGCGGGTGAAACGCTTCCCGCAGAACAGCCAGTTGCAAACAAAAGGCCGCTCGCCAGTGTGCCAGCGCAAGTGGGCTTTGAGGTGGGAGGCCTTGCCGTAGACCTTTCCACAGCCGGGGATGTGGCAGCTGTGGACGGGCTTCTTCCTCAGGGATGCAGCCGAGGCCCCCAGCCTCTCCAGCTCCTGGCAGTTGGGGCAGTCACATGAGGACCTGGTGGGCGCACCCCCTCCGCTGTAGCCCCCTGATCCCCTGGCAGGCTTTAGGCCCATGGGACTCTCAATCAGCCCTGTGCTTGGGACAGGCTTGGGCTTGTACATGTCCTGGGGCAGCATGTGCTGGGAGGGCTGGAGGAGGTGTGAGGAGGAGCCCAGCCCCACAGAAGGGTAAGGAGCTGGGTTGAGTGGCGTGAAGTCGGTGCTGTAACTTGGCAGCTGAGGGCTGAGAGAGGCCTGTGGTGCTACAGGCTGCAGGGAGGCCTGGAGACCTCCGTCCGTCTGGGGCTGGGTTGCCGACAGCCAGTTGGAGTTGGGATGGACATCCCACCAGGAGGACGTGGCATTGGCCGGAGCAGCAGTAATGCCAGGGTGGATACCGGCTTTATACCAGGAGCCATAGGGATGCGTCATATCCAGCGAGGTATAGACACTGGTAAGGCAGTCGGCCGTAGCGTGGGCCTTAGACACTAAAAGAGACGGGTCCTGGGAGACGGAGGTTTGGAAGGAGTGGGAGAAAGGGTTATACTCTGTAGTGTAGCCTCCAGCTGAAGGAGGGGGGCTTCCAGTTGGGGTAAGCAGCCCGCCGCCTCCTCCTCCTCCTGCTGTGGTGAAGGAGCCAGTATAGGAGTCCGCCAGGCCACTGCCGTCTGCGGTCCGCCCGTTCTTAGCTGTCTGAAGGTCAGAGGTCATGGTGTAAGGCTTCTTTACTGGAGAAGTGCTGCCGGTCTTTCCGGGTGTAGCCGAATCCCTGACGGGGCTTGTGCTGCCAAACTTGTTACAGGTAGCAGTTAACATAGCCAGAGGACTGGAGCCATAGCGCGTGTCTTCCTGGGGAGGAGGAGGAGGAGACAAGGGGGAAAATGAGACTATCTGTCTGCAGGAAATTGCTGCTTGCCGCTGCTGCTTCTGTCAGTGTCAACTCTAATAAAAAACGTATGTCTGACTGCCACCGCTGGCTTTTTCCTGCTCTCTCCATTTTCAAAAGTGGTCAGGGCAATTTCAAGCAGTCAATGTTTATGCTTATGAAGATTCTGCCCCACTCAGCAAAGGAGATATTCCCTTCCTCCTTTGTTTCACTTAAACCACTGTATACAAGATAGTCTTAACTTTGCATTCATGTTTGTAGCAAAGTTTGATCCTCACAGTCTTGAAGTTACAGAAACATAAAATAATGCTTCAACGCCATTCTATTAACTGCAAATCTCAGCATTAGCAGGCAAAGACATCTTGTCAAACTTGTTTAGTCTAATTACACAGTCTTATGTACTGTTGTTCTTCTTGGTTTTCAACTTATGGCTTGACATTTCCTTTAAACATTCAGAATCTTAACGGCCAATTTCTAAAAAACATTTACCACTTTCAAACAAAACAATTCTTGGGTATATTAGACTGAAACCAGCAGTCAAAGGAAAGCGTAATACTCCATTTTCTAGTATTTGGCTTTTGCATGTGGAGATTAACAACGCAATACAACATATCAGAGTTCCTGCTACCACACAACACACACAATAACTAATGTAAAAATACCATTATATTTTTATAATAATTTCTGCAGAACTTTACAGTGTGTCTTTGGTATATTTTGTTGAGTTTACTGACATTATTTTGTGTCCCATTACTTGCATCATGGGAAATAAATATGTTGGGAAGTTGTTTCACGTTCTTTTTAAGTTCTTGCTCCTCAATCTGGCTCAAATATGATCATATCTTCACGACATTCACTGACTAACTCTCCATTCAGAGGTGATTAGTGGTTACGTCCTTCTCTTGCAACAAGTCCTGGGGTCAGCTCAGTTTTCAGGTTAAGTTATGTGTCATCACACACTTTAAGGTCTTTTATTTCACCTTACAGTGCCTGCTGTCCTCCTCCCCTTTCTCCATCCACTGACCACACTGCTCATGGCCATGTGAGATCACTTCTTATCAAATTATAACTTTCTGTTTGCATGTAGAATAAACTGCAAAGTGGTGGTGGCAAAAAGTTTCACTGTAGTGTTTAAAATTCTATCAGCAGCTCACGCTTAAGTTGTTTTAAATTACCAACCATTAAAAGCTTATTTGTTTCCTAATTAAAGCACATTTTAATTACATATCCTGTTATGTCATGGAGTCGTTTATCATTACTAACAGGTCAAGTACTACAACTGCATTACTTTTCTAGAAACTCTAACTTAAACCTCATTCACACCCTGAAAAGTCAAGATTGTAAAAGAAAAAAGAAGGGGGAAAAAAATTCTACTTACAATTACATTCCCTACCTCCAGAATAGATGCGGCCATCCCTGAGAAACAAAATCCTAAGGAAGCTGAGGGGAGTGGGAGAAGCGCAGCTCAGAGTCCCGGGACACTTTGGAGAAGTTGGGCTCTAACGCGGGGAAGTGTTTTGAGGCGCGGGGAGCCCGCCCCCTAATTACAGGCTCGGGGCTCTTTGAAGACTCGCTAAGAGGCAATAAAAACCCAGAGATGGAGCAGAGTGGACGGAGATTGGTGGATAGAAAGAGGACATCCCACCTCCCCGAGCGGAGCGTGTCGAATCATTTTTTTTTTTCAAGATAAACGCATGAATGGGTTACTCATCAATCACGCACGCGGACTTTATTTCAATTTCACTGGCATTATTTTTTCCACTGGGATTAGTCCAGTGGAGTCTGAGGGTATAAAGACCTCACTTAATATCATCTCACGGAGAATTATCTATAGCTATTTCTCCATAAAGAGCCCTCGCTGTAAATTGTATTCCTGCTATTAGACGCGTAACTGTAAATAAGGAGTGAAAAGGCGACGCCGTTTTCCTGCGAGAGAGGAAAAATAACAAAAGAACATGTAGCCTCGTCCTGCGCCACATAAATCAAAAAAATTAAGCTGACCAAGTCTGTGGTTTCCATCCGAGATTTTATTATTCTGGTTTCAACCCTCTCTCTCTGTTTCCAATATTCTTAAATGCATTTAACTGCCTTTTTAGACATTAACTGTGATGGTTAAAAGGGACTGAGCTGCAGAGACAATAAGCGCACAAGAAAAGGATCGAGTCATTAAATAAAATAAAGAAGAGATTATCGCATCAAATAAAATGAATTCAAACGGGGGGGAGAAAAAAAAGATTCGCAGAGATTTTATTCTCAAGTTAAGACGTTTGATAAAAAAAGAGGAAGAAATTTGAGAGGAAAGCTGACAGAAAGTTTGAAAAATATAAAGTCTTGCCAAAGACGGTGGTATTTCAAAATCGTTTGTCATTACTCACTTTCTGGTTTGGGATAAAAAATCTTTCAAAGGAAATATGTGTTGGCCTCATTTATACCATTTTTAAAGTTTTATCCCCAAACTGTTGCATGTAAGCTCATGGCAGTGGTTTGTTTTCCTGTTAGACTGCTGTAAACTATTTTAAAATTACAACAGGAATCATAACTCCATACTAATGCAATATAAACCTGATTTATTCTTTATTTTTCTCCAGAAAAAAAATAATTTGACAATGCAATGTAATGAACCCATCAAAGATTTTCTCGTTTAATCTCTTAACAATTTTTTCTTTTTGGACTAAATTTGCATATATAAAACAATCATATATGCCATAAAAACAAAAAGGGTAGCACGTATAAAAGTTAATTTTATAAAAAATGTCGTTTTGAACTACATTGACTTTGCATATAAACTTTTTACCCACTCAGTTTTACACTAATGTCACAATAAACACTAAGAAATAAGAAATGACTGATATATTTAAATTTGAGCACTGAGATAAAGAGATAAATAAACATGTATGAAATGAGAAAAATATTCTTTTATTTCATGAGGTTTAACTAGTGTTAATTTACCTAAGATTATTAAACTGTGAGGTTTCTATTGGCTAATAAACTGAATATAAATTTTACCAGATTTTGCTGTGAGAGTCTCTCTCAGGTATATCGGGTTCATTTTTGACCTTCAGTTATTGGTTGAAAAAGTCAAAAAACTCAACTCTGAGTCTCAAGTAAGACAGATTCTCAGCGCCTTTTTGTGGGCGTCTCGTTTTTCTGAAGGAGAGCACAGAAGATTAAAATTGTTGTCAAAAATAAACATATAATTTCTGTCCTTATTTTCTCCTCAATTACAGGGCATGGTCAGAGCTGGGCTTGTCGTTCTGGAGAGTCTGGCCCTCACATGAACACAGGGGCTATATTTGGCAGTCTGCTCTCCAACTGACCTTCATCGCTTTATTTTCTTATTCCAGGAGGGGTGTTAGGAGAAGAACAAAGGCTGGTACATGCGGTAGTTTACACTGTCACACACTACAGGACTGTGCTCGCTCGCAGGCATACACACTATCTATCTATCTATCTATCTATCTATCTATCTATCTATCTATCTATCTATCTATCACCTATATGT
>JAPZDY010000012.1:9645322-9666764 GCA_029783645.1 Ctenochaetus hawaiiensis | reverse complement strand
AATTTAGAAATGAAATGGCATGTAGGGGTGAATCTACATCGAGGTTCTAAAACGATTAATCGTGCAGGCCTAACTTCCACACACACTATCTCGTTAATTTTTGTCCATAAATTAGCCGCATCACTGTTTAAGCCGCAGGATTCAAAGCGTGTGTAAAAAGTAGCGGCTTATAGTCCGGAAATTACAGTAGTGCAGAACTGTACTTGTAATGGATTATTTGTAGATTGTTTTAATGACTTCCTTTACTTAAGTAAGGGATCTGCATACTTCTCCCTCCACTGCCTTTACTTTTACAGTCTTAGAATATACAAACCAGCGTACTTTGAGGCCTGTAACAAAACTATAACTGCGAGTGTTTCTGTCTGTATCGAATTTCTTTTTTCTACCTCTTGAGATCCACTTCAGCTCCATCCGCCACTCACAATACAAAGCCTCTCTGGCTTTTCTACTCTTAAAAGAGGATCGTTCAAAGCTTTATATTTGATGTCTAAGTGCCATAACGATGTGGTTTGGAGGACTGGAGCGATTGTTTATTTATAAGAGACATATTGCTCTGCAGGAGAGGGATAATATCTTCAAGTGGGTCAAAAGAGTGCGTTCGTCTCTGTGCTTGACGGGTGACCAAGAGTATCAGATGTCCTCGTCTATTGAGTGATTGTGTGGAACAGAAGTGAAGTGTTCTTGACTTGTGTTTCCTCTTTTGTAGAGGAGACTGATGTGGGCACTTCCTGGGTCTACTGATCAAGAAAAGAGAGTTGGATTGAGAACCGGCTTAAAAATAGTTGGGTTGTGGATTCAAGCAGAGTTCGAAACCGTCAAAACTAGTGCTTGATTGATGGGAACGGTCAGGGGTTTAAGATTCAGGGAGGCTGCAGCTGTAAAAGAGCTGAAAAAGGCTGTAAGGACTCATAGAAATGGTGTGAGAGTGGGCAGGGCATTGGGAGCAGAAATAGAATGACATTATAGGTAGGTAAAATAAGCAGGCCATACCTAAAGGGGACTTTATTACTTATAACCTAAAACCCCTAAAATCAAAACAAAAAGGCCAAGCCGCACCATATGTGTGCAAGAGGAAGCTCGAGTCGTCTCTCCTTTAGACCACCCAACGCTTCACCCACACATTCTCCTGAATAACACTGTGCAGGACCGAATCAACCAAACTTAACATAGTTCACATGATCCTGGAACTAAATTTAATACTTTCAGTTCATCTACTCTTTTATGACTGAGAGAAACAGGGAACCGCACAACTAAAACAGAAGGATTAGAGGTGCTGTGTTGTGCCATTTCAATTTCTTTTGAATGAAACGCGTCCTGCGGCTGAACAAGAGTTGAGACAAAACTCTCTTAATAAAGGAAGATGAGACAAAAGTCAGTTGAAGAAGAGACGAACAATTTCTCCACAATGACTAAGTCTACTCGAGTGCAAATGTAGAAATTCTCCCAAAGCTCATGGTGCTTTGACTGAAAATAAAGAAGAAACCTTCCTCCCCCCCTACTTTCCTGAAGCCACAGCATGTGGTCTACTCTGTTGCTGCTCTAAAAATGGAAGGCGGGCGGCCTCGGGAGAAGCCCAGAACAGCCTCCACCGTAATGGCCGTGTGGGTGTGGCCCCTCGTAGATGGCTTTTGAGGGGGCCCCTCCCGGACGCCCGCGCCCCTTGCCAGCGCCCAAGGGCTCCAGGCTGCCTGACCAGAGACACCGCGATGCGGCCCACGCTGAACCCAGGCCGAGCCGGGCTATGGTGGGCTGGGCTACGCCAGGGCCAGGACAGGCTGCACAGCTGCTCCATGGCAGGTTCCTGTGCTCCTGCCCTCTGCTGGGGTCACAGAGAATTAAGACGACGGAAGATGTCCGAAAAAAATGAGGGAATGAGACATTCAAGTGTGACTGATCCGTTCTGAAATCTGTCAAAGAAGGCAGGTGCCTCACTGACAAGCATTTCAAAAATCATATTTTCTATGGTGTGTGTTTATTTGTTGATTTTATTCATCTCCATCTAAAAGTTTTAACTGTGATACCATATGAAAAAAACAGATTCTGTCATCTAATAAAAATAGAAAAGAATACAAGAAAAAAGATTAAAAAACATAATATTTCACATGTTTTACATGTAGGGTTTAGTGTTCAAAACCTTATTGATGACATTTGTTTGACAAAAACAACATAACAGTTACAGCTGAATGTAACATTTCTCTTGTACTGTGCAGTAAGAATTATTTTTTAATACTATAGTGTGATAGATACTAGAGTCTTTCAACTTTATACTATTTTGTGGTTCAATTTGTCAGCATTTTAGATTGAGGAATTGCTGTATTTTTTAATCTCACTGCTGTTTTTATCTAATTATCTAAAAAATAAGATTTTTACACACAAACCTTCAATTAGTCGATAAAATATGATTCACTACTGTAGTTCAAAGTCCTGTCAACAGGCAGAAAAAATGGAGCAAACGCTGCAACAGTAAACGCTGAATACACATTCATTGATCATTAATAATAATAATAATAACTCTGTGTATGAAAACATAACACTTGAGTGCTGATAATACTGTACTTTTAGTCAGGTAACATTTTTGCATGAACTTGTACTACTTGTAATTGAGTATTATTACACTGTGGCATTGCTACTTTTAGCAATAACATTTAAACACTGCCTCCACCAACGCAACATTTGAAGTCAAAACAAATACAGTTCACTTCTGCAAAACACAGACAGTATGTGCAGTCAGTAGTAGGTGCCTGGCAAAGACTGACGCCAAAAAATGAGAGAATGAAATGAGCTGGTAAGCTATGTGCTACCATTTCCACTGTTTTAATGTGGTGAAGACAAGGCTTTAATCCTTAAAAGGATCTTTGGCAGGTCAAACAAACACAGTGCAATTCCATGTACGCGTCCTGTAGAGAAGTAGCCTGTCATTGAAGGAAACAGACAGCAACAAACCCTGAGGAAAGCTGCACATCTAAGCTAGTTTTTTCACATCTCAAAGCCCTGTCATGCAGAGGAAACTAGATTTTTGATGAAGCTAATCCTATTGTGTTCCAACACATCTTATCAAAGTTCCTCTGCTGCTGATCGTGTTGACTTTTAACCTCCTGGCCTTTCCAGTTGAGATGCACCAACCTAGTGTTAAAAACCCCTGCAGAGTCATTGCGAGTTTTTTTCATGCAAAAACTGCACATCTGACGGTAACGCGGCCTGAACGGCGATAGTGAGTGATAGGGTGAAGCCAGCCAGTCACCTTCTGGTTTGAATCAGCGGAAGGGGGGGGGGTTGCTCCCGGTAGGTTGGCTTTTATTGCTTCTCCCCTTTGGTTTTAAACAGATCTGCCTGTTTGTGGAAGTGTGGCTGGCGGTTGGCTCCTCAGCTGGCAAGGCAGCGGCGTTTAATTGCTCTTTGTTGTGGCGGGTCGGGGGAGAAGGAGGCCCTGTGGTCGCCGCTGCACAATGGCGCTCTGGCCTGCCAGCGCACACACACACACACTGAGACACACATGGATGCACAAAAAAGTGTGCTATGCATACTTGAACACACACATCGATGAGCTCACAAGACCAGAAGCACATATGTGTACCTAAGTAAGCATATTTCAGTTAAAATCCCCTCCTCGTAATTGCTTTATATTCTTTATATCCTTTTCTTCTGAATAAAATAAGATGTCACGGCTCACAAGCCACCAAATAATAGTGCACAAAGGGAAACTGCTTAATGGTGTAACAATGTTGGTTTATAACCGATTAACTGAGTGTTAGAGCAAATAAAGGAGGACTTACGGGGAGAATAAACAGAAGCAGCATGGTTTGTATATTTGTGCTGTTCTGTGAATAGGCAAGCATATAATTATCACATTTACAGGGAAGAGCTGCTGAATAATGGGTCATAGTGGATGTAGTTGAAGGGCTGTGTATCCTCCCTGATGGGCCCCTCCCAGAGTGTGTGTATATGTGTGTGTATGTGTTTGTGCTTTATGACTAAGATATTATATTTCAGCGATGAGCTAATGTTTGAACGGTGTGCAGCAATAACAAACCGGGTCCCATTCAGATCCTGATAGACCATTTCTCTTAAATGTGTATTCAACATTGTCGATGACGCAGTTTAGTTTAATGTAGTTTCACCTTCCTCCTTCTCATGTTCACCGTTTCCAGCGATGCTTTCGTCCCAGCCAAAAGTTTCTTTGCCTTGTTTACTTTTCCTGCAGCCCCTGCACGTGTGTTTACCCAAATCTGAAGCATTCTTTTTTTTTTCCTTCTGCCCCTCCGTCATGGTGGCTTTTGTGCTCCACTGCGGTGAGTTTTGTGTATTTTCGTGTAATTTACTCCTACAATTGGGCCAATGATGTGCTTTTTGTGTGCTCTGACCAGCCCACCCCCTCCTCCCCTCCATCTCCATCCATCCATCCCTCCTTCTCCTCCACCTCCTCCTCCTCCTCCCTCCTAAAGAGGCTCTTTTCCGTTGATGCACTTACTGTAAAGTGTTCCCTCTGCCTCCGTCGCTGACCACATCAACTTGGCCAATCACTGATGACTCATTATACACATATAAACAGAACAAAGCACAAACAGTCATCACAGAGTTACTGCATGCGTTTACATAGCAGCACAGCAGAGTGTCTCTCGGCTCCCTCTATCTCTGTTTTTCTTTTTCAATGCCCCCTCCTCCCCAAAACACACACCATCTCGGGCTCTCTATGTATTTCCATTTCAGTGTCTCTCTCTCTCTAACACACACACAGCATGGGGTGAGCGTAGAGTGAACAGAACGCTACACCACTGTAGTTTTTGGAAATGAAAATGGAAACTGGCACCAATTAGGGAAACCAATAAAGTAACCTCAGTTCTATGCGCCTGCCAAGTGGTAGAGGGGGATTCGACTGGAGAGTATACAGTTACATCCAGTCTTTAGGTTATCATCCAGATAACATCATCCAGTTTTAGACTATTTGCAGTGCAATTACATCTCTGGTGCTGTCCTCTTCTCTGCTTTTACGGGACATCATCTCAAACTGTTTTTTCTTTTTTTAATCAGCTCTCAGTTTGCCCATAACAAGGCAAAATTCAGCCATTTTAACAGCCTTTCATTAGGTAAGTCAATGTTTACATCCACTGACAGCACTGCTAAACAGCACCGGAGCAGTAAGAGGGTCAGGATTTGATTTATTTAAACACTTGCTAATTGAGATCTTCATGGCTGCCGCCATTAATTGGTTCCTGCAGAATGCTGAAGATAAGAAAGGAGGCAGATGGGCGGTAAGTTTAATCCTGCCCTAGTAGAGACGCAGTAATTAGGTAATGATCCTGTGGCCCTCTGGTGCCGATGTGGTGTTGAGAGAGCAAAGGAGAAAGGAAAAGAGACAGAGAGAGAGAAAGAGACCTGATCTTTAGGAGAACCACTAAATGCTGCCATATTCATCCACGGCAGTGACGCCATGCCACACGCCAGTCATCTGATTAGCCACACGCATACACACACACACACAAAAACACTCACTGACACACACACACACACACACACACACACACACAAATCAACATAAAACCCCTCTGTCTCTCTTTGTCTTAAAAGCACACACACGCATTAGGTACAGTGGCTCACAAACCTCCACAAATACAGTGGCTGAGGGAGCTGAGTGACTGCCTGCAGGCAAATAAAGAAAACATCTTCACTCTCACACAGACAACAAATAAAACACTAGCAGACTGAAAAACACACTGACAGATCCGACAACATTTGATTTGCAAACGGCTACAGAAACGAGCTGCAAATTCAGGAAACACATGCAGAAATAAAAACACTACAAGCTCAAGTTTTTAAAGGTCCACGTTACCTTTGTCAAATGTATCATATCACACAGATTCAGACAGCTGTGGTGACTGTGACGGCAGTTCAGGAGAAAGTAAGGTAATGTTATTACCCACACATCAAAGCCAGCGTGAGGAAGAGGTTGGGTTGGATGGATGGCTCAATAAAACATCACACTTAAACATGGGAGACTGCTCCTTACTTCTTGTTTCCAACCAACACTGGTAATTTTAACCCAAACCATGATCTTTCCCTGAATTTAAGCAAGTCATTTATATGCCTAAATCCAGGCCTTACCAAACCTAAACCAAAGTATTTTCACATCGTAAAACTGATTTATTTTTTTAAAAGTGATTTGAAACAGTTTTGTAAGGCACATTCAGATGTTGTCGTCCTGTCAAAGGAGGCAGAAACTCCTCCATGTGTCATCTAACAAACAAAATCATTTGACTTAACCAGTTAGTTGTCGACTACTTTTTGAAAGTTTGGCATTATGGCCTTCAGCTTCTTGTTTGTTTGATCCAGAACTGATCATATTGAGAGGATGGAACTGAGGAGGATAATGACTGTGCAGTGTCGTGGTTGCAATCACTCAAACAGGCAACGCCCTTTATTATGCATAACTTTAAGCATTTATATAATTTTAAATAAACTAGTTATATAAAATGTAGCCTTCATACACTGTTATGAACAAACATATTAGCTAAAGAGTCAAAAAAGTTATTCTAACAGGCAGACATGGTAATTTCCGCTGTTGTTGGGTATTTTAATATGATTCCCTGTGAGGATGACTAACTTTTGGAGCAAGCCTCAAGTGGCCATTTGAGGAACTGCAGTTTTGGCACTTAGTGTTGCCTTAATTTTTTTGTTTTTTTTATTCTCCCAGGTGAAAGTGACTAAGTCCAGGACACAGGACACTGCTGTTCATTTTCCTTTTCCGACTGATCATCAATGTTGGTTTGTTCAAACCTTTCTCTAACCTCAAACAAGTTTTTATTATTGCTACCATGACAACTAATGTCCATTAATCTAAAGTGGTCAGTTTCATCCAAACCACAATGTTTCCCTATTCTTTGACTCTCCTCTTATATTAACACAAAACACGATCTTATCCTTATCCAGATTGTGTTTTTATGCCTTATCCCAACCTTCCTCACAATAGCATTTTATTCATAGGACATGTTGAGATACTGGCTGTACATCTAGCATCAGCCTTTCACAATAAATACTTGTGTTTTCATTAGTTTAGGTCTAATTTCCGTTTTTGTGTAGTGGTTCTGTGTTTGCCACGTGCGGTAGGTCTTTCGCAATTTTGCATGTGTTTTATTTGTGTGGAGAATTTTTTCTAAGTGAGGCATATGAGTCGTCAGAGTGGTAAATCTGTTTTTTCCTTGTTTTTTCGCCCATCATGTTTGCTTAACTCGCAGTGCATTGAGAAGCCTCTGCCTCCATTCACACACATTTATTTGTGGGCATGAATACACAGATGACACAGTATGTATTCATGCTGCTAACTATGCAAAAACAACTTTCTCTGCAACTAAAAATATTGCGATACACAGAGTCATATCCAAAAAAGAGAAACTTGTAATGCATTTAACTCGCAGACTCGCACACAAATAACTAACACGCAGGAAAAAAACACACTGACATGTGCAAACACCCGGTCCAAAGTCGTGCTGTTGTGGGTGATTCAAATATATGCACAGTCATAAGCGTCTCTGTGTTTTCTTTTCACGAATCCTCCCTCACAATGACTCATGTGTCCACTCAAATTTTTTTTTGTGTTATGAAAACAATTTCTCTCCGGACAGCAGTTTGTTTTTCATAAGAAAAAAGTCCCAAAAACCAGTTCTTCTGTGGCTCTTTGTGAGCATCCATTTAGCCGTATCCTGACGTTACCCCCATTTATTTCTCCTCTCTTACTTACCCCCTAATGTTACTCCTCCTTCTGCTCCTTCTGTTCTGCACCATCCACCGTTTCCTGTCTTTTTTTTTTTTTACCCTTTCCTGTCCTTCATCCCTCCCTCGCTCTCTCCATCCCCACCACCCCCTCTGTCTCCCCGTCTCAGTCTTTTTTTTGGCTTCTCTGTCTCCCTCTCCCTCTCAGTTGGACTCATGTGGGACTGATTGAGCTCGAGGATCCAGCCCTCATCAAAGGCCGAGTGTGGTTGAATGCGAGCAAGCCACTGAGGCTCCAATCTCGCACTGGTTAATGAGCCCCCTTCCCCCCTTCCTCCTCCTCTTCTTCCTCACCCCCCACCCCCCCCTCCACACACAGCCCCGGCATCCGTCCAGCGGCAAGCGCATACAACACAACCCCCCCCTCCATGCACCCCCCTTTGCTTTTCTTTTTCCTTTTCCTCCACCCCCCCAGCCTCTCCACACTTCACTTCACTCATATCTCTCCTCATTCCCGCCGCCTCTTTCTGCTTTTTCATTCATTGCTAATAGAGCTTCCTCCTCTTCTCTGTCATTCATCTATATTTCACCATTTCAATTCCCAAATTTTCTCCTCCTTTCCTCTTTCCCCCCCCCCTCTCTCTCACTATTTTCCCCTCAGTCCCTCCGCTCTCCATCAGCCGCGGTCCCTCCTCAGGCTCAGCTCCAAACCGAGGCTGGCGTCTGTCTCTCCGTGTCCGACCCCCCCCCCCCGACACACACACACTCCTCCTCTAACCACCACCACCATCACTGAGCTGATGATACATACACTCTCTCGCTCTCTCGCTGCGGACCCTGACTTTAATCACCGCTCCCTGCTGCAGCCGCACACTTGTGCAAATCCACAAACTGTGTGCACACGCATAAGCAAAAAGCTGTGCACAGGTGGGCAACTTGCAAGCTTCCCCATTAATGCACACATGCTTGTAAACACACACACACACATTGGCATAATTGTACTTAAGCATACATGAATAATTTATTTTTTCCGCCTTCGGTCCTGTTTTACTGTAGAGAATCAATTTACATGAATGTATGACTTCAGTGGTACGAAGGAACAGCTTTTTGATTGTAATCCAGATGGTAACATGGTTGTTGGTCATTAAAATTCAAAAAGGAGAGTGAAGCTTCACAGCAAAGCAGTGAAGAGATGATACAAACGATCTTGTGATTGAATATTTATAACCTGAACTGTTGGAGACATCAGGAAAACTTTATGAGTGAATAAACAAGATACAGCAGGTTAAACATAATAGGATGAAGCATGAGTAACTATGAGATGATAAATTGTTTTGATTCAGGAATGTATTCTTATTTAAAATAAACAAAAATGTTTGTCGTATACCTGTATTTTCTTATTTTCAGGCTTGACTTTGACAGACACTTCATTCATTATTGGGGCTACGGCAGCTGGTCATAACATGATTCAAAACTGAATGCTAATTGCATCAAAATTTTTAAAGCTTCTTTAACATTTCAGTGAAGTTCATGTGTAGGTTTGTGTATGAGCTGCAGATTTGGTCTCATAAAACAGTGATTTTTTTAAAATTACTCTTATTTACTAGTTAAAAAAGTTGTCAAAGTTACATTTTTAAAGAAAATAATTGACATTTCATATTAATTTACTTTCACAACTGCTCACAACAGGTCGTAACGGTAGAACTTTATTTGTCTGAGCACAAATGTACAACAACCAGTAACATAAGTAAGTAAACCACATCCAAATGTCTAAAAAAAACTTATATTCTCAAATTACACCAAAGCTTCTCATAATGCAATGAATAACCAGGTTTATCTTTTCAGTATTTTTAAATACACATCAAATGAATCACATGAATTATCAAAAACTGAGTAATTTAAAATATAATAAAATATTTCTCAAATCAAGCGTGGCATTTAGATGCGCCTGTTAAGCTAATATTATCTCTCGACTTTAAAATAATTACATTAGATAATGTTAATAGACTAATGAGCTACTTTACAGGCCGTCTGAGTGATGTTAAGCCTAAAATATTGATACAGTGTCGTTCAAAGGGTAACTGAGAGCGTCATATCACTGTTTGTGCCCTAGTTGTCCATCAGTAACTTTACTCTTCTACTTAGCTAGTTTCTTTTTTTTTACTGCCACTGTCTGAGGTTGTTTATCGCGTTGCGTGCCTGAAGTGATGAGTTGCAATCTGACCGAATCAAAATGTAATGTGTAATTTTTTTTACGCTTAGCTGCGGTCAGATTATTGTTGCAGAAAAATACCTTTGACTCACCACTCAGTCCCTTGGTTTTGGGCAACAAAGACACGCAGTCTGGTGTGGTGTGCCTTTCTTTGGGGAACCATCTTTGGCAGAGGAAACCAACATTGCATCGACATCAGCATGCAGAGCACATTTGACAAACAACAGCCAAGAGCTTTGTTTCGTAAATTGGCAAACTCGACAAATTAATAAATTAGAAATGGTAATCCAAAGGCAAATGTTGTCAATCTCATCCAGCCAGCAGGGGAAATGCCATCTGTGAACAGATGATCTCACGGAGTATTTTGTTACATATACAACCTCAGATTTCTCGTCTTTGTGCAACAGCTATTATTTTTTCTCCATATAATTCTTACTTGGTTTTGTTTGATTTTATTCTGTTGTCTAACAATGTATATATATACATACCATAGTTAAAAAAGAACACACAAAAACCCCCGGTTATTCTTACTTTTTTTTACAATACAATCCACAATCCACTGTGTCATCTGCATTTGTTTAGCGTTTGCTAGCTGCCATCTTTCTTCCATAAAACGCTGCCAATCCGCTGCGAAACACTGCCCATGTATCATCACCTTCACACTCAGCCTCACACCATTTCTGGCCCATCTCCCGTCTTTGTTGTTTGTGGTTGTCTGGATGAGGCGGAGGGGGGAAAGACCGGCAGTCAGACCACTGCATATGTTTCGAATCCCCCCCCCCCCCCCCACTCTTTGCAGACCATCCCACTGCTCTCTTGGCCTCCTCGTGCCCTCCAGTCTCTCCACTGCTCCTCTTCTCTGTTCTCCCTCCTCTCCTCTCCTTGTGTGTCCTTCTCTACCCGAACGTCTGCCAAATTGCCCATTAGACTTTCTATTTGTCTATCTGCTGGCCTGCCTGTCTGTGGCGTGGCAGTCAGCTAAAACTATCCTCCAGTCCACGCCAATTACACCATGGGAGACCACTTCTAACATTTTGTACTACGCGGCTGCCAGAGGCCAGCTAGGTCCACTTCCTACACACACACACACACACACACATGGCTCACACACACTCACACATACACAGACACACACATATATACAATATGTCCTGAGAGGAAACTCTTTATTGGGATCCTGAAACATACACATGTCCATGCTTCATTGCATGTTTGCTGCATCCACAGAATTCTCTCCTAGTGATAGAAAAACACTGTTCTGTAAGTAAACGCTGTTGTTTGTTATTGTTTGAGGAACTGAGGAATTCGTACAAATACATTTAACATTTGTGAACATAAAAGCTCCTCCTCCTCCATCCTATATTTGGTTTATTCTATGTTCATCATGTAGCTGAACATAAAACTAGAAAAACATACTTTATACGGGTACGACATTACATCTGGTTTTACGCTCAGGGAGTCCAACATATATAATGTATATTATATGTGCTTTTTTTTTTTTTTACATATCTTTTCAGAGACATACGAAAAACCAAAAAAACCTCTCCTCTTCCAAGAAAAACTGACTGATCAACCTCACACATTTCCAGTACAAGACAGTGACCAGAAGAAGTCAACAATGTGGTCAAATGCTTAGCTAAACATTGTTGTTATATTTTGTAATAAAAGAGAGAAACCCTACAGAACCAAAAGGCCCTCTGAGAGAGAGTTATTAATATCCTGTCAGTGGTAAATTAGCTGTACGTGCATACACATCCCTGCTCCCTCTCTCTTTGTTTTGTCTAGCAGTGGCCCTTCCATCACCACGACTGGCTGAGCGTGTGTCCCCCTGTAGCGGCGAGACTGAGACAGCATGGTCATAAAACTGCTGACAGAACTGGAAAACAAATGGAGCCCATATATAGGACATGTGGACATGAGTGTGGCCTCCTGGAAGGATAATCTGCAGTCAAGAAGCGGGGATGTGTTTGTGTGTGCTGAATCTATATGTGAGAGAAATAAACTGAGGAAGCATTCGGGACCGAGTCACATGTCTGGCCTGAGAAATGGTGAAAGGATGAAGATATGAAGGAAGAAACGAATGGAAACTGTCTGTCTGTGCAAAAATAACGTCTAAGCAAGATGAATGAGATGGATGAACAAAAGGTGCCAATATGTCTATAGCTACAGTATGAAGCGAAGCCACACACGGTGAGAGGATCCTCTTCTCAGTGTTGGTGAAGTCCCACCGATGACAGGGGCGTTTGCTGACTATAGTGGCTGTAGGACAAACTAATTAAAGACAGTCTCCAGTAGGTCACAGTTTAGTCTGTAGTGGCCCCTAAAAGAGACAGAGTGGGAGTGAGTGCACAGAGACAAAGGTGAGAAGAAGAAATAGAAACAGAAAGGAAAATGTAAAAAAGATTTTTCATCGTGGTAAAGTTTTCCTTGATGCATTGGTGCGAGAAGTTTTCAGTTGCTTCGCTTAAAGCTGAACTACGTGTTATTTTTTCTTTAACCACTGGATCAAATGATGTACTGACAAAATGACAAAGAATAGCCTCCTGACTTTACTGTTGCCTTCAGCTCTAGAAAGTTTTCCACGTGTTTGGTGCATTGTTTTGGTTTTCAAGGCCTCAAATTCTTTTCTCAACAACAACTCCCAGCAGCAGCAGCAGCAGCAAGCAGATGTTTTCAGCTGTAATAAATCAAATTTACACTCCTTGCTCAGCACCAAAGTGGCAAAAAGATAAATAAGCTACTAGCTGACAAAGAGAGTCAAACAGCTAGCTTTCAGACACTGGTGGGAACCAAAATAAAGCTAAAAGGAAAGTGTATATTGGATATAAATTCAAGGATTCAAGGAGTTTTTATTGTCATTCAACACATGTTAAACATGGATAGAACGAAATTGGTTACCCTGGTCCCGGTGCAAGCCCAAATATAAGAAATAAGAATAAACAAATATATAGAAATATAAGAATAAAAAAGAGAATAAAAGAAGAACACAATCAACTAGCCTTTATAATAAATAGGAGATTGTTCTGTGCAATAAAGATATTTGTAAATAAATGTCAGTGCAGCTCTCTAGCTGCTGGATGTGTTAATAAGCAATTTTTTTTGCTTAAACGTTTGCCCTTAGATGATGTGAGATATTCTTTTTTAACTGGTTCTGCCGCCCCCAAGTGGCCAAAAAAGTAAAAACAAATGCAGATTTAAAGTAAATCTAATGTGATTAAAATTCAGTTTAAATAAAAAGATATTCTTTTTACACACATATGAATGTTTTTTTCTTAATTTGCTATAATTAAATTTTTTTTTAGAATTTTTTTAAATCCTTGTCCGTAATTTAAATAAATATAACTATCAAACAAATGTAGTGTAGTGAAAGCACAGTATTCTAAATGTTGTGAAATATGTAGAAGTAGAGGTAAAAGTAGCATAAAATTAAAATACTCCAGCAAAGTAAACACAGGCCTACTTTTATGATGTTCTTATTAAAAATACTGTGAATTTATTTAGCTACTTTCTGCTACTGAGTGGAGGTAAAGCACACTTGACATTTGATAAGCATTAGACGAAGTTAATGTTGGAAATAAATTACCAGAGAATACAAACTTTATTAGCAAAGAGTTTGAGGTTTTATGATTGCCTGTCATAAGTAATACTCAGACGTGCACAACAAACCGACTGCAGATCAATGCAGCTTTAGGAGGTTTATTTCCCTGGAAGTGGATCAGACTACATCATGCTCTAACTTTCCAACTCGGTTAAAAATTGTGATATATTGGAAGCCATACGGCTGAGGAAGTTTACTCTGCATGAGTGCCATCCCTCAGTGCTGGTGTAGGCTCCTGCTGAAGTCTGCATATCCTGCTCGCCGCCTTGTTAACCCAGAATACCCTAATGACTTCCCCTCTCTTGCTGCCGAGCCGCACTGTGAAGTCATCCATGTTTCCATGCAGCCTAAAGTGAGGAGAGGAGAGGAGAGGAGAGGAGAGGAGAGGAGAGGAATGAGGAGGGAAGGAAAGGAAAATAGACAGGATGGAGGACAACTGTCACCATTAATGAGGTGTGTCCTGATGGCATAAATCCTCCTTAGAATAAGCATCATCTGAGTGGCTCTGTCCACCATCGAACAGCCCACATGCAGCACGTTATTATACTCAGAACCACATATAGGACCATATCCTGCCACACTCAGCTGTAAAGCTTTAATATTTCTCCTGACTCCACTTCTCAAGTGTGGAAAAATAGTTAAATAACTGATTAGACTCATTTATTGCGTTCCCTTTGAGGGAAATACAAAAAAAAAAGAGAGAGAGAAAGAAGGCGGGAATGTAAGAGCGCTGCCTCTGCAGGCCACAGAAATGTTAGCACAGTTTTACCGCTGTTTTACATCACTGTCAGCCTGTGAACAATGAAGCTGAAACCTCACATACTGTATGGATGATTCAAGCTTAAGGAACTTACAGCTAAGAGTAGTGGAATTTGGATATCAGTATATAAGCAGCACACTACACAAAGAGGTAGTGTTCGTTATGTATCAGTGCCTTTGTATGTTGTAAATCTCATAGTAAAACTGAAAAACAACATATCCGTTTTTTAATCTTATTTTTGTTATTTCAAAATTTTGGGTATATGTGCAGCCTACAGTCTGTCTTCAATGTGTATGGTTTGAGCTCACAGTCAGCAATTTGTTGTCGCCATCTTGTGGTTGAGTCTGTCACTCATTTCTCCTTTCATATGATTTATGCACATAAATGTGAGCAAGATTGCAAACAAACACACAATAATTTTCCAATGCATGAAGTAGCATATGGCATTTGAGCAAAACAAATAAATATGATAAAAATTAACAGACACACACTTGCAAGAGAACAAATTTAATCATACAAAAGTAACAGAGATATTATAAAACTGAACGAACAAAAACTAAAGCATACAAATTCACAGAGATGTCAGTGGGCCACAGGGCTTTTTCTCACTTTGCAGACATGTTAGAATGTTTTCAGTGAAAAAGGCTTAAGATGCATCAGAAATGCAGACGTGTGCAAACACTATAAGCTGCATGTGTTACTTTGCACAAACACACATGGTAAAAGCCAACAATTTCCTGAGAGGGTTGAAAGCACATTTCCCACAAGCATTCTAGAAAGAACATGCTATACTGGCATCACATGAATGTATCACATGTCTGCAGTGTAGATATGGATGGAGGGAGGGTTAATAATAAGCAGAAGCGCAACACATTGCAGGGAACACAGTGAACTTAGTTGCTGCTGTAATGAGACTCTGAGTAGGTGGTTGAAATGGCTCTCTTGTTCCCAGTGATTTTCTGTAATTTCAAAATTTGTTATTGATTTTAATAACAACCCAAATGAGAGATCTGATGATGCTTGGACCTGCCAGCTCTGTAAAAGAGGGGAACGCCTGACAGTTTAATATTTTTTTAGCCCTGATGTTTATGCAATAGCTACTCTAATATTAAGCCAGAAACAAAAAAAGCCAAACCTGCAACAAGTTTACTGGGCCTTTATTTTTTTTATTGGATCTGCCTAAATAAACTCCCCTGCACTGGGTTGCACTGGGTTGATTGATTGTGAATCCAGTTGCCAGTGAAGTGTCCTTTAACAGGATGAATGATGTGCTTCAGGCCTGCTGGTATTGATGTGTAATTGACAGAGCGTCTCTTGAGCTGAAACCCAGCAAATACTGTCATTTGTTGAAGAAAATGTCAACTTTTATTTACATTTCAGTCTATTCACCATGAGCTAAGGTCATGAAGCCAATTTTGCATTCTTTTTAATTGTCTGCCGATGTGAAAATGTCAATGTAAACTCAATTTCTCATTCAACTTCATTACAGTTATAGAGTGGACTCACATGGGAGCACCTGGAAATCTGTTGTCGACAGAGTTTCTGTTTTAATTTCAGACAGGGCAGCAGTGATGCAGCTTTGAACATTAAATCTTATCATGTATGGACAAACTGCAAATGATTACTGATTAAAAGGTTAAATTTTTATTATATTGGAAGACCAGGCAAGGACAGAACCATTGTTGCAGCTTCAAGCTTTTGGTTTTCATCATCAGGAGCAGGTAAAATAGTAGTTAATTCATACCAAGTGTGCAGCTCTTTATTAATTAGATTGATGATGTCACAGGTCTAAATTTAAAGCCTGAAATAACAAGAAGGTTTTCTGTCCTTTTGGGAGGAATTTAAATTTCATGTTAGACCTGAATTAATATAATTGCTAAATAACTTCCTATGCCAAGAAAAAACTGTAGAAGTTGTTTCTGTAAAACAGGTATTGAACATTTGTATCTAATTGTATTGCCCTTCATATTTTGTATTTTTCGTACAATTTTTTTTCTTAATAACTTACTTAAATTTTACTCACACGACCTTAACAGCTCTAAAGCCCAGTGATGTGTGGTCTCCTCAGCTTGTGGCTTCCTGTTTATGAAAAATGCAACATCAGTTTTAAACCTCACAAAAGTCTCATTGTACATTTGAACAAAACACTTCTCTTTTACCAGCAATGCTATGTGTAGTTAAGTGATGTATTTCAGTACAATTAAAGGTACATGTCCTTTACTTGAGGTCCACCCTTTTTATTCAATGTTATTATTACCACTCCACTACATGCTAGATATTATTATTGTATTTCATTGTTAAAATAGTGAAGTTTTAACTCCACTACATACTTTACAGCTATATAGTTAGCTTCTTTTCAAATGAGGCCCACATTTTTTCATACCCTTCCTGATCAGCATATTTAATGATTTTTATTTAGATTTTTTTCTTATAAACTGAAGAATTAAGTGTTCCTTACTGTGCTGATAAATTTATTCTACCTCCTAAGATAAATAAACTGAACTTTCTCTGTCAGGAAACATTTTTGTGCAAAACATATATACCTCATGTAAGTTTTTAATAACTTAAAATTTAAATTTTTAATGCTAAAGAAAGGTTTTAAAGGCATGACATTCACTTGTGGATGAGCAGTTTAAGTTTTAGTTTTTACTTCAGTAAATATCTGAGTTCTTCCTCCACCACTGTCAATAATATACCGGACATTAATCATTAACCCAAGTAAAAAGGCTTCACAGGTACATGGCGGACTGTGTGTGTTTTGATCTGGCGCCCCCTTGCGGCGTGACGTTGCTGCTCCGACACTCTTTCCGACACTCTTTTATTATTGGTTCAAAATGTCACCGTCGCATTCTTGACCAATGGCATCCGCTGTGACTCCGTCTCGCGGAGCCTTGTTTTGCATGCACGCCCCTCCCTTTTCTTTTTGTCACGCACTCACACGTACGCGCGCGCACTAGGACACACCATACACAAACACACACACACACCCCAACCCCCTGTGATGCCCACCACTCCACGGCTGGGCTGAGCGGCGTGTCCGTTGAGGCGGTATAATCTGAAACCAAACCGGGACGTTATGAAGCGGTCGACGTGTTGACGGAGATGCGACGGTGCATGAAAAAGGTGATTAAAATTCGCAGCTTTGCACATTAATATTATTTCCACTTATATTCATCCGCCTCGCAGTTAGCTGATGGCGCTAACACTCCTCTCTGTGTGCGTAATCAGTGTATCCCTGCATTATTATTCCTTCATTTTTTTCTCCTCCACAAATAATCCCACCGCATGCGTGTCTGCGGTTTCGCTTTGCAGACGCTCGGTCTCCGCGGCGGGATGAACTATGATCGGCGATAAACGAGCTGAGGGACGCGGAGAGAGAGATCTGAATCGGTTTAACACATCGGGACATCGGGGGGGAAGATGAGGACCATGATGGCTCCGGTGAAAACAGCGTTATTCGTGTTTCTTCAGTGCGGTGAGTGAAGCCCGGTACCTGTTTGCCCCCGCACACAATGACTCAAACCGCCTCGCCATCTGTCACATGGACGTGCGTTTGCGTGATTGTTTCTGGGCAGACTATTCATTTTTGACATCTTTCTGCAGCATGTGGCTTTATTTCCATGGTGTGACATGTCTTTCTTGCATCACATTCACTTGTAATTGAGTAATTTTTGAATGGTGGAGGATCTGAGCTTTGGAGAAGCTGTGACTCAGTACTGTGCTCAAACAGATATCCAAGGGACTTTACTTGGGTGTTTCCACTTAATATGGCCTTATACTTTACTCCACTACATCTCACAGGCAAATATTGTACTTTTAAGTCCATTACATTTCGTTTAATACATTTAGTTACTGATTACATTTCAGATTACAATGGTCCGCACCCTTCCTGTCCAGTGCGACCTGCATATCTCCAAATTTGGTGCTTCAGATTTTAATTTGGCCTCCCACTTTTACGCTGTAAAAGGCCACTGCTTCTCCCTCTGCTACTGTGCGCTGTCATATTGTGCACCTTTTCTCACATCACTGAGGTCTGTGATTCATTTTATTACCCACAATTCAAATGCAGAACACATTGTAGAAGATATGAGACAAAGACAAACAGAAACCCTGCACGAGCTGTTTGATGTAGGTGTTATCAGAGGAACAGGTGTTTTCCCGGTCTTGTGGCATTCAGAAAGTGGTGACACTTTATGGGTTTTTACACAGATTTAGATTCATGTAACTGATATTAGCCTCATAGAAACGTATTTTTCACTCATCCACTCTGCCTTTTTTTGATGCCTTAGGCTTTATTCTGTGGTCATGTTGTGCTTGCGCTGCTTGTTTCATCTCCTTGTGCCCTAAGGTTTCTTTTTTAATTTTGTTACCTTACAAAAACAAATATTCCATCTAACTTAATACCAGATTATATATTAAATATATATATATGATATATATTTAATTCAACCTTGTGCAGCAGAGATGCTTGGGCGTCTACTGTTTATTAATCCTAAGAAGGAAAATATGTTTTATTGCAGAAAATGAATTTGATAACAAATAAATCTGCAATGTTTAAGAGTTCGCTTCATATCCGTTTGATCACAACATTAATAATAATCATATGATTCATATCTAACAGCCACATGAACAGGGTTCCTGGGGACAGAGCTGGTGTGTGTGTGTGTGTGGTCCAACATGTGTCTCTTTATGGGGTCTTGATAAGGAAACTGGGGCTCCCTCCTTGTTGCACGCCGTCTAATCCAGACAGAATCGAGCATTGTCACAAGCTGTGGTGTCCCCCCCAGCCCTGTGAGTCCGAGCCCAATGTTAATTAGGACTTGATCCGCTTAAGCCTCCCACTAGTCTCCCATGTCATTATCTATGGGCGTGTTGTTATGGAGCCATGGCTCGGCCTGTGAGAAAGCTCCAGTTGTTTTTAAGTCTTACACAAACACACACACACACACACACACACACACACACACACATATATATACATGGGCTGGGAGTGCCTAAACCCATCTTGTATTTCAAGTTGTTCAGGTACTTATCAGTCTCTGTGACGGTAAAAGGGCGTGTTAGGAGGCGCTGATTCCTTGTTTGCCGTCAGTTTGTAGGCGTGTTTGTTCAGTGTTTACCTTGGGTTCATTACATCTCATTTACATTTCGAGATAATGAGATAGTTTCTCAGGTTCTGTCATCACTTGTAGATTTAGATAACTTGTTTAGGAACCAGTATTAAGGTTTTAACTCCAAGGAAGTTAAAACCTACAACAAGGAAACAAGCTGATAAGACATCAGCTGTCTGACATCTACTGAAATGATTTAATGTGAAAATATGCCCGGTAATGTCAGGGTTGACTTGTGCGAAGATTTTATCTGTTTCGCAAGTGTTGTTTAATAATATGTTTTCAAAGGAAGCTGATACTGACCTTATTTATTGGTCAATACATTATGTTTGTCAATTTCCTTAAAAAATATTTTAATAGTTTTGCTTTCTGTTTTTTTAAAATGAGAACAAAAAGAAAGAACTGTTGCTTTATTTGTAAAGACATCACCCGAACCAGTATCAGAGGAAAAGATTTTAAAAATGTTCAGTTTTTAATGTACACAACTTCTAATAGTTTGGACTAGGCCAAATTAATATTTTGTTAAAACTTCATACTTTTTTGCATTTGGCTCTCATGAAACCTTTATTCTTATAATTTCAAATGTCTTACTTTCATAATATCATTTGGTTTGTGGTCAGTTGATTAAAATAAGCAGAAAAAAATGGTGTTACTGCAAAAAAAATGTGTGAAATGAATCTAATTTTGGTTTGAAGGAAAGATACAAGTTTCCAGAAGAAATCAGACCTGTAGAGCCGGTCGAAAAACCTGCTTCCTCTCAGATTACATCCATGCTTCCTTCTTTGAAATGACACGTGTGCATCTATGAGGATGCAAACCAGACAATTGTGAAAATAAAAATGGTGAAACCAGCTGAAATGTTATCCTCTGTTACCTTAAACTGACTCAGTACATATCACATGTCATCAGCATGCAAATATTTTGGTCCCAATAACTGTGAAAGACTAGCAGTAGTGTGAGAAATGTCAGTGCCTGTGGCTGAAAGAAGAATTTGGTATGTAGATAAACCCTTGTGGTCTAAACCTAAAGCTGTTTCAGAGGAATCGATGAAGTCTGAACCTGAAGGCTGGAGGCTCACTGCTGAGGCGTTCACGCTGAATATTTTTGCTGCTGACCAGAGCACTAAAAAAACCCACAGTGTTACAGGCTTATGTCAAACAGCAAGGGGACGAGGATTAGAGTACATTTTATTTTTCCCTTTTGGCCCAAGGCAAGTTTTTTCACTTAGGTTAAGTGTGATTTGAAGTTAGGAGATATCAGGTTTAGGTCATTCCGAAACAACACACCGGATGACCGTCCTGAGCACTGAAAAGTACATTTGTAACATCTTTTTCTTAATACAATAATGCAGCTGCTCACAGTTTCATGAAGAACTGTTAAATATACCATCGACCACCTGCTGTACCCCTCCCAAGTTCACCAACAAAAACTGTTCACAAGTTCTTCAGAATATTGTATCTTGGCTTTGGCAGGATCTCTTTTTTTATACCTTTCTGACAGTTTACTATATTTGACTGTATTTTTGTTTGAAATAAAAAAGTTAGGTTGCTTGTATGATAACAATCAGCCTACATAGACAAGTCTTGTCAAGTTTGGCTGACAAAATCTTTATCATTGGGAAAACACCCAAAATCCTCCCCAACAGAAGCCCAGGCATTTTTCTTTTTTACTTTCTTTTTATAATAATATCCCAACCACCACTCAAAGACTTTGCCATCTTCCCCAGCTTAGCTGCCTGTTCCACCAATTTAGACTGACCTCTGGTGGTAAATGCTATGTACTACAATATATCGTCACATTTTAGCATGACCATATCAGTCGAGTGAAAGGAAGAATCTGTATTATCTAATATTTTTCTTTATTTGAAAATCATAACTCTGGGATTTACCCTGATATACTGTAATACAGGGGTGTCCAAACTTTTTTCACTGAGGGCCACATACAGAAAAATATAGGAGGGGCTGGGCCACTTACTAGCGATGAGGTATATAGCCTCACCTTTAGTGTAATAAAGTTAGAAAAATCATTTAAAAGTTGGTCAAATATGCTGTATTGTT
>JAPZDY010000012.1:9624890-9636807 GCA_029783645.1 Ctenochaetus hawaiiensis | reverse complement strand
TTTGATCAACCACAGATGGAAAACTATACATTTCATTTATACTCCTAAACTGAAAATCTTTTAATGCTCTGCTTCTTTTTCACAGATGTCCTAGTTTCAGCTGCGGCTCAGCTCCCACGAGGCCCTCTGTTAAAAAGAGGAAACACCATCACCCTAATTTGCAATGCCACTGTGACGACCACAGGGCCCGCTCAGGCGCAGGTGCAGTGGCTGCGGTGGCCGATCCCAGCCGTCAAGAAGCAACAGAGCCCAGCAGCTGATGGCAACCTACCAGACCCACCTGTTAAGGAAGAGCCTGAGCTGGTGGCCGTCCTCATGTACGACGGCGTTGTGAAGATCTACGCCAACAGTAGTGAGGTTAGCGTTGATCGTCTGACCGCCGTCAGCTACAGACTGAGGGTCCACACAGCAACACTGGAAGATCAGGGCATGTATGCGTGTCATGCTGAGGCGTGGGGGCAGGACCCGCATGGAGGCTGGTACAACACGGGGGCCAAAGCAGAGTCAAACGCAGTGACTGTTTACCTGTACGCCAGAGGTAAGCCTGTTTTTGTAACAATCACGGTAAAAGTGAATAAAAAGTTTCAGATTACAGACAGACAGTTTGTTGAGAACCCGACTCCTCTTCACATGACCACAGTTCAAAACATTCACATGTGGAAACTGCTTAGCACACGCACTGTCAAATCCGTGAGCTACTGAGCAGCAGTTGTTAGAGGTCAAAGGGCAAGTGCTGCCCTTTGACCTTCCCCATCCAGATTCATCCTGGGGGAACTGGAGTCAAACAGTGACCTTCGATCGCAGTCTGGAGGGCAGCCTGCATTAATGTCATGTGTAAATATCGAATATTTGCTCTTGACCCAGAGAGGCATCTGTACATCTTAAGTAGATTAATTCTTCTCTGCATCCTTTTCCTCAGCAGAATGCAGTGCACGGTTCCCTTGTATTTACATCTTAAATACTTAAATGTGCACTTTATGTCAGTTGCAGTAATTTTTTCTTTGGGTCTTAGAAAACTGAGAAAAGTACTTTTCCTCATTGAGTTCAGACATTGCCTCCAAGCAAAGTTGCTATTAATAATAATACCCGTTACTAATCGATTGTTTTAGTTAGAAATGGAAAAAAAACAAGAATGAGAAATAACCATTATGATTTTCCAGATCACAAGCTGAAATCTAAATATTCCTGTTTTGTTTGGCCAACATTAGAAAACCAAAAGATATTCAATTAAGTGCTGCATAAAAACAGTAAGTTAAGCAGCAGTTAATTATATTTGAAAAGCTGAAACCAGAAGACTGTTAATGTTGTAACCATAAAATGACTGAAACATCATTAAAAAGCTTGCAGATTAATTTTCCTTCCATCGATTAATGGCTTTGTTGCTTCAACCCTGCAAATTAATATTTATATTGGAATCTAAAAGCAAATTTGTGTGGCTAAAACCTTTCTTGACTGGAGCGAGTGTGAACTTGAGACTGCTGGAGGAGATTATTCATAAATCCAACCACATATGAATCTGCTACATCTGGAAGGTTTTTAGTGAAATGATCTGTGATGCATCTTGAGCAGGTTTGTATTTTTATGTGTTTTGGCTCCAGTCAGTTACAGTCTTAATATCCCTTATGTTTTTATTAACAACACAACAATAATATGGCCTGCACAGTGCACAGGAGCATCTTTATGCTAATCGTAGCTTGGCACTTGTAACAGTGATGGTTGTTGACCTTCTTTCTGCTCTACATTGAGAGTAAATAGATTCAGTTTCCAACATTAGTTGACCGAAGCACCAGAACAAAGTGCTTTTAGTTTATCCAGCAGGACAGTCCACTTACTTGTTTCTCATCAATATGTGTGCTGCTGGGATGTTAAAAGTCTAAAAGTCCATATCTGTATTGGTTTGTAACAGGCAAATCAAGTTTTACTTCCTTTTTTCCTATTTAATGTGCTGTATATTTGACAGTTCCCCATTTGAAAGTGGGTTATAACACAATAAAAATAAAAGCAGGCATCTGTCAAATTTGAATTTTGACCCATTTTGACCTTTTTTGACTCCTTTCTCTGTTTGTTTTTTTTCCTTTCTCCAGTCGCTGACCTGCTCCTCATTCCTCTGGTTATCGGCGTCTCCTCCGCCTTGTTTGTGGGCATCGTCATCATCGCCACGGTGACCTGCTGCTTCATGAAGCGACTGGCGAGGCAGCGTGCTCGAAAATAGGCGTCTGCCGTCTGTTTGAAACCTGAATGTTCGTGAAGAGGCACAAAGAGGTGATGCACAGAACATAACGGATGAAACGGCCAAGAAGTAACTTTCAGACGAACTGACTGCCACCCTGTTAGACGAATTTTCTGTGTTTTGACCTACCTGTTTAGCAATCAATGCCAAAAGAGTCTGTTTTATATTCTCTTGTATTTTTATATCCAACCCTTCTCTGAAAATAACATATTTTAATAACGGCTGCATCAGGCACCAGTGGTAGTAATATCCTCAATTTTTGAAGACACCAACTGATGGCCCCTCACCGTTCCTCAAGTGACCACTTACCAAGGCAGCCTGACCCCCCTTTTTAATGATCCCTTAGTTCTGACTAATTCTCTTTCAACTTGAATAGGGTCAAAACACACAGAAAATATTTTTTGTGACAAGACCAGAAGAAAAGAAAGTACTGCAGGTTTTTTTGAGTTTTGCAGATGTGAGAAAAACTTACAGGTTCTGTAAAAATGAAAGAGTTTTGTTTCCATAGATTGTTACCGCATAAAGACGCCCAGTGGTTCTCAGCCTGCCAGATGTTTATAATGATGAATATGTCGATCATTTTGTGCTGAGTGGCGCTTCTATTTTCACAAAAACAAACAGAAAAAAACCCACTTTCGTTTTATTTTTATGTTTTTTTCACAAACTGTTACTGATACTGTTCCAGTTGTTCTTGCCTCAAAAGTGCATGTTTTTATTTTATTTACCACCAACAATCAAAAAAGTTTGAAATGTCTTTGCATGGTTGAGCCTCTACCACTGCCACTAACGGTCACATGAATGCTGATGGAAGCAGTTTCAGCCTCCAGAAACTTAACAGGAACAGGGCCTTTCCACCGCTCGCAGCCGGGCACCGCTCTGCATGTAAACAACGTCTGCCTGTTACTTAATAAGGAAGGAGCTGTCTGGGGACTTTCTGATGCCAGGACCAATTAAGCACCAATTCCTAAACACAAGAATTCCTGGTTTGTGACGCTTCACGCTGTAGTGAGTTTTCTTTGTGGACCTTGTATCGATTTGACGAGACGAGATGGAGGAGAGATCCATTGTGCACTGAGCTCAGATATGTAAATACTGTTTTTCTTAATGTAATGAGACTATGCTGTAGCACCATGTTAGTCTTTTGGTAAAGCACCTGTATTTAACATTCTGCAGCAGTCTGTTCTGCTCTTTTGAAGCACTTGGACAAAAAAAATGGGACTGTGATAAAAGCCCCTTTGTATCCTTTTTTTACTTGATTTTTCTTCCAGCTGAAAAGTCTCTGCTTTTGTGTACTTGAACGAGTACTTCTGAGTGTTTTTTTTTTCCTTTTTTGTGAGATAAATGGTTCCCTTTTGCTCTTGTCAAGTGACTGAGATAGAAAAACAGTGCTGTGAAAATAAAAAATCCCTGTCTTTTTTACATCGAGTAACAGAAAAACTGTTGTTCGTCAAACTGTTTAGGTTACTTGTCCCCAAGGGTGAATATTCTCCGAGCAGTAGAGTCATATGACCTGATAGTTAAGCGAAGTCTCACTATCGTCGTCATCATGGTTATCATGTGGTTCAGGCCAAACATTTCTGCTGCCGAGACTCATGACTGTAACCCCCGCTGTTAGCCCACAGAAATCTGTTGGACAGATTTACTGTGTCTGCGCACTTATAATGAGTGAAATCCATCCTCCTCTTCCTGTTGAAAATAACACAAAAAAGTTTCGCCACACGAGTGAGATCGTTTAAAGTTGGCTACATGTGGAAAGGAGAGGGAAAGGAGAATTTGTTGTTATTCAGCTTGTGGCTTTCACTGGAGATTATTTTTCACTCATTTTTCCTGCTTTTCCAAATTAATTTGCACTGAGCTTTAACTTCACTCTTTCAGCGTGTCTTTTCTGTCTCCTGGTTGGTTTCTCGATGTTCGAGTCCCTCTAAATCGGCCTGTCCCTCCCAAACCTGTGCTCCCTAAACCCCGATTATAAATGTTGTTCACGAACATTAGGGAATAAAATCACAGCTCTGCTCGCTTCCTGAGCCACTTTGTTCCAGATCAACTACTCAAAGCTGATTTATTCCCCCACAGACCCACCCACAACACGATTACACGCTTTTACACATACACATACATGGGCAGATGCTCGTGCACACACAGCAGCGGCGGCAGCGGCAGCAGCAGCATAGTGCTGGCTGGCATTTCTGATGGAAGTATCTGCGTGTTCATCTCTAATCCCTGTTTATGGCTGCAGTGTGTCCTGCTGCCCTTCCCCCCTCTCTCAGTGTGTTACACAGTCGGTGTAGCTGCCATTCGATTCATTTCAATCTCTTCTCTCTTCTCAGAATTACAGCCAGCTGCAAAAAAAGGAAAAAAAAGGTGCAGCACATAGCCTGCAAAGCATGAAAGCTGCTGTCTAAGTTGTGCTTTTGTTTGAAGATGTATTAAACCCTTTTATGACGGTGTTAAGTTTTGATTGGTTTGTTTACTCATGCTTTAATACCACTGTCCCTGAAAGCATCTTGCTGCCATTGAAATACATAAAGACGGGTTATTGCTCAGTTTGTTTCTTATGGTGCTTTGGCAAACCTGCCAGTCGATTAAACCAATAAACCACTCTGGATTTATAATGTCACTTTCGTTTTATTTATCTCTTTATTTTCTGCTGCTATATCAAGTCTGTTTTCAGTGCAGAACCTGAAAGTATTCATATCAGAGGTTGCTGGAGACAGTTGAGGTATTGGAGGACATTCTTCGTGGGAGGAATAAGCCAATCTGTCTGCCGGTTGAGCATATTTTCCATCTATATAGTATGAAAAAAACCAAAACATTTCTTGTGGTTGCTGCAGTTTCTGCATTAGGATCGGCCAAGCAGAGGATTGTATTTCAGCTCAAGTTCACTCTCAGCGCTGTCTGTTGCAGTTTTAGAGGTAAACAACAAGAAGATTTGTATTTTATTGTAACAGAACAAGATGTACTCATGCAATCCAAATAATAGTGCATTTTAAATAGCTTGTGCTGGAGGGAGAAACATCTGATGAAATAACAAACAGAAAATAACATCCATGACAAAAAGCACCGGCTTTTAACTGCATGTTTGCTTTGTGTGTAAAAGAGGAAGCTGCAGATGCCTGATGGTTGGAACGTAAATCTTGTTTCATTTATATTGGCTGCAGTCTCATATGACAGCTTTTATTTCCTCATTTATTGTGTAATTGGTCCATTTATGTCATTTAGAGCACAGCACAGATGCAGGCTCCATTAATAAATGACTGAATTCTGTACACACTGTAGCTGAAATCTACCAATAACAGTACATAAATACAACATGCAGAACTTAATTAAAGCTGCAAAAACCTGTATTTTTTTCATGAACAATGGATTAAATCACTGTAGTGGAAGGAGTCACTCATGACAAACACACAGAAAGTCATGTGACTTAAATTTCCTTAAGCTCTGCAGAGTGTTCGGCATCTTTCAGCCTATTGGATTTATGGTCTCCCACCGTACTGTTTTGGTCCATTCTCACTGCCCTCATCTACCCAGCTGACAGCTGTTTTCCTGCAAAGAAACCACATTGTGCTAATTGTCCGACAAAAAGACAAAATTGGGGACTAGCTGGTGAACACAAGGACGCACTTAACAACCAATAAGCTAGATATTTCTGTCAGAGGTTGGTGGAGAGCAGAGCAGAAATAGAGGTAATTATAAGTAAATATTGGAATAGCATTTCTCATACGGGCAGAAACACAACTCCTTCCTCATATTAATCTTGCACAGATGAGGAAGATAATTGACAAGTGGGCTCATTAATGGCTGACATAGAAAACCGCATCCATTGAGGAAACATCATAACAGCCCCTTTCATGTTTAAGTCAAAAGAAAGCTGGAGATGAAAGGATATCAACTAAAATGTCATGACAAGAAATAATAGGAACAGATGATCATTAGTTTTCTTTTTGGTTAGTTTATTTTTTAGCTTAACTTTTGATGAACTATGTTAAAAGTAGATACAAATATATTTAATTCTACTATTGATACTGCATTAAAACTGTGCCGTGCCTCTCCGAGCTCCTGTGGTATTACAGTATATCAGTTTACAGAGCATTACATCACTAATGCAAACACTGTACCAGTGTTAATCCTCTTCTTTCTGAATTACTTCAGAGGGACATGGCAGGCAGGCAGACAGAGGCTTTTGTGGCAGGCTGATAAGACGCTGTGCTGCCTGTTGGTTGGTTAACGTACCTGCTGTACCAACCAATCAGTGCCAGCTAAACATCAACCAAGGCGAGATTAAACAAGCAGCACACACTGCACACCAGGTGCATGTCATATCATGGCAAAACCGGTTTGAAACTGTAGCTGATTAAATCTGTTTTTTTATAAACTTTTCTAAAAATTACAGTAAAAATAAAACAAAAACAAAGACACATTGCTGCTACAAGATGGGTATTGAGTGTCATGTTTCAGATTTTGTAAGATAGCTTTGCTAGAAACAGAGCAGAGTAATAATGTAAATACATAAAAATGTAATTACCCTTTTTATTTACAGAGTCAATGTCTTGAGGGCTTATTGTTACAGTGTTTATATACTTTTCTTATTCAAAGAGTTGCACTAAGAGAGGTGAAGTAATTTCAGTCTCTGTATGCAGCTTGCGTCGCCCCCTGTAGATGATTTCGTTTATTTAGGCAGTGAGCCTGGCTTAGCATTCAGACTGATACTTGGGAAACACTTAGCATAGCATGTCGACCAAAAGCCTACAGATTTTACTTGTTGTATGTTGAATTTTTGTTGTCAAAAAATCTCCAATGATTCTAATCTCTAATGATTTTCAAACCTTTGCTCTTGATAATAGCTTTCTTTTTTTAATTAACAAGCTGCTTTGTATTTAAGGTGCAAACGTTTGCTTACAACACAACACTGGTTACAAATAAAATAATTGTTAAAGAACATTTGAAAAAAAGTCTGAATTACCAAACAGTATTTAATACTATCAGTACAAATATAAACTTTAAATACAGCTCAGTGACTTGGGAAAGTCATCACACATCAATAAACACATAAGGATACTGTAAAACTTGACCCCGAGAAATCTTTTACATACTAACAACAGAAAACGCTACATATTTACATTATAAGCCGTCCTTCCTTGCTCTCTTCCATGTTCATATTATTTTCAGACCTCCATCCTTTCATCATTATCTTTTAAGCCCAGGAAAGAGGCTGTCATCTGCAAGACCATGATCGAGGGGTCACCAACTCCAGGAAACTATTCTGTTGAGAAAGAGTAGAAGAGAGAGTTTAAATATTCATGCAGCGCTCCTCTCCACCATCCTCCCTCTAGTACCATTATCTGTAATCCTTTTTATACATTTTATCTGTATGATTTAACATGCATTCATTATCACATAATAATCTCATTTTACGGATGTTATTTCTATTTTTAGACAGCAGCTATCTGTGTTAAGCCATTGTGTGTGTGAATGACACTGCTGGCTTTGGAGGAGGCCTTTGCCGCGGATACGCAGCGATGTAGTTTGTAGTAGAGTAAGTATGTTAAGTACATCTTTGTCCATCTGTCGCTGAAATCCTTCACATCTGTGACTTCATCAAACGCTCGGGGTTGGACGGGGCTTTTTAAGGGTTAAATACATGTCAGATTTTACAATCGTCTGTTGCTCAACATGTGCCCTTTCTTTCATGAGGGTAGGATGGGTGTGTTATTTCTTTAAGAACAAGTTTAGGCACTTGATATTTGTGTCGACACGTATCCGTGTAGTCTGTGTGGTACCAGATGCTCATGTATAACTGCAGAAGAAGGACAGATGACGTAGCCACGATGATGAAACAGTGAAAGGAGTTAAGTCAGATTTATTTGGTTACTGGCGTATGTATGACGTCTAACATCAAATTACACAAGTACCAGTCATGTAATATACTTATGTAGTCTATATCCATGAGTTTTAATTCTAGTCTTTTACCCTAGTATAGCCAAATATGTTTGTTTTCAAGTTTACTCACCTTCTGGCCTAGTTTCCATTTAAGTATCTGAGAAACTGGGGTCAAAGTACCTCGAAATGACGTCAAACAAACAAAACAAACTGCTGCTACTTTCACATCAAGTCACCTCGGATCTCTCCATGTTTCTGTAACTCTGTTTATTTAAAGAATAGTTTTTTTGATTTTTTTTCAGTCCTGCAGCGTCTCACTGAGCTTTAACACAGTGCAGTGAGATAATCGTTCAAGCCTTTCAGCTTCATAATAAATCTCACGGTATAGTCCCATAAATCCTCATATCATCTGCTGGAAAAAAAAGTGTCTCACTTTCTGCCAGGTTTTTATTGATTTTATGTCAGAAAATTCTCTGCTTCTGTCACATATATAGCAGAGGGGCCTCTTTAAGAATAATCCTGTTTTATCTCAGTTTAGGATGACATTTTGGATCTTTGGTGCTATAGAAACAAGATTTCCTACTAATATTTGGGGAAAAATCCTATCTAATCTAAGACAGGATGTTAAATGTTACAGAACTCTCCTAATTTAAGAATTTATTTGGTTAGTAATCCTGAGTTAGGATGAAATGAATCCTGTCCTAAATGCAAAATAACTGTCAAATATGGAAGTATTAGGAACTGATATTAGCTTGTTGGAGAAGCTAACATGGATGCAAGTATTTTGGAGAGGCTAACGCTGATATTAGCCTGCACAAGAAGCTAACAAAGATGTAAGCTAGCCGGAGAGGCTAATATATTAATCAATATACCGTACATCCTCTCATACACCAACACGGTTAATGCCTCAAACTTCTTTATGCTAAAATTTGAAGCCTGTCTTTTTTTTTTTCATCACAGCAAGCTAGCTAGCGACAAAAGGAGCAAGGATACATACGGGGCATGAAATTATCAAGTTTACGGCCTTAGTCAGGATTTCTTTAGTTAATGGGTCTGTAGTTTAGTTATTGCTTCCATTCTAAGAAAATGTTTCTTTTTTTTCTTAAGATAGGACAGGCATTTAGGACACTTTTTGTAATAAGACTCATGATAGCTTTAGTTTAATACAACCTGACAGAAAGCATGTTTTTTGACCCACTTTTTTGTTGCTTTACAATGTATTACATTGAAAATAATGATGTCTGTGTCAGTAGGCCAACAGAGAAGCTCCATCTGATGTCATAAAAAGTAGCCATACAAGTTGAATCATTCAGAAATGAAGACACTGATTAAATAAGATTAGTCTGGTCATGACATTGCACCTGTTAGCTTTTCCAGTATTAGCAGCACACATGTAGCTTGAGTACGTACCCCTGTCCGAGGACACTGTATCTGGGCGTACCACTCCTGGCAGTACAAACACACCTGGACGCCCTGACCAATAAAGAGGCACATCCACATGATGACGTTGAACACCGGGCTCTGTCGCTTGTCATTCATGGTGAAGTTGAACACCACTAAGAGAGGAAGACATATGGGAATGTTGTTGTGACTGTTTGTTTCTGTTAATTGCTGTGAAGTGAGGAAGACTTTTGGGACAGGGACAAACATTTAGAGCGTGAAAAGTAAAAAAAAACCATAAGACATTTTGTCAGATGACTACATACTGAGTCCCAGAGGAAAGGGACATGATGCACAAGTGTGCTTTCTGTGGATTTAATGAGAGTCGAGTGTAACGATGAGTTTTAAGATCTTAACTTTGAAGGCTCAGTCAAGACTGCAGAAAGGGGCGTTCACATATTTTTAATAAGCTACAGAAAATGTTTTGAATTTTAGCAACCATAATGAGGTACCTCATTATTTCAGAAGGGGAAGTATGTTGTTAAATGCTTTTCAGCAGACAGGTCAGGGCAGTGGATTACCAAACATCTCTGTTTAATATCACTCTAAGGTTTGTGAAGATAATGAGTATGACCCTCACCTCCGAAGATGGCAAACAAACAGAACATGACGGGATAGAAGAAGCCGAAGCCCATGGACAGGGCATACTCGTGTACGACGGCGGAGACGATGAACACGGAGAGCATGGCAGCTGTTCGGAATTTCTTTTTCGACAGCTGCAGGGATCAGAGGGAAAACAGAGAGGGTTTGGATCACAGTTCAGGGGTCGCAGGGTTCAGAGGGGGATTTGTGTCACTAGAATTACAGGAAAAGTGTTAAAACTACTTCATCACATGGGACATGCTACTTGGAAATACAGACCAAAAAAAAAAAAAAAAAAAGAAAACCCACCGTGACTTTATGTTCCTGTTTTGTTTTATGTGATTAATTATGTGATTTTTTATTTTGCTGCATAGACACTCTGCTCACCCAAAGGAAGTCTCTGTATCCATAGTAAAAGAGCCAGTCATGAACCACGACGTTCCAGGTACGGTAATAGTTGGTGAAAGATGTTGAGTTCCACCAATCCTGGAAAATCAATACAGAGTAATAAAATGATTACTTTAGCTGCATGATCTTATTTTGTTGGGCATTCAGCAAACTCAGCACACACACATTCCAACTGTTGTGCAAGTAAACCGATTGCAGAGGTAGTCTTTTGAAAATCTCATATTGCTGATTTTTCATTTGAAATAGGAGAACAATTCCAAGCAGATAAGTTTTAGATAATGCCTTCCTCAGTGTGGCTCAGTTATGTGTCGCATACTTCTTTTTTTTAAACAGCTAAATGGTATCACATGCACATAATTACATCAATAAAACACTGTCATAGAGAAGTAGACGTCAAGCACGTGTTGTTGCCACAATACTATCACAAATACAGCAAATAAGAGCTTTAAAAGATTACTTTTAACTTTGACTTGAGTATTTAGGCAATGCTGACCTTGTTTCTTTAAAAGTGTAACTCAAGACTTTTTAAAACACCCTCAGTTTGTAAAGGATAGGCAAAATTTTGCCACTTTGTCTGCATGACATGACCTATGGAGCTGCAGCCAAGAGTTAGCTTAGCCTAGCATAAAGACTGGAAGCAGGGTGAACAGTTAAATAACAGTCCCGGAAGTTAAAAAATCCGCATATCAATGCCTCTAAAGCTCAGTTGTGAACATACTGTTTTTTGTTTTTCAGTCCGCAAACAGAGACGTAAAACTCTGTGAAAAAATCTGACTTGTTTGTTTGCTAAAGAAGCACACAGCTCACTGGAAAACCGCAAAAATGTAGTTTTTAAAATATTGTTTTTTAAGCACACACAATGCCGTTTGTCACTTTAGGAGTGGTGGAAGGCAGATTGTAGAGCTTTGGAGAGACTTCTGAGTCCATTTTTATAGGCATGTTACTGAGTGCAAACATGAACAATAGGAAATAAAAGGATGCCACTTAAAAGATTTTATAATAAGACATTATAATGAGCTGGATGAGCTAGAGTCTTCCACACTTAAAGCACAGACATAAAAATAAAGTCAATGTACTATTTAAAACTATTAGCTTAAAAGAACTATGTACTCTTAAATAGAGGGTTGAACTCGATAACTCTATTTTTTTAGATTAATTGTAATTTTAATGCCTTAATTAAACATTTGGTGAAGGAAAAACTAGTCTTTGGCTCACACTTTTTTTTTGATGTAAGCTTTGTGCATTGCTTTGTGCATCACTACCAAAAGGTTAATAAACAAATTTAAAATTGTGTATAATATAATATACAGTCCCTCCAGGATTTCGCGGGCGTTTTTCAAGATTGTTGCGGCCTAAAATGCCTGAATTCGCGGCAGCTTT
>JAPZDY010000012.1:9593391-9603586 GCA_029783645.1 Ctenochaetus hawaiiensis | reverse complement strand
TTGCGGAAAAGTGGCGGTGATTGGACAAAATTGCAAGGTTGCGCAGAATTCACGGAGATTGGTTGAATTTGCGTTAACTGTTGCGATCGCAACATGGCGAATTCCTGGAGGGACTGCTTATGGACTGCTGGCTTATGCTGCAACCCAGTGACTCAGAAACACAGTCAAGAATGCTGAATTAAATCCCATCACAAGAAAATAAATGCCAGAAGAAGAAAATAAACAACAAAAAGGAGCAGCTGGCAGAAAAGTTATCGGCAGCGGGGCAATCACTGAAAACTGCCTCTTTTTTTCTCTCCGTGCATAGTACCTAAAACAACATTCATACATAATGGCTGGTATAACAGCATAATGGCAACCGCTAAAAAACATAATAATAATAAGAAACGGCTTCACACCCGCTGATCCCAATCATAACATATCTCACATTTTAATAGGCTTCATGTGAACAGGGCTCACCGTTTTCTGAATCGAGCATCTCTGCAGTGCTCTTGTCTGCTTGGCTCAGTGGTTCGGCTGGAAGCCTGAAAAAAAAAACAAAAAAAAAACCACAAAGACATGTTTGTTTTAATATGACTGAGGCCCGAATCTCAATCTTTACACTGAAACGGTCTTTGAGTTAAATCAAATAGAACAGTAAAACGGCAAATTAAAAAAAATAAATGTACCCATCTGCTCAGTCAGCCACGACATAATAATAACTACGTGTCAAACCAAACGGCTTGTGCTGTACACATTCACAGTTCTACAGAATGGGAGATTAGTCTTCCAGTCGGCTGTGCGTTGTTGTGGAATAATTGCTTATCTGGGGTTTTTTTGCATAACAATAAAGTAACAAAAAGGCAGTGAATGTGGGTTATTGATGACAACAACCAAACATACAATCAACAGTGTGTAAACTGTTCAGCAGAGCAGACATAGATTTGTTTGAACAGTCGTTTTCTTTGTAATGCCGTGTTGAACAAACAGAATCTGAGGTATTTACAGAAGGAAACACTGCTGCTTTCCTTGCAGAAAAGCAATTGCATTGTTACTGCAGTCTGCAGATCTTTGGGAGGTACATGGAAGAAGACAAGTTGTCTTAAGTACTGGGGTTGTAAATATAGTTGGGACAGGGGTGTGTATACTTATATTTGGTTGTAATTGAATCTGTCTCAGTTTTCATCTTGATTTATTTAAAGTTGTATTTAGTTTTCGTCTTTATTTATTTATTTATAAATAAGTGAGAAAGGGGTAGGGATATATAAGTTTTACTTCCACCCACTCCTTTTTGGACACTAATTTTTGGTTGTTTTCTTTCTGCTTTTAAATGTATTTCTGTTATGTTCAAAATAAATGAAATTTAATTCAATTAAAAAAAACAACGTCTCCAGCTTGGACAAACCTGCTGGGAGTTTAGTCCAATCAGGTTGCGGCTCATTTGTAAACTCCGTCAGAGCCAATCAATGACTCTGCTTCTTCACCTGTGCTCAAGTTGGTCCCGCCTACATTAGTTATCCCTCAATTGTTTACATGAACCCTGAACTGTAAAATGACTGTTTAAGCTTTTAAAAGCAGTGTACTTTAATTCAGAACACAAATTATTTACAGATGCTATAAAGTTGTAGTTAAAGACATGAATTAACTTTGCTGAAAGCATTAAAAATGAATTATTGACACTGGAAATCCACACACTGTTGAGCATTCATTTACATTTTACACTTCATCAGCAGATCATTATTGAGAGAACTGTACCGTGGTTGAAAAAACTAATAAGAGGGACCTTGAAATTGTTTTAGCAAACTACTATTTCTATGGAAAAGATAGTGAGATATGAGAAAGCACGAGGAAAAACTAGCGAGTAAACCTTGAGATAATATTAGTTTGTCAAATTACTTCGTACATCATCAAGAGTTTGAGTTGACAACAGGAAAAAGACGGTAAATTGACTTAAAGTCAGGATTATTTTGTCATATTATGATAAAAAGTGGAATCATAGTGACCTGCAGTGTTTAATGACACATTTCCACCACACATGACTGAGTTTACTCACATGTTGTCCGGAGCGTCGGTGTCATGTGAGTCACTGTTTTGGCCGTCGTTGTGTTGGGTGGGGCTGTTCTGGTTGGAGTCGGCCTCGGGTAGCCGGGGCTCGCTCTCTGCTGGCGCGGGAGCAGCTGCCTCCTGGTTGTTGCTGTTGTGGAAACCAGCTTTGCAGAAGGCGACGGGGTGATCGCTGTAGCCTCGGATGAAGAAGGGGTTGGTGGGTGAGCACACCGGGTAGTGGCCGGGACGCACAGGCTTGGCTGTTGAGACAACAGAATTGATCTGTTCATTGATCCATTCATCCGGAAAAGACAAAAACTGAATGTTTATTTTGCCCTAAAGGGAGAGTCGATTGCAGCACTCTTCAAATACATTTTTAATGGGACTGCATTACAGAAAATGTCCAAAAATCAATCTGCAATCAAATTTGTTTTTTTGTAGCTGCTCTGCAAATCACTAGTGCTTTGATCGCCTTTGAGAAACAAAATCAGAGACTAAAAGGGAAAAATAACTGTTTTCATTTCTAAGTTTCATCTTGTCATTCCCCATTTTTGCATTGAAACTGTTCTGTTTGAGTAAATGAAGACTTTATTTAGATACAGCCGATCAAATCTCACATGAAAAGCTTTAGGACAGGAGCAGCAGACGGTCACACTGAGCCACAAGTTTGAACAACAACCCGCTTTAACTGACATTAAGAAGACAAGTCTTGTCTCACATCTTAGCTTGTTGAATGAGTTTCTGTGACTCGACTGAATGTTATTGGATTTTTTTTCATTCCCAGCATCTATTGACTGTTTTTCTCTTTTATTAAATTACTCTATTTAATGAATATGACTGAATAATAGCAGCTTTGGGGTTATATTAGCTCACATGGGAATAAAACAAATGAGAATATTTTAAATAAAAGCTGTTTTCTTTTTTTAACCACAAAAGTAATAACTCGAAAATACCGGGTTTAAACAGAATAAACAGACATGAAAAGAAAAAGCTTTGCAGCTTCGTGGAGAATGTTGATTTAAAATTTAAATGTTCAGGCCGAAATGAAGCTTCAAAGCCTTGAAGTTATTTCTTACAGCCCCACAAGTGACCAATCAAACATGAAACTGGGGAGAAAAAAGCTTTGCAAATGTTAGTTTGCTGCTGAGCTGCAGCACAATGAACAGCATGTAAACATACCTGCACATGTCGGTTCATTTCTTCAGATGCTCTTTTACTTTATTCTTGTTGTCTAACACGAGGCTACAGTGTAAGTTTGTTGTTCAGCCTCTCGTGCAACGCAGACACAAGCCTCCAGCCAGAGGAGATGACAGCAGCATCTCTAATATTTCCCCAAAGACCTCTTCTCTTTCTTTTAAAGATTAAAAGCTATTAACAATTCATTTAAAAAAAATACCCATTCACATTATTTATTGCTACAGAAAGGGATGACTACATGTGATATCAGTTGGACTCTAATATATGCTTCGGTATAATCTCCCTTTAATATTATTATTTTTTCTAGAAACACTCAAATCAATAGCTCATTTTCTCACAGCAGCATATGCATCTCTCATTTATTTCACACGTAATTTAAAAGCAAAAAGAGCAATTATCTTCCTTTGACGAGGGGTTGAAGTGATCAAAATGGAGCCTGCTGTTTTTCTAATGAATTGCATTTCTCTCTGAAGAGCATATTTATCGTGCAAATCCTCGCATGCAACATATTTCAGTCAACTGTCAGAACTATTCATGCAAACTCTGCGTTTCATATCGTTAAACATGCAGCTCTGCTCGCAAATATTGTCATAATTACAGCGACTAACATGTTGTTTTTCTATCATGTCCATGTGTTCTGCAGAGTCTCAGGCTTTTCCTGTCACTGAATGTGAAATGAGATCGGTGCCGAAAGCCTGTCTCACAGCCTGCTCATGCTTGAGGAGATGTATGAATATGTGCTGCTCTGGTTAGAGGAAAAGGAGGAGAAAGACAGACGATGGAGCAAATCCAGCCACGGAAATCACACGGCAGAGACATGAAAGGGATGGTTGCACCGTTTTTCTCAGGGGGGGGGGGATTTTGAGGGCAAATGTCAGATAAGAGGCAGACGAAATGGTTTGGCCCGAGAGACAAAAGTGTTAGCATGTGCAACCGAGCAGCAACATTGTTTGATTTCTACAGTAGCTCCCATCATAATCTATTTGAATCATTCAGATACATTAAAATATTTGGCTTTGTTCTAATTTTTTTTTTTTAATAACATTACTTTGCCAACATTACCCTTTTAGATTCATACTGTCAAGCACGACTCTTCAAACCTGAGGCTTTAAAACATGAGTTCTGATAGATATCATCAGCTGGCTGCAGAGGAAGTCATTACCATAAAGAGATTAAAAGCTCAATTTGCATGAAACTAAATAAAGCAACAGAATTTTGGTGGACCAGTGGTCATATCCTCCATTTTCAGAGACATGTCCTGCATCGGTTTGGAGATGAGGAGGGGAAACAGAAATGCAGTGGTTGATAAATTTACTTGCTTTTAACATGTGAGTTGTAGCTTTCTGCAGGTGTTGTGTTACATCATATAAATTACTGTTGTGACTGCTCTTAAAGTACTCAAAAAACTAACTTAAGTAATCCAGAAACGTGCAATATTACTATACACAATTAAAAAAAATGGACTTGCAGATATGACAACAGGCGTTCAATAGAAAGTCAGCAATTAACGTCCTAAACAGGAATGTAATAAAAACACTGGAATAGTGCATGCTAATACCCACAGATCGGATTGTAATGGATGAATGTGATGGATCACTGTTTCCCTGCAGATTAGAAGATACTGCTTTGTTATCATCGTTTTATCCGATTACACAGCTTTTATTGAAATGACACATGCGGCCCTGTAACGTGGTGTGCGAAACACCGCTGACGGCTTTTCAGTCCTTTTGAAAGAGGCTGGATTGGAAAAGTGACGGGCATGTGTTACCTATCTGTGCAGCGTGGGGCCGGCGGAACGGATTGCGAGCCCTCATCACATCTTTGATGCGCTCCACTTCCTGCTGGTAGCGGTGGCGGTCCTTCATGGCCCCTTCCTTCGCCTCCTTCAGCGCGCCTTCCAGTGCTTTGACTCGCTCAGCTGTAGAACGAAGACGTTTCTCCAGTTTTGGAAGCTCACAGCGAAGATCTGCATTGTCACGTACCAGCTGTTACACACACACACACACACACACACACACACAGACAGTTTGACTGGGGATTAACTGAACATGTCAATGATAATGTGATACATCTTTCTATGTATAAAAGTCAAGTATATATCTTTTAATTTGTTAGATTATACTTTTTTCTTAATTGAAAACTATTTTCTGAAGGTCATTTATAAAAATCTGAGTTCACCGACCATTTTGAGACCTAGATGTAACATTTTTATTATTTTGCTGTTGAAGTTAATGTTTGATTTCCAAAGCAAGAATAAAAATGCGAAGAGATTCTTTAATTTTTCCAAGATCATTTGTTTGACCACTTCCACCTAAAAAAAGGGCTTTGCAGTGTGAGTTTTTTTTCTTTTTTCTGCCAAGAGGAGAACAATGAGTTCAGCACACAACAATGGAGGAATCAAAGTGACCACATAACCCCTTTAAACTGGAACATTTCTGTCAGTTTACACCACAGAGGTGCAGCAGGCTGGAACAGAAGAGCGTCAAGTGTGATCTGATGGGAAAACCTATACCACCTTTTATGTTAAGAAAACACGCTTGACTACCTCAAACTGAAGGCCAGATAACCTGAAAAAATACTACAAACACACAAAACTGCCAACTATTTAGCTACTCAGAAGCTGTGAACAACAGTTCTCCTGTCTAAATAAACCAATGAGCGCTGCTTATCATCCGTTTAACGGTTATTGTCCTTCGCTCACATCACTGCACAGTGTAAACATCAGGTCTCCTGACAGCAGCTGATGTTACTGCATTTTATGAAACACTGGTGAGGTTTTTGGCTTTTCGATTGCTAGTGGAATAAAAACTTTGGACTGTGTGGTGAAAATCTGAAGACAAAGATGCAACACGGACTTAGTCTTTGTGTATTTACTGAGCTCTTGAAGAAAGAAGTTTCAGTCACGTATTTAAGAGCCGAGGCTGCCTGGAAGATACTCAGCTACACTCCACCGCCAAAGCATCCACCCGGAGGTCAAACCGCTCCCAAGCAGATGGTCTTTATCTCAACAGACGAGGGTCTTACCACAAAGATCCTTGAGTGCGGAATAAAAACGTCTAGGATGTTGTGAGTAACGACTAGGAATGAGTAAATCAAATGTTTAAGAGGATTAGTGAGGGGTTATGCAAAGGTTACATGGCAGCATAAAGTCAGAAGATCCTAATCATATAGTTAAAGGATTCCATAAAAGGTTACACGAGAATATAATTAAAGAGTTTCATTACAACTGTATACACGTGTAACCTTCACCCTGGTTTTCCATGACATTTGATCTGTTTGCTTCAGTTGTTAATCACGTTAAAGGTTCATAACGCCGAGGTCCCCGACCTTTCAGATCAGCTTGAGGGCAACAGCTTGAACTCTGGGAATGTTTTCTGTGTGTGTGATGAACTGTCTGCCAGAAGTCCAGAGTGCATAAATACTTGACTGAAACTTCCTTCTCTGTCAGTCGGTGGCAGGATCCTTTTGTTCTTTGCGCTGATCCTTTTACAAAAGCTCATTAAATACACAAAGACGAGTTCTGCGTTTGATCTTTATTTTCAGATTTCCACCACACCAGTTACAACAAAGAAAAGGGAAATTGACAGCGATTTACCGCTCATCTGTGTTAGAGACTATCTCATCCTCTGGGTGGAGATTTCATTGAAAAGTTTAAAAAAGACTTAAAGGATGAAGTCAAACTTCCCCATTTCCACTTTTTTTTTTTTTTTTGCACCTCAAAATGGAAGAAAATCGTTGAAGAAATTTGTTAATGTATCAATGTAGACGTCATGGGAATCACAAGATACATCCTTGTAAGTTTGGATAATTTCTCTTTTGGGTCTAGAGCTGAAATGGTTTCAGAGCTCCTACCTTGAACTAATAAAGTAATTCACATCTTTTAATGTTTGTTTTTTCACTTGTTTCCAACAAAACGCCTCCAAGAAAGTTTGAATCCTTTTTCTGACCACATAACAGTCAGATCAGCAAAAAAAAAGATGACGAAACAAAAAAAAAAACCCAAACAATCCTCATGTGACATGATGTACAAAACCATGTGTCTGCTCCTGGACGACGTCCTTTTTGTTCATGGTCATACTCGTGAAGAAAAATCAATGCGGAGATTTATTGATTTCAGATTTCTGCACGCGGCGTGGAAAAAGGTAAAAGTGAAAAATCCGATGAGAGCCTGCTGCTACGTGATCATGCAAACTAATCTGCAGCCTGCAGAGATACTGAGCGAAACACCGCAGGGTTTGGCGAAGTTATCCAAGAAACAAAGCAGAAAAAAGATCCAAGAATTCAACAGAACCACCGGAGGCCCGGCAGCACCGGTTCACTGTTCCGCTGGTGAGTCATTTTGAAGGAAATAAACAAAAAACTAATGGCTCGGTTCCCATAGGAGGTAAGTGATGTTATAAGAGGACTCATGATGGTTGTATGTCTATGTGCTGATGGATTGAAGGACAGGCAGACATTACTATAAGTGCACAGAGGGCAGAGAAACTCATACATAGCCTCTGTCCACTGTCCACTGCCTGCCTGCGGGAGCCTTATCTCTCTCCACTGAGAGTTTGCTGATTTATGACCACGACTTTCATCTTCCATCGCCACTGTATCAGCAGGTGGTGGATGCGATGGAGTCTCCCAGCAGCCTCTTTAGGATTGGTTTTCTGCCTGACAGACTGATGCACTGCAGCTCTCACCAATCTGCCAGCCTGAGTGTATGCGCCTGTCTGCAGAGCGTTTAGCACATCAACTACAGGTCCATCGCTGTAGTCCATTTGGAGATATTAATGAAAGATGTGTGTGTGTGTGTGTCAGCTAGAGAGAGAGAGAGGAGAGAAACTCAGCGTGTTTGTGTGCACCTGCAGCAAGAGTTCATGTGTGTTTATCAAACGTGAGTAGCTTGTTTTACGCCGTGCGGCCTCCTTCCTCTGAAGGCAGCGTGGATCAGCACCCCCTGCTGCTCGCTCCATAAGGAGATATTCACATGAGGCTGCTGTACTGAGATGATTGATGGTGCTTGCATTATTATTGCCCATAGGAGGGTGATGACAAATGGCGCACACTGCTCTGTATTTTAATTTGGCTTGCTTTTTTTCTTTGTCCCCCTTCTCATATTCTATCAAGCTAAGACGTTTCTGCCTCGCCGCTGTGTCACAACACAGTTAGAGAAAGGCTTTCCACATAATCTGCCCCCCGTAATGTAACGTGCACTGTTTTTATCTGCTGTCAATCATCGTTACCTGTTTGTGAACCTTTGTAAGCTGGTCCAGGTTGTTCTCAAGAAAGGAAATCTTTTGTTTCTGGGTGATGTATCCCCCGCTATCATCAGGCTCCAACCCTGCACTCTGTCAGCAGAAACAGAAGAGATCTTTTAGCGCACGCCCAGTGTGGGTAAAGTCACATGTTAACAATGGTTATATGATGAAATGAAAGCTTTTAAAATGTGTGTTGTAGCTAAGATGGGTCCGTCTTACTGTTCTAACTCGAGTCGTGAGGTCTTGAACAAAAAGCTTGCGGAGGTTGTGCAGCGTGTGAAGCTCACGAGCCTACGGTATGAAGGGAGAGACACAGAAAATAGTGCTGTTGAAGCAGTTCGAGGGTATTTAGCGGATCAGCTGCCTTTGAAGTAACCGAACATCGACTTACAACAGTCTCTTCCAGCCCTTTGAGGTCCTGCTTTGACTGCTCATGTCGCTCATGGAGGAATCTATAGATGGACAGATGGATATAGTTAAACTGAAAAAGAGAAAATTCAAATCGAAATTCTCTAATCAGTGTAACATTCTCGCCAGAATATTTCATGAAGAAGGAACAAACACAGTAAGGAGCGGCTGCCCCATTCGTGGGCTGTTAACCATCTGCTAATCTGATGCAATACGCTGCAAAGGTCAGTGTCGAAACAGGCCTATTAGCTACCAGCTGCTACCTTTCCTCAAACTCTGCGAGAGAGTTACGCAAAACGAACAAGACCAAGAGATAAAGATGCACAGCGGCGATTTAAAAGACAGACCTCCAGGTACATTCAGCCTCAAACTGCAGGACCGTATTCCTCCGCAGAGAGAGACTAACTGCAGGAGGAGTGACATTTTGTAAAGCGAGCAGAAAATAGACAGACAAAGTAAGACAAATGACAGAGAGAAATGGAAGACGTGAATCAAAAGAGGCAGCTTGCCCCCCCCTACCCCCCAGGTCTCCATATGGTGATGTGTTTGAAAGCTGGCCAGGACAGTAAAGCAGAGACTCACGTCAGCTCCTCCAGCTGCCGGCTCTTGTGATGCTCTTGGCTCCTGAGACGTTCGAAGTCACAGTGCAGTTGCTCAAGTTCCAGCTGCTGCTTCTGGTTACAGCTGGAAAGGTGAACAATGGCTCATTCAGAGATTCAACAAATAAACTGAAATTATTTTAATGGAAATTGTGTCTTTTCTACAAGAAGATAAGCAAAGAATCTATAAAACAATTGAACACAATTCAGAAATGGAGGCAAATTTCACAAAATCACATGTGAATTATGACTTTATGATCTGTACTTCTATTGTCATTTAATTCAACATTTATTTAACCTAACGTCCATTTGAATTTTACTACTACACCTTTAGCAATTTAACAAGGAAATGACAGGGACAGAGAGTTTTATTAAAGAGGTGGAAAAGTGCTATTTAATATGATAATGTCTTTCACTGTGAGCTTTTTTAACCTTAGAGAAGCTTGACAACCTCCGTACTGTCACATGGGAAGAATACATTGTCCTTCCTGCATCTGAAGAACAAAGCTCCTGTTCTTCATGATTCAAAGCTCCTGTTCTTCATGATTCAAAGCTCCAACTGAAAGCTTCCAATCATCAGTAAGTGGACCTTTGAGCTGAAATTATCTTCATCATATTCTAAATTAACAGTTAAAAAGCAAACTCAACCCGTCAACACACAGAATGAAGAGGAGTGAAGCTTTTCAACAAATGTTTTATTCCACATGTGAAGTTACAATGTGA
>JAPZDY010000012.1:9532629-9543701 GCA_029783645.1 Ctenochaetus hawaiiensis | reverse complement strand
TGTAAATATCCCATGTTACAACGTGAACATCTGTGGCTTATAGACAAGTGCGGCCTATATATGTACAAAATCTTTTTCTTTTTAAGTTTAGTGGGTGCGGCTCATATTCAGGTGCGCTCAATAGTCCGGAAATTACGGTACGTTTAAAAGCTATTTCTTTAGTTTTCCAGTGATTAAAGGCTGAGTAAGTAATCCTTCTCAGTACTTTTGTGTTTGTTCTGCTGATGAGTTACATGCTTATTTCACTGCTGTTGCACTGCTGCTCCAGATTTCAGAGATATAGAGGCGGAGAAGTCAACAAACTCGAGTCAAGTCCCAAGTATTCAAGGTGAAATGCAAGTCCGAGTCAATGAGGTGACGTCTGAGTGGAGTCTAGACAAACACTTCACAGTCCTCAGGTTTGTGCCAGAGTACCAACTTTAGATTAAAGCTGCACTAATCACATTTTTGCATTAGCAACGGATCAAATGATTGTATATGCTTAAGGGATTACTCGGTCAAATCCACAGATAACTTTCACCTCACTGTGAAGTTCCTCGTGGCTTTATGGAGCGTTTTAGCATCTTTCAGCTTGATGTTTGTTTTTTCAGTCTGCAACTTAACTGTTTTGATACAGTCTCAACGCTCCCATCGACTTTGATTCTAGCTACAGATTGTAAAATAAGCAGCTCCCATAAAACCCACCTGCCTGGCATCAAACAACAGACAGACAAGCAGCCAGCTAGTAAACACAGTGGAGCATTAAAGAGCCAAATCTTTCTCTCAAGGTTGGTGGAGAACAAGATATTGGTTCTACATACCTTCATCCGGAGGCCAGAGACACAACTTCTAATAAATATAAACGTTGTGTCATATCTGCGGGACAACCTAATCTGGCTATATCAGTCTTTTCACAGCAGAAATCAATTATTGATGCTTTTCAGTGAGATTATGTAGCTTTTGACACCTTACTTAGATTTGTGATTTGTTCTAACTGTAACGCTAGTGAGCTAATAACTCTGAGCTTCTTCCTCTCTGTGTTGTATTAACCTTAGCATGTCTTAATCTTCTCTGAAACTAAACTCTGCATAACAGTCTCTTGTGATTTCAGTGGTCTCTTGCTATGTGGCGTCTTGTGTTTTTGTGCACCATCTCCAACTCAACCCTGGAGTCCTTCTTTCGTCCTCTTGCCCTCTCCTTCATGGGAACTCGCTCACAGCTTAAATGAGCAACAACACAACATCACTCCCTCGTGTAGTGTCAGTGGGACCCTGCTTATCTTGGCCTGACAACCACAGTTATACACAAGGCTTATTAAAACACTACATACTAGCCTGTCAGAAAAATGAATGATGAAAATGTATTTATCACCAACTCAATAGACTTGTAAAAACTGAATTCATTGTGCTATTATTAAATAATACATGCTCTGACTTCAAGTAACTTCTGTCAAAACAAGCAATTTGCTGCATTTAAAGGATATTAAGTACTTAAAACAACATTTTCTGTCATATTGCAATTCTCATTGCAAATAAAGGTTTTCTTATATTGCTAGAAACGTATCTAAAAGTTCAAAGTAATGTCAAAAAGGATGCATAGCTAATGCATAAGTTGATGTGTCAGGTTCGAGTGCAAGTCTGAGTTCAACTCATCAAAAATTCACATCCAAGTTGAATCAGGAGTCAAGTTTTTTTCCTCCGGTATGAAAAAAAAAAAAAACCTTCACATCTCACCAGCTAGACGAGGCCCCAAAGGAGGCCCTTCATCAATTTAGAGCACGCCAACACACCATCATCCCCGATCTTCAATCTCTCTAAGTCTCCTCTTGCCTGCCACCCAGGTACAGCCAAACCATCACTCAACAGCTCGAATCATTGCCTCTGTCAGTTAACAAACTCTAGAAGCGGCAGACAAACACGCTGCCCAGATGTGAATTGTTTTTATCATCCTCCACAATGTGAGCGCTCAGTTGTCGCCACGGGGTCCCTGTGGCGTGCCGGCTTGACTGTCGGCCTGATATTTTAAATCCTGATCCAATCTGACGGCCGCAGCATTTAAAACCTCAGGAGACTTTTATTTTTTTTAACAACTTCCTCCGAGAGTTCACCAGAGCGACAAAGAGGAATGCTACAGATGGGAAAACATACACAGTGAATAATTTTCAACACCCCAAAAAAAAAAAAAAAACCCTCCCATCCTCCTACACGTCTCCAAAGTAATTACAGTCACAATGATGAAAACTGCACGCATCCTTTTATGATTACAGTCATCTGAACAGAAGGAAACTGAGGCTACATGGAACAACTGGAAATTCAAGCAGAAACGCTTTTGCCTCCAGACATTATCAATTTTGATGGTTCCTGCTGCGATTCGGAATGTAGGCAGGAACAACAGCGGTACGTTGTCTTTTCAGTGACATATCACAGTTCCCTTTTTATGAGGTTATATGATTACTTCATCTCTGCACACATTGTGTCCGACTGTCATCATCTGAAGACTAATATGAACTATTACCTCTGTCTAACACGCTATGGCCTAAAAGGAGCAGAAGCATTGACATTTAATAACTCATTTAAGGCAGCGATACAAGATAGTTGGTAAGAGGCAGTACTTTAAGATGACCACATAGTGTGAAAACTGGTGGTTGAAGGACAACAGGAGCAGGATCCAAATGCAAACAGTGGAGGTTGAGCTGGTGTAGATCAATGATCGATCACAATAATCAGATTCAGAGATTACAAGGCCATGAGGGGAGCAGGTGCAGGGTCGCAAGAAACAAGAAAGGAGAGGTTAATTTGGCAGATTTTGGGGATGACTCTTCACGAACAACAATCTCAGTGGTGTTCCCAGTTTGGTTAAAAATCAATTAAATTTTTGTTTGTGGTCTTTTGTGTTTTTCAAAATCTGTCAGGATTGGAAAATCCACTTAGTGTGCACCGATCATAACAGGTCTGAAGGAACTGGTGTGTGAAACAATAGAACAACTTTGACAAAGTGACAGAGGAACAAAGGGAGAAGACTGGTGTATGTAAAAAGTGGCCAAACAGGGAATGAGTTGCTGGTGAGATGGGAAGCAGGGAAGGCCAGATGATTGAAGAGCAGATGAGGGGAAAAAAGAAGGAGAGTCTGGGTGCACCTGGTATAGGAAAAGAGCAAAAAATGGGGCGTGGGGAAACAGAAATGTGACACATGATCTCCATGAATGAACATCTGAACCACTTTTTCATTCTTCTGCTGCCTCCAAACACACCCAGAACATATCTAAATACAGTTGTCAAGACTGACGCAGGAATAAATGATTATAGGCTGCCGTAACACTGACATGCTATTTCAAACAGCATCAATATAACGTGATAATGAGCATTCAATCTGCTCATGGAAGGCATTGTGCTGATACAACTGGGATATAGGAGGCAGTCGCATGGGAATATCTACCTCAACAGAGCTGTCTTGTATTTTAAAATGAGTGTGTGTGTGTGTTCGTGTGTGTGTGTGTGCGTGTGTGTTGGGAGGGGGGGTGTTTATGCATGTGTGACATAAGAGTAAACCCAGTGGGATTTTCTGCTGGCTTCATCATCACTTTAAGTCAACCCTGAGGCAAAATGGGTGTGGATCTCTCTCTCTCACTCACTCTCTCTCACACACACATGCTCTGTCTTTATCTCTCTGGATGTGTGTGTATGTGTGTGTGGACGCGTGTAAGTGTGTGTGTGTGTGAGTAAGTGTAGCATATTCTGATGAAGAGCACCAGCTGTGTTTTGGGTGCGAGCATATATAGAGCATTTGCATATATGTCCAGTTTTGCATGCTTGCTTTTGGATGTATTTGTGCATGTATGTGTGTGTGTGTGTGTGTGTGTGTGTGTGTGTGTGTCTCAGCCTTGGCCCAGTTGTGCCTTACATCTAAGCAATGAAAACAATTGTTAGCCCCACATTAATAAACATTATACATGCAGTTTGGTTTAATGTAATTGCTGTTCCAAACCAGTGACATTAATCATCAGCTGATATTCAGTTTGCATTGAGAAAAAGGCTAAATCTGCTCACTGGACAGAAGCAACCCACAAAAATACCCACATAAACAAGACTCTCAGTAGATCTGCAGTAGCTCATAAATCACTGGTGCATTAAAGGCTGATGACACAAGATAGATCATCGAATATCAATCAGTTCTGCATCATTTTCTGAGACAGGAAACACACCAAATGCCAGAGAAGAAGCAAAAAAATGACAAATAGTGAGAGATGGCAAAGGTGGGGTCGAGATAGAAGTTTGGGTTTTTTTTAATCATGAGCAAAGGATAGTTTATGAATATTGTGCTGAATTACAAAAAGAAAGGCACGTTTTTCCGGCAAATCATCTAAAACATGACTACGTGGCAATTCATCAATATGATCAAGCATTTTCTCCTGCAGCTTTAATGACAGATATCAGGAAGCCTTGTTGCTCTTTAATGGCATCAGCACACAACCTGAATGATGCAGCGTGCTGATCAGAGTATTGATAGAGGCTGTACTTAGTTTGATCCCTGTCAGAAGCCTTTAAGCCTCCCAGCCCTGTCTGGCCAGTATCTGATGTGTGTGTGAGATGAAAAGTGTAACCCCTAGCGTTTATCGACAGCATGGAAAGGTGATAAAAAAAAGGAGAGGGGGAATTATAGAAATAACTTACCCCAAGGATGACAGTGTCCTCTCTTTGAAATATCGGGATGAACTTATCTCCACGGATAATTTCGGACTTGTTCAGTGGACGAAATCGACACAGCACCTTAATATTGCATTCCGCGTCAGCATCAGCCATTGTGGAAAGATGGACAGTAGACGCGCTTCCAAAAGATGCAGAGAGTACAACAGGGTTTCTTTACCCCGATAAAAAATAAAAAATATCCCCTGTGCAAGCTTTTCCTGTGAACCACCTGAACGCAGACTGAAACCAGCGGCTATGCCCACATGCAAAGGTGGACTGAGAGGCGAAGCATTTGGAAGAATGAGCAACTACGAGTTTTGGAAGACACTATACAGCCAAATTCATTCAAAAAAAAAAATCTAAAACAAGAAGAAAAAAAAGAAGCCGTTTGTGAGTGTTTCTTGTTTTTAAATGTCCTCAAACTAAACTCAGGTGCACTGAGCATCGGAGAGCAGATGCAGAGTTGTAAACGGGGAGTATAGTCCAAACTGGTCCGGTCGGCGGTGTCTGGGAAGGCTGCAGGTTGCTCCGAAGCACGCCTTGCATCATTGTCATCCCTGCTCTCTCTCGCTGGGGGCGGGGCGTGGAAAAGCAGCGCCTCAAATCCTCTCTCATCAGCACCACTGAGCACAGGGACCGAGGAGCTGGAGACGAGCTCCGACTCTGCCTCCCATTCCTGCAACTAAACTGTGATCCACAGAAAAGTTCCTGTTGCTCGCTTTAACCTGCATAAGCAGCTTAATGGTGTTGCTTTCACCTGGTGACATGATTAGTATATTCTGTGGCCAGGGACTTCAAGGAGGACTTATCTTTTGTTTTTTTTAGGTCTGCATCAGACTGGTTGTCATAGCAGTGTTGTTTTGCGTGACAAACTGGGTAGTCATGTGGGAACCAAAGGCTGCATAAATTCCCTTGATATTTTAAAAGATACGCCTACAATATAGCACTGCACTTTCATTACAAGGAAGACACAAAAGAGACAGATTAAAAGACAGAATAATTGAAGCAGGAAATATCCCTATGCACTGATTTTAGTCCCTGTGGGTCCTATGGGTCAGTTGCAAGACTGCTCATTTGTAATCCTCTGTAATATACACAGACAGAAATACAGTGAGAATGAATGAAAGTCAAACCTACAGTAGGCTTACATTATAAACTAATTAATTTGTATTTTCATCATTTTCATGACTAGGCTATTATTAAATAATCCAAAAACAAGTAACAGGCTATACCTCAGATATAGCCCAATTGCCAGAATGTTGTGCCATGGTGCACATATGTGTTTTGCGTCTGTAGATTATAGGCTTATTTATTGACACTGCTCTTAAGATTTGTTTGACATCTATAATTTTATGCTGATTATTAGTTTAATTTTTTAAAGAAGCCTAAAGGTACAAATTAAAAGATGCCAGGTTAGCAAGTCAATCATGATTGTTCATTTGAAGGGACTTTAGCAGTTACAGGAATCATTTACAGACAATGGAATATAGTGTCCCTAGACACAGCCTCATTGCTTTGTAAATTTCTGACGGCTTATCACTGACCATTTTGCCAGTTTTGTATTGCATTTTCTCTGCAATGTGCATGTACTTTGTGTGCAGTTATAATATGTAACAAAAGTGACATGTAATAAAACATATTTTCATTTGGCCTAGCTGTCTCTTCACCAACATGTCCTCTTTAATGCATTTTATGGCAGTGGAAAATAAAACGTGGTTAAAACTTTGAACAACTTTGTAGAATTAATTATGTTCCAATTAACTCTTGTTTTAGACAAGAAACACATTACTAGTAACTTGTTATAGTTTGTATTACTCATTCTGCACCGATCGGACACTTAACAACCAACCAAATCATAGGTTGGATCATTTTTTATCAGAGTGAATCATCTTATAATTCGACTATCTTTGGCCCATTGATAAAGCTGTTTGCTCGTAGCGCCACCGTGTGACGGCTTTGCAAAAATCCGACCGTATACCTTTGGAGAATAAATACAGGACAATTTTCCTGTTAGTTAGTTGTTGATTAACTTTTAATTTCCACAGAAAATACTTTGTTTGATCGGGAATATTAAAAATAAGAAAATAAAGCCATGGGATCGTTAAATCGCGTTGGTCAAACTGTACGCATGCGCAAGGAGACTCCAATTCTTTTGAGTGGGTTTGTTTTGTTGATTTGGGTGGGCCGGTGAAATTCTTTTCCGTTGATGTAGCGAACACATCCCCGCCAACCGCCGGCGCTTGCAGGACAGCCAACGTACACGCTGTCAAATCAAGCTAGTGACCTCATCAGCCTGCAAACCTCCACCGGCTGAGAGACTGCTGGCTCATCTTTCGTTACCTTTTGTTGCAAACTGATTCGGTTCATCGATATTTTACATATTTCAAGAACAGTTCTTGTATTCTGTCGTCATTTGTTGGTCTAGATTTGTGCTTCCCGTTGACAATGGCCGATCCTAAATACGCAAACTTGCCGGGAATTGTAAGTTGCTAACGCTAGCAGACAGATTAGCCTGATTGCTATTTGACAATGCTAGCTCCAAGCTGTGACAGCTAAGTTAGCTAACATCTCTGCCGTTTACTCTTTTTTCTCTGTATTGTTTGCAATAACCGTGCAGCTAACGTAATAATTGTGCATACCGAGGTGCTAACTTTTCAGATAATGTTGTAACCCGTGAAACAAACTACTAGAGAGCAAGGGTAGCAAATATGTTATGTTGAATGGGTCGGGGCGTTGGCCAGGCCAATGACAATAAACTGGTTATTTGATCGTTTATCACATTGTTTTCCATATTGTTTTAATAGGCCTTCAACGAGCCGGATGTGTACGAGACTGGTGACCTTCCAGAAGATGACCAGGCTCAATTTGAGTCGGTAAGTGGACGTTTTGTTTACACTGACTTTGTCAGAATGCATACTAATAGCACAGATGCTACATATTGCGCTACTGTAACTTAACTAGTTAGTTTAGACTTAAAATAGCGTTACTAATTTCTTCATGATCTTAAGGAACTTCTGCACTATTCCTAGCCAATTGAAACACCTAACCACACAAATTCTTGGCTTATTTCAATATTTATATCGTAAAGTGCTGTTTGTAGCTATTAAGTGCACATCAGGTTATGTGATGTAGCTTAATATTATTGAGCTGTTAAAAATTAAACTGTCACTGCTTCTGTTCTTTCCTTATCAATAGGGAATATATATTGACTTCTTTGTTACCTAGCAGATACTTCTTAACTTAACAGATGCTTTAAAGTACCTATTTTATATCAAAAATGATGTTTTTGGGGAAAGAGGCCGTTTTCAGGTTACTAGATCCTTCATACATAATACATATTGATATATCTGCTCGTTTATACTTGGAAAATAGTAAATAAGGAAAGACCAAAGCAAAATTCCCAACTAAGCACCGTTATCTATGAAAATATCAATGCTCAAAATATACTGTGGATGTTTTTAGCCATCATGATGGTGGTCTTGTGACTCTCAGAAATGCTAATTCTCACTGTCACCTAACTGCGATGTTAAGTGCTCATCTAGAGTAAGTGGTCACATTGCTTTAAAAACTGATATTCTGAAGTACTTTGCAAGTAGTTGAGGATTGCTGGCTTGACATTACTTTTGAACATGTCTGGGTTGTTTACTGACCAACTGAGTGAACCCTAATTGGCGTTTTCCCTTCCATGTTTCCACATTCGTTCTTCCCATACCCTTGCCCTTGTTTTGACTCTTCCCCACCCCTCCTGGGACCCTAGTTTGTACAAGTAAGACTGGCTCCATTTTACTCTCAGTGAGCTTAATGCCATGCTTTTTATGCATGTTTTTTTAATCTCATATCCACTTTTCCTACCTCTATTGATTGGGGGGATGATGAAATGAGAAATAGATCGATGGAGTGACCTTTTTTGTGCTTTATAATTCATCAATTTTTGATTGTTTTGAAGTGCAAAGAATTGATTCTTTTCCTCCTATTTGTGTTGCTCAGTAAAACTGTTTTGAGGGAATAATGATACTGTTGGGTCTTCATCAGAACTTTAATTCGCTCTTTCACTGCGTCATGCTTTGACAAAGCCATGAAAGCTCAAGTGCTTGTGTGAGTGTGAAGCGCTGACAGGAAAAAGAAGTGTTTGTTTACTTGTATAAAATATGTCTCTTTTTTTAACCTGTCATCATGTCCTAACAGTTGCTTCTCTAATAACCACACTATTCTGACTAACTGGACATTTTAAAGGCTCCTGTACACTGTGTGATAACATCTTGCGGTTCATTACATTGTCATAATTTGCCAAATTGTTATTGTATAATAAAATCTGTGCTGGACTGTATGTTATCAGTTTTGAGACCTGTCAGACTGCTTGATGAAACCCTTTGAATCATGGGTTAATAACGTATATTTTTAATTCTTTACTTCAAAGGAACTGGGTCAGTGTATCTGCACTTTTATGATATACCGTACTGGTTGCTTTGTAGATGATAGTTGTACAAAAAAATCACATTAAGAAATTTCTGTCACTGTCAGACCTTGAACACAGACTTTCTTTGGTCACCAATGATTTTACATTGGCCATCAGTGGACGTGTCTCGCAGCACAATTTCTGGATTGATGACCAAAGATTTCATTATTTGACATTGTCGGGAACAGCCAAAAATCACACAATGTGTAGGAACTTTAACTTTAGATATACCTAACTAACCGCTTGGTTCAGTCTGATTGCTGATAGGTATAAATTTCTATACAAAATGCTTCTTAGGAGTTCCAGGCCTTCTAAGTTTCTACTTCTTTTAAACACCTTTAAACCACCTCTTACCCTTCATTCTCACTCATGGACCAATACCCTGCATCCATAGCATAATGCTGTGAGACCCACAGTGCTCTCCATGAGAGCATGTGGCTCTGCTACATTATAAAGTGCAGTATAGTATCAAAGGAGAAAGTAACTTCTTTACGTCTGTGGACCATCTTACCACCCTGAATCTGGAAAGAGAGAAAGGACTGGAGACATCACAAGCAGTCTGATCAGTGTGTCTCCAGGGTTTTTAGCAGCAGCTCTCAGAACACTGCTTTCTTTCTTATCTTTCCCCGACCCTGGCCAACTGTTCCTGTTGCGTGCATGGCATGTGATAACCACATTAATCTGTGTTGTCTCTCTCTCTCTCTCTCTCTCTCCCCCCCTTGCTATTTTCTCTCCCTCTGCTCTTCCGTTACTTTCTCTAACTCTCTTTGGAAACCCAAGGAGCTGGTAAGAGCCTGACTAACCCCCCTCCTCACTCCTCCTCACTCCTCCTCCTCCTTACATCTGTGTAACTGTCTTGTGTTTATTGTGTTTTTGTTGTGTGTCTTTCGATCCAAATCCGTGTGTAAGCCCCGACCCATGTCATCTGTTTGTTTGTGTCAGTGGTGTTGTAATTTAATGCCTAGCCTCTAGGTCTCATAATGGATAACAGTTAAGCTTTGATCAAATAATTCACTTCATTTGTGCACCTCAGAATCACTAATTAAAATAAAACTTCATTTAGAAAAGAAAATGTTAGTAGCCTCCAGCTTTAATTCTGCTATTTTCATTCACATATTCACATAACATTGATTTACAACAGTAGACTAAATACCACACGGATGACATCGTTTTTATAAAAAGTTTAATCTTTTTAAGGATCGTGTGAAGAATCTACAACTGAGCCTCAGTAAAACTATGGCTGTGATATATATACTCAGTTTGGCCTATTTGTCCTTTGCCTGCTGATACACTAAATGAAGTTGAAATGATCTTGCTCTACTTAAGACAGCCCCAGATAATGGCTGTAAACTTTTTTTTATAAATTTTCCTGATTAATTGCTACACTAGCTTTTAATTTGTGAGGTTGTCTGACCATGGTAAGTAATAATACACTTGCTGATTCAAATGTAAATTTAACGGTTATGGTTTTAATCATATTTGGGGCAGTGATCAAGCTTGGAATTTCCTCTCCGATTTTTCCAAACTATCAACACATTTCAAGTCTACCTTGAGCTTTGAGACCCTTGGCTCACTGGTTCAGTTAGCTAAGGCTTATTTCTAGGTTTTTGCTGTTTATTAAGTCTCACATTATATCACTTTGTTATGTTTATCTGACTGTATTTCCTGATATTTCAATGACAGGAGGAGCTCTGCAGTGACAGTGTTGAGAGGATTGTGGTCAACCCCAATGCAGCTTATGACAAGTTCAAAGACAAGCACGTCACCACCAAGGGACTTGGTCAGTTCATCGTGGATGATAAATCTTTCTTAACATGTATCAGTCCCTCCAGGAATTTGCAATGTTGCGATCGCAACAATTAACAAAAATTCTCTGTGAATTCTGCGCGACCTTGCAATTTTGTCCAATCACCGCCACTTTTCCGCAATTTTGGCCAGCCTCCCGTGAGTTC
>JAPZDY010000012.1:9511948-9524110 GCA_029783645.1 Ctenochaetus hawaiiensis | reverse complement strand
TAAACAAGGAAGTGAATTGGGTGACGTACGTGCATTACGTTTGCGCTGGGGACTGCTATGATTGGTGGAACTCACGGAGGCTGGCCAAAATTGCGTAAAAGTGGCGGTGATTGGACAAAATTGCAAGGTCAGGCAGAATTCACGGAGATTGGTTGAATTCTCGTTAATTGTTGCGATCGCAACATCGCGAATTCCTGGAGGGACCGAATATAATATAAAAAAGGGAATATTAAAAGTTTGGCATAAGCTCAACAGAATTACTAATACCAAGCAACCACGTCTTTTGGCTGTAGAATTACATGTAAACCAAATGTTTAAACATGATCTCATTTCCAGGCAACTTACAAACGGCTGTATTTAAAAAAAAAAAAAAGTATTGATATTTCTTTTACTTGCGTCTAAACAAATTACCTTTATTTTTTTATTTCTAGAGCCCAAGGTAATGTCTTTAAATGACTTATTTTATCCAGCTACAGTTCAAAACCAGATATGTATTTGGCAGTCACAGAAAAAAAGAGGACAGTAGTGAATGTTTGACGCAGGTTAATTGGGAAGTCACCTTACTGATTAATCATTTTCCAGCACGTGTAACCAGTTTTTCCTGTTTTTGAGCACCTTTGCCCTTATTTAACTCTTACTGCTCTCTCTAATGCTGCCCTTTCATTTCTCAAATCCATGTACACTCTTTTCCTTTCAAAACCTCTCTTCTGTACACCTTTACATCCAACTTTCTCTTTTACTATACTTCCTTCTCTTACCTCTGTTACCTAACTTAGTTTTTTTTTTTTCCCAACCCTTCCCCCAGGTCCAACAGACAATGAAGGAAAACCTGGTGGCTGTAGAAGAGAACTTTTCTGCACTAGATCAGAGAATGAAGAAGCTCTCCAAATAAAGGGTGGCAGACGTCGGACCGGTCCAGGAGTGTGTAGAACATGGACAAATAAGAGCTGGCTAGAGAGCACAGAGGAGGGATTTGGGGTTTAACTCTGTCCTTTCTGGCCATTCCTCTTTTGCTCTCTACTTCGCCTCTGCCTTTTTTCACTAAGTGGAATGTTTAGAAAGATGGAAAAGATGGAATAACAGAAAAAAAAGGAGACCAAATGTTCTTGTCCACCCTCCTTTCCTCTTCATTTTTCTTGCATCAAATTGATATCAACTGAAAACATATTTGTCCACTATATTCATGCCACTGATTGCAGCCCCTGTTATAAGCTTACCGAGTTTTAGACTTGATTGTTTTTATAAATATTAGTATCAAATAAAAGAAATTCCTCCGTTCCTTTTCTGAACCTCACACTAAGACTGGATTTGTACTGTACATTATGGTCAAATTAAATGGATCACAGTGGTGTTGGATTGATGGATGACACAAAAGAGATGTTGTCAGCTGTGTAAAAAGAATAAATCAAGATCTGTTGTCTTACACCGTCGTAGCTGGAACACATCTGTGCATGTGTCAGGGCCAAGTCAAGGAAGGAAAGCTTGTAAATATGCCTGTGTACCTTATTGTTTCTCCACGCTCAGTCGCTTGTAACTATATTATTATGACTGAGACCAGACACCACAGACAAACTTTTAATCTGCTTTGTCATTGCCTACAAGTCAACTGTATGTTTCATCTGTGGTCATGAAAACAGATCAATAAAACAAAATGCGAAAAAGCTTGCCTCCTTTCATTTCAGGACTTTGAGATTGTTACCTAATCGATAACATAGCTGCCCTATATAATTAATATCTTAATATTATGCTGTATAAGTTTACTAAATCACTAAATGTATTGAAACTATTTACAGTCCACATTTTTTCTACTTTTTAGTTATTTTTGTGGACATTTCTTGACTAATATCTGCACAGTAATAAAGACAGATTAATAGAATGATGGATGATGTAAGATTACATGAAAGGTAACGAGTCACCAGTGGTTGGTGTTGCAAAACATGGCCGTGATACATCGTCGTGTGAAACACATTTTACAAAGAGGGAAAAATTCAAAATCCTATTTGCCATCTTAATTATTTTGTAATTCAGTACACATCTAAGTATATGAAGCATTTTTAAACTTAATCCTTTGTGTTTATTTAAAAGAAGGACTTGTTATGCCCATTTAAGAACACCGGGTGGCAGCAAAGCACCTAATTAAAAGAAGGTAACCCTCGCCTTGTAAGCGGTCATTCACCTTTCATAGGTACTATCTAATAGATTTCATAAGTGCAAATAATTCTGACCCACTTTAAAATGATTTTGTCCCTTTCATTACACTCATAAAATGTTAAATTACTACTAATCCAGTATCTATCTGCAGTGATTATCCCTAAAAAGCAAAGTAACTTGACACTCGTGACTAACTAGATTTAAAATGGATGGGTCACAGTCCACAATGTGAAAAGTACATTTAAAAAGTATTGAAAAAAACTTGGCCTTGGTGGCCTGGCAGCTAAACCATGAACAGTCACGTCCACCCGCTCAGGTCCAGTCAGGGACCTTAAATGCCTTCTATTCTCTATTTCTTAACTGTGTCTCTCCTCATTTCCTGTCTTTACTCAGCTGTCTGCTATTACTGCTCAATAAGACCTTTGTTATAAAGGATTAAACAGCAAAATTTCATTTCCTATTGTAAACACAGCCACGGTTATACTTGACAGCGGATGAAGACATGCAGCACAGTAAAATCAGGAGGGGCACTAAATAAAACTGGTGTGACACTTCGTCATTTACAGGGTAAATAAACCCAATGCACTCGATGAATTTCTCTGAGATATGAACCCTCAAAGCCATCTGGCATTATTAGTTTTATAACGGAGCGATAAAGTGAATGGTTTGCTCGTGTCTGAGGTCAGGGGACGTTCGTTACTAAGGCAAACAGGTCAGGATCAGGTGTTTCTGATGAGTCATCCAGACAACAGCACACACTGCTGTCCGAAGGTCGCTCATGATGGCTTAAACATCTTCCTTTATTGTCCTCCCAAGCTGGATAAAAGCCTTTTTTGGTGTGAACACTTCAGGCTAATCTTACGTACGAATATGACATAACATTCACATGATAAACCCCCGTTAGTGAGCCTGAGGATTTCTTCTTCAGCTGAGTTTAACACTGCATCGTATTGCCTGTACACATTTATTTATTTTATTTCAGAGAAAGACTAAGTGCCGAGCAGCTTTCAGTTTCCCTTACGCGGTTGGGGGACTTCACAACTGGCTGGCTTGGGCAGGACGTATCAAGTGTGACTCGCGGGGAATCAGATCCAGAGCGTCAGCTTAGAAGGGAATGCCCCAGACGAGCACAGAGACATACCACCTACTGTATATCATGTTATACTGCATTTGTCCTGCTATTTCGGGTGTGCTAGATTGGGTCAACCCCATCTGTTAAGACGCATTTATACACAATTACAAGCTGAAGATTACTGAGAGGTCAGCTTAAAATCTTGTTAACAAGTATTAGAGTGTAACAAGTATTACAGTTTTATTTTATACTTTATCCCTACGTGGCCATTAACATGAGTAAGGATAAAAGGACAATGAAAACAGAGCCCCTTTAGAGAAACAGCTGCTTTTAGCAGTGGGGCATCCATCCGTCCTAAAAGAGGCTTCGGCAACATAACCGACATATAAGCTCCAGTCATTTTTGACTCTACAGTAAAAATTGCAGCTAAATGTCAGTAGCCCACACCAACCTTTACTCCACACTGGACAAAGTAAATATTTAAGTCCTCAGGCAGCACCGAGCAGCTGAACACAGAGGAGGCCATGGGGAGCACCGATTGCTCTGAAATCTGTTTCTGGTGCTGATATGGTGGAAACTAAGAGGAGAGGAAGAAAAAGATTGGAGTGGGAGCATGGAGTGTGTTTCTCACTGCCAGTATACCCACCTGTTTAGACAGGCTTTTTAAAGTTTAATGCCTTACAGTCTCTTGGTAAGGTTTTGTTTTTATGCTTTCGCCTCATCTTTTGACACATATGTCGGTGCCTAGAAATGAAGAAATCAAGGTTGTCTATACTGTACTCTGCCAAGGATTTTGAGAAAATATAATAGAAATCAAGAAAATAACTAAACGCAATCCGATTATTAGACAGTTACAGACTATTTTGAGCAGCTCAAATGTCTTGGAAATCAGCTGCAGATAAAGACAATTCAATATAATAAAATATTTAACAAATTTAGAATCTATTACATTTACTGATGAGATACTGAGAGTACTAATATTTCAAATTATTACTCTGAAAATAAAATTAAAGGAGGGAAAAAGTGGAAGCCGAGAAACAACACATAATATCTGACAGCATAAATACACCATGGAGAAAGAGAAAAGCTAACTACACAAGGGCCTCTGCATCAGTTTGTCAGATTTTCCAGAATGGGTCTGGACAGGTGAGGAGCCTGTGATGAAGCAGAGAGAAAGGCAAATGAAGTGGGTGGAGGTACGCGGAGTAAGATAGGATGGATACTGTTGGGGGGCAGAATGAGGCTTGTAGCATATAAAACAAAAATAGGAGAAGAAGACAGACTCGGTCAGTGTAAAGGGAGGCGAGACTCTGATGTAAACAGGGTTTTAACTGACTAACAAGATTGACTGCAAAGTCGTCCCAAAGCTCCAAACACAGAAATCTCAACAAGTGGATGTGACATTAAGCTGCTAAATCTGGACGGGACGAGATGGGATTGAGTGGATAACTTAAAAAAACTCTCAACAATAAAATCTGATATTATTTCTTATGTCCTGGGAATAAAGATTAAGTTTTCTGGTGTGTGTGTGAATGCTGGACATCTTACTTGTGAAGCAGATGATGGATGGAGGAACTTCTGAGGAAATAAAATACAAATGTGTTGATTAATGGGCATCAACAGACAATAGAGAATTGCAATATTGGCCTCGGCCGAGACGGGCATCGGCAAAAGAGATGAATGTATCAATGGAGATGAGAAGCTGAGTAAAAAAAAAATGTTGACAAAATATCCCATTTCCTTTATATTGCCTGAGAATTTCACACACATCACTGCCACTTTCAAGTTTAAATTAACATTTCATTTCACTCCACACGAAGATAACCCAGATTTTTTGATAATATTCCTTTCTTAGTTCTCACCAATAGAACCGACTTACTGATAAAGGTGAGGAAGGTCTTTCTGCCAGTTGTCTGGGAAGCAAAAATAAAATTAAAAAAAGAGTTAAAAACAAACAGACGAACAAACAATGAGAAAGGGTGAGCCATGAGAGAGAAATAAGGATTTACTGTATCGCCGCACATGTTAACAGCTGTATCAGTTGGTCTCAGTTCAGAGAGAGGAAGGATTCCGACAGCTGGTGTGTGTGTGTGAGTGTGTGTGAGTGTGTGTGAGAGTGTGTGTGAGTGTGTGTGACAGGGGGAACTGGGTGTGGAGCTTTGACCAAGGGCACAGGACAGAAGGCAGTGTGGTGGCTGGAAATTCCCCAGACATTTTCTGTGTGTAAAACAAAAGAAAACAATAGACATAATCTGATTTTGGGGAGATTATCGCTCAAAACATTTACAGCTACCACTGTCGGTATTTTTTCCCCTTTTTTTTTCCTTTCCCCATTTTGTTGAACGTTGTTTAAATTTGAAACAACAGCATTTCCTCTAAATCAATTTGGCAGCACGGCAAAGAGCAAGCAAAGAAGAAAGATAAATTCCTCTGTCCTCACCCTGACACATTTAAAAAAAAAAAAAAAAAATATCATCTCAGATTTTGGTTGCTCACACTTGTCTGTCTTGTTATTGAAGTCAGGTAAAGTTACGGGATCATAACTGGACTTTCTTGTTTTGTCTTGCCTGTTTTAAATATATGATGCAACATATGACAGATGTGTAGGGATTATGCATTACTGCTAAAAATATCAATTAAAAAGAATTTTATTCAGTTATTTAAGACTAGGCAGACAAAAAGGTATTTAGTGAGCTTAACAGCAACAGCATGGCAACTGACATCTCCAAATACAACCATCAGTATGGACTAAATCTCATGGAAAAGCTGATACACATGACCAGACAGTTATCAGCTTTAGCACTTGTTTACACTCAGTTGCGAAGTCTTACAAAAACAGCAGAGCACAGCAAGAGAATGACAGAAAAGAGTGTAAATAACATATCATCTTAATAACACAGGCCACTGTGTCCTTGTTTTATTTTTATTTTTTTTTACTTTTTCATCAAATTAAGCAACAAATCAATGAAAAGCAGGGGACCAGCATCCCCAGACCATGTTGAGAAACTAAAAAAAATAAAAAAAATAAAAAATAAAAAATAAAAAGCAACCTAGATCTGCGGTTGTAAACAGTGTTTTATAATGAATACAACACAGACGACGGGACTGACAAAATAAACAGACGGCAGGGGTGGAGAGGGAGGGGTGTGGAGAAAGTATGCTGAACTACTCAGCAACAGCCACTCAAGTCGTGACGTGTTCACGGTGCTTCCTGCAGCGCTTTAACCCGGGTCCTAGAGACAGTATTTGAGCTTTCTATTCGCTGCTTGGCGCTGTTGCTATGGGGCTGTGCATGTTGAGCCGTGCACGTTGCGCCGTGCATGGAAAACAGTTTGTGTGTGCTGAGTTTGGGATTAGGGCAGAAAGTGTCAGAAGCGGGGTGAAGAGCCCGCATCAAGGGTGCAATATGATGAAACGAGGTTTTATTTCATTGTCACTTTTGTTGTTGTTGTTGTTGTTGTTGTTGTTGTTTACCAAATTATTGGCCATCGTCCAACACTTTAACTATCATTGCACTTACTGTGTGTGTCTGAGACGATGAACTTGTTGAACTGTGTGGCGTTCAATTCATCATTATATCTCTATTAATTTAGCATGATAAAGTTTTATTGTGTGTATGGCAGAGTACTCACTAAGTTTATATTGACTTCATTAGGTCTGTTGCGTCATAATAATGATCGTGTGAACAGTGTGAATGGCGAATTTAGGTTGATATTACAATCAATGTTTGTACATTTGACAATAAGGGACAGTGAGTCTATAAGTATGACTTCTTTTATGATAAACAAACATTTTAAGGGGACCTAGTCGTTATTCTTTAAATATCTTTATGTGTGTAAAACAATAGTAGCCTACTTAATGACATATCAATTTTGTTGTGTCATACATAATGTATACCCTATATTGTCGAAAAAATATAGGGTATACATTTATATATGGGACTTCATTGACTAAAGTTGGTCTATTAGTGCTAATCGTGCAATAACAAACATTTCAGTGTGGATAAATCTATACATTTGTCACAAACATTGTATTGCAGTGTCTGTACTGCCATTTTGTGTTTTTTGAAATGGTTTATTAGCTATAACCGATTAAAACATTACCATTAAATGAATGTTTCGGTGTGATGTGTTGGCCTGTATTCAAATTAATGTCCGCCTTGTATGACATTGATTTATACAGTTAAAAGAAGCAAGTAAATCAGTAATAGAATAAATGATGAAATCAAAACGATAACACGCTTATCAGACAACCTAGTTCCATGAAGGGCAAATAAAACTTTTTTTTTCTTTTTAACCGACTAATGAAGAATCCTGTTGGATTCTATGAACAACAGCTGAAAATATAACCGGAGACTAAAAAAGGGGGACAGTTTGCTGTTGGATCACACCCAGCACCGCTAACTCGCGCCACAGACGCTCCACCGTCCGGGCGTGTGTTTTTATATCTCGCGGAGCTGCGACAGAGCGCGCGGTATGAAATGAATGAGAATATGACACCAGTGCACATGTGTGCTTAACGTCTGGTCTTTGGCATATTACAATACCTGGCGAATGGATATCTGCCTTCCAGACATACTCCAGTCCAGTGTTAAAGTGTCGAGGGCTGGACCGGTTATTTTTTTCCCTTTAGGAATATGGAGTGAATGGGGCGTGGGTAATGTCAGTGTCACCGACAAACTTTAGATAGATACCAATAGTCAAAAGTCACGTAAAAACAAGCGCATGGTAGCAAAATGAATTAAAAAAACACCAACAAGAAGGTACTAAACGGATACATAAAAGATTTTTTTTTAAGTTACGGTAAAACAATTCATGAGAAAATCGATTCAGCTTTTGTCTTCCGGAAACAAACAATTCTTCGACATTAGATATCCATGCATATATGTATATTTTTAGATTTTAGTTAGAGCCAACACTGTTTAATAAAACATGTTCTGATTCTGCTGGTGTTATCCCCAGCTAGAAATTGGTTGCCAAGCATTGCATCATTCCTTTCATGTGACTCCCATACGCCCCAAATTCGTCCTGGCCGTCTTATGACTGCATCACAGTTGCTTCTCGTACAAACTATACAGGCTAGCGAGAGAGAACAACCAGTCGCGGCGACCCAAAACTCCGCCTCAGTACGGATCTTGGGCACCCTATTGGATGTCGCCAAGGGAAAGATCTTAACTCCTCTCTCCTGATTGGACCATTAGAACGTCACTCATCCGTCTCTGCTAGGTTGTCCCGAAACTATCTTCCCATGCATAGTTCGGTTGGCTTCTCCCTCCATATAAACACCGCCGGGAGTTTCCGAAAAATCACATTCAGCCGTCAAGACTGAACAATGGTTAACATGAGCTATCACCAATTTTTACTAAAATATCCACATTCGAGTTCAAGACAGTCGAGAAGGCGAGCTAATAGAAGAAAAAGGGTAAGTGCTGATTATTGTCAGTAGTTTTGGCTACTATTTGGTCGTTGTTTTCCAGACTTTCGGAGAGTAACGGCTACTTAACGCACTTTTAAAGCAGTCGGCTGTAACTTATCAGAAAGAAAAAACGATTAATGTTTTTGGTAGATATGTCGTTGCTTATTTTCAGAGGAACGGATGTATTAATCGGTCAAAATTTATATCGAGTTGTATTTAATGTGTTGTCCGCTTCGTTTGCGAAGTTGTCAGGCTTGTACGGACTCAGGAAGTTTTGACGTTTTGACCCCTGAGTTTACCAAGCGTTTTAAATTTATTTTGTTAGTTTTGTAGCTACGACATTCAAAGCTTAGATTTTTTTAGATGTCATTTCTTTTGAACAACATTAACTGGCATTAGCCTAGTCCATGTGACGACAGTAACGTTATTGGGGGAGTTGTTGACTTGAAACTGAACGGCTTTTTATTTTTGACAGCCGATTCGTTTCTCCCACCTCAAACAACCCCCATTGAAATAAATATTTATCACTGAATGATTGTATGTTTATATTATTTTGTCTTTTTCCACCGACCCACTCCTTTTCTCTCTGTAGCCTACGTTTCCTTTTGTTTCGCCCATTCCTCCTGCTGGACTTACATTTCCATGACGTAATTGTCTTGGCTCACAGTGGACACTTAGCCTAAGTAAAAAAACAAAATTTTTTAAATTTTGGATTTTTACAAAATTATACAAGAAATAATAATTCAAACGTTTTAATATAACACAGCAAAGTTTCAATGCCGGTGTGGTGGTGCTACCACAGGCAGTTTAAGAGACATTAAGTTAAAGAGGATTGTCTTTTTTTTATTACTCTGTAATTTAGCCATGTGCATCCCTTCGCATAATTAATGTACGCATGATTACATTTTTCTCTGTGCATTTTAAAGGAGAAAAGCGGAAACCCTTATATATTCAAAATGTTTACGCTCAAGATTTATTTTTAAAATACATTTAATAGGTTGAATTTTGATTAGTAATTTTAAGCGCAGACACATTTTAAGCAATTAACAAAATTAGTAGACCTGACTGCCTGATAGGGAATCAATAAAAGGATGTACTCATCTGTTTTTAACCACTTGTTTATCAGTCTCAAGGTGTTCTGATGACCGCAGAAAGCAGGGGGCGCAGTAGAGAACATTTTGGTCTTTGTTTACAAGAATTAAGTGACAGATATTTTTTTTCTCCATCCCTGTTGATTAAATGAACAATTACTGAAAATGTTTTTATTTCATCGTCATTTTAATTTTTCATAATTTTTCAAAGCAGCCATTAATGTTTAATTTAAGACACGCTTTGTTCTCTTGACCTGAATTTGTGCAAATCATCATTTTTATTCTGAAATCTCAGCAAATTTCAGCCCCCTGAAGAAACATTTTTACATTTTTAAGATGAACTTATTTCTTTTTTTTTTTTCTTTCAGAATTGTTGGGATAAGCTCTCTCCAACACATTGGCAAACTTGATTAACAGTGACTTTCTTAAGGTAAATTGCTCTTCTTATATTTCACATTTTGAATGCTGCACATGAAGCTGAGAGTAATTTAATCAATTTGTACATTTTAATATTGAGTTTATATTAAATTATTGAATTTTTTTGCACAAACATGAATCTTCAAAATCCGTTTATCAGCAATTTTAGTTTTGTAAGGTCATTTCCTCACCTAGTGTTACTGTTATTCCATTTCATAATTGTGTGGATTACACAATATACTGTATCTTGGGCTGGTTTTTCCCTATCATGATGAAGATAATTATACAGAAAGGCGTCTTGCAGTAAACAACGTCCTTTATCCTTGCATTCCTGCAAACTATAAGTCAACCAGTTGTATAACAGCTGAGATTAAAACAAATAAGGCCGAGTTTTATGACGTGTCAGTCATCTAACATGCAGCTGTTCTGCACTCTTCTCCTTATTTTTCTCGTACCCCCTCCCCCAGGTCCAGTGTGAACTGTGTGGCCGAGTATCTGTGAGTTGTGACTGACTGGCGAGATGACTGCCGAGTGGCTACACCTGCCCCCGCCGTATCCCCCTGGCGTGGGGCCGTTGTGTGGTGCAGAGTTGGAGGCGTGGTATGAGGACCTGCAGGATATTCTGGGCTCCGACACAGGAGGGGCAAAACTGGCCCGTGCCCCCACATGCACCGAGGTCAGTACCTTGAAGACTATCACACCCATGATGAGTGTGAGTGTTTTCGTCAGTTGTATTTTCATGATTTCTTTTTATGTGTTTTACTGTTCGCAAAAAAAAAAAATCAATTCATATACTCTATTATGTAAAATGTACCTCTACTGTGGTATTCTAGATGTTTTGGAAGGTATTGACGTTTCCATTTTGTGCTTGCAGAAGGAGCCAGAGTTTCTGGATGTTCTTGAGAGTTGTTCTCTGACATGGCTGACGGACGGAAGCCAGACATGGGGCGAAGGTGTTCAGAGGGCAACAGAGGAGATCCACAACAGCCAGCCTCTGCATCACACCTCATCATCATCCTCCTCTTCCTCTTCCTCTTGCATGAGTCCAGCTGTTGCAGAAGAGCGACGGGCAGAGGCCGATAATGGGAGAAGTGGAGATGGCTCCACAGGAGGCGGCAGTGACCTGCTTCCTCCCGAGTTCTTCGAGTTGCTGAGTGAAGGAGGAGTAGGAATGGTGGATCCGAGTGGAGCGGTGATCAGCGGCGGCTATTACTACCACCACCATCAACACCACCAGGCTAATAACGTCCATCCCGCATCTCCCTCAGCCAGCGAGGAGGAACTGCCCTGTGTTCCAGATTCTCCATCCTGCTCCTCCTCAGCCTCCCAGTCACCATCCCAGAATTGTTCTTCTCCCTCCTCACCAGTCTCTTCTCCGTCTGTCTACCCGTCCTCCCGCCTGGGAAAACGCAAGAGGACCACCAGCGAGAGGGCCAACGGTGCCTTGTCCTCCTTCGCCTCCTCCACGCAACGAACATCCTCATCATACTCGTCTACCAAAAAGAGTCGCAAAGAAAGAGAGCAGGAGAACGAGAGGAAGGTACAGGAGCTGACTGAGCAGAACGAGCGTTTGAAAGCAGAGATTGAAAGGCTGGGAGAGGAGGTACAGAGGACACGTAGAGCGCTGATAGAGAGACTAGTCAACACCAGGAAATGAGTTAAAAATAAAGATAGGATGGAAGACAAGAGTAAAAGATGACAGGTCCTATAGAATTGGAATACGCAGTGGTGGGAAAAATATGTAATATGGTGGTCAAGAAATGCCTCTTATATAGCAAAGGATGGAAACCAAAGATATTTTATAAGCACGATGGTTTTTTTTGAAAAAAGGAAATTTTCTAAGAGCTTAAGAGGGCAAGAAGAAGGAAAGTGATGAAAGACAAGGACAGGCACAGAGAGAAAGGGCTGCAACAGCATTGCGGCAAATGAAAAGACACAGCATGTACAAAGCAAAAGGAAGAACAGACAGCTCTAAGTGCGAATGATAGTGTTTTTTGATGAATGTTTGTCATTTGA
>JAPZDY010000012.1:9501711-9511848 GCA_029783645.1 Ctenochaetus hawaiiensis | reverse complement strand
TCATTTGAAAGAATGCCTAACTTTGAGTTCCACCAAATAGGATGGGCACACACAAGTTATGAGCATCTGATGATTTGTAAGTTGGACGGAAAGGAACTTAGTTCAGAGTGCATTTCATTGTTAAACGTTCCCACCATTTTGCAATAATTGTAACTCCTACGTTAAGGGCTGCAATCCAGCAAGCAGAGATTATTTGCCCCATTTTGTGGAGAGTTAAGGAGCTCAGGAAGTGTTTGAAAGTGCCCAGTGCAGTGTGAGTATGAGAGTGAGTTTTTTTGGGACAGAATTCATATGCTTTCTTACTTTTTTATAACCCCCATGGCTTTTGTGTGTATGTGTATTTAGATTAAGTAAGTAGGACCCGGCTATACTTTCCAAGCTGACCTTTTTCTATCGATATAGGGATTTGTGATAGAATTACCACAACTTGTTCTACCCATATTTACTATTTTTATATACCACTGTAATATATATACACAATTGTACTGTAATGGCTTGTACTGTAAAATGCCAACATAACCATGTTATTTTCTCATTGTAGTCTCAGAAATTGTTAATTGTAGAATAATATGCATGGCTTTTATCATTGATGGCATCAGATAATTGTATTTTACCATAACCATTTATTTTATCCTTCATTGTAATACCTAATTTGCAATAAAAGAAAAAAAAATGTGCAACTTTTTGTCTCATGTCATGTTTATTGGTTTTCCTTTTATATGATTGTGTATAAATGATTTTTTTTTTGTAGAAAATAGAGTAAACCCAAGACAACTGAGAAAAAGTGGATTGGAGTAGTACAGATTTTTTTCCCACTAAACTTAATCACTTTTATCAATGAATCGACTGAATCTTAAGAGTATTTATAACAAATGCTGAAAAACAATTTTCCTGAGGATCTAAAAAGAAAAAAAAAACACCTTTAAATGCCAAACACACCTTCCAATGCTAATATTGTATGCTGACTTTATCACAGGGAGAGTATAAAATCAGTTTCTTTTGGTGTAGGGATTTAGAAAAATCCCTCCATTCTGTAGCTGTATTCATTTGACTCTCTCTTTGTGTGTTTTCGTTTCCCCGTCGGCCTATCCAGCATTTCATTAGTCCTCAGTGCCAATACCACATTGTCTTAGATCCTGTCACGGCTTTGCCTTAAGCTAATACCCTCATCTCTCTTTTAGTGTACATCTTGTTCCCATTCTCCACTATCATACCTCAAACCATTCTACTCATTCCTTTCTCTGACTAACCTCCATCGTTTTTGCTTTCATTCTTTTCCTGTCTCACTTCTTCTTGCCCTTCTGAGGTGCAGGCTCAGGGCTCTTCCCCTCAGCCAGAGACAGCTGTTTTTTAAGGTCCAGCAGTATGGCCACCTCCGCTGTGATCACGGCCTTCTCTGCTTTCTGGGCTTTGAGTGCTCGCACCTTTTCCCCCTGTGATTGACAAAAATGACAGCTTTAAATAGATTGCTTACACCAACGTTTGTCTTTGATTAAAAACTTCAGCTTACAAATGGACAAAGAGAGGTTAGCGGCTTTTCTTTTAAAAAGCAAGCATTAAACTGAGGCGGCCATTTGTAAGTTTGTAATTATACGCGTCTGTTTGAGTTCAAATAAATTGATAGTTTAAAAAAATGAAACCGGCGCATTATAATAAGTTTATGATTACGAGAATTTTTATTGTAATAAGCATAATTTTAAATCAAAAATCAAATTTAAAAATAAAACAATTTAATTAACTTAGCAACAAGGTCAAGCATTACCGGCAAAATTTTCCAAACAAAGATACTGATTAAACGTAGCTTTAAAAATTGGCCACAATTTATTTGAGCCGCCAATAGTTTTTTGAATGCGCACTTTGATTTTTGGAGAGATTTGTATTGTAATTAATGTTTTTAGAAGAGTATCTTTAAGACAAAATCATACAATTACATTTATCTCATTAGGAAAAAAAATCTTTATAAAAAAAACAGATGATTGATTCCAAAACATGCAAAAATGTCGGAACTGGGTTTACACTTCATAGCTCAACAGGGTGTTGCCATTTGTTGGCGATCTCACCTGCTCAGCCACAGCTTGTGTGAGCTTCTCGGCTTTTTCTGGGTCCACTTCGTTCACCGCTGCCACCTCTGCAGCAGCAGCAGCAGGAGCAGGAGCTGGCACAGCGGCAGGCTGAGTGCTGGCAGCGTTCTTGACTGTCGTCTGAGGGAGGAAACGGACAGATGACGATGTTTGAATCTGAGGGGTTTTGATGGTTATTATTTCTAGAGATTACTTACTTAATTACAGACAATAGCACTCGTCACTCAAAATGTCGACGGGATTTTATGAGTCAGGAAGTGTGAATGGACACGGAATCACACCGGACACACGGGGATGAGTACAAATTAAAGTCGTTAGATGAGGTGCTAGTGTTAGTGAAGGCGTGCGGTAATCGACATTGACACAACAGTGTGACTCTTCACACATAAATGCCGCTCAATACCTTTTTTTTAGGCGGTTCATCTTCAGGCTAGAGGCAGGCGGTTGAGGAGAAGGTTTAAAAAAGGATTATTTTTATCTATATGATGGATGCTTAATACATAATTTAAACATTCATAGTGTATTTGCTCTGCATCATGTTTTTAAAAAGACAGATAAGTCTAAAGTACAAAATTCTTATTCATGACGGCAGACTGACAGAGGCCCACGAACGGCTTTCACCCTATTTATAAATAGTCAACCTGCATTATCACAAGAACTGACTGAACTCATGCACAGACTATTAGGCATCATAAAAATCAAATACCTGCTGTCCACCAAATTTCTTCTTCAAAGCCTCAATCTGGTCCACCTCCAGTTTCTGGAACAACGGACTGACCTGGGAATAAAACGGGTTGACAAAGGGGAAAAAAAATAAGAAATTAAAAAAAAAAGAAAAAGAAAGAAATGCACGAATATTTAAAAAGTTTGCAATTGTGAATCCAGCTCAAGGCCAATGCAGCTGGAATATATAACCTGGAGGCTCTGTGCTCGTCTATGAACAAAGAGGATTATGCAAGTAAGTAAGTAAGTGGATAACTATGTGTCAGAAATTTGCAGTGTTTTCGATCATGATCACCACTCGTCGATGCAGCAACACAGTTTTTGACAAAATGCATTATTTGTCAGGGAGGTTGTGTGCACACGAGCGTCATGTACAGTGCATAAATGTGACATTAGAACTGTGTCGTCTGTCCTTCTGCCCGGAGACCACAGTCACGAATCATAATAGCCTCGGAGACAGGACGCAGCGTTGACAGGCTGCTGCAGACATGGGTCACCACAATTAGGCCTGAAGGGACAAGTGGCCTGAGAGAAACTTGCTGTTCGAAAGCGTGAAGCCTCAAAACATCGTCTCCAGCTATTGTTCTTGAGTGTGTGTATGTGTGTGTTCACAGGACTACAATGTCCTCCAGAGCACTGAAATATTGACAGACTGTTGCATCCTCATTGTATCACCCAGAGTCAACATACTGGAGGTTCCACAGGTTTGTGTGTCTGCACATGTATGGACTGCACGTGTGTGCACTCTCTCAGGTCATACTCACAGTGCCAATGCGGTGGCCGGCACTCAGGGCGCACACGAAGGTGCCGGTGCCTTGCAACATGGTATTGATGCAAGACTGAGGGGCGTTAAGTTGATCCCTGATGGTCTGGCTGACTGTTGGCATGTATGGAAACAGCATCACTGACAGCAGGCAGGCGATATTCACTGACACACCGGTCACCGTGCCTGCACGCTCCCTGAACAGGACAAACAGAGATCAGTCTGTCAGACACATCGTGGATTTTGACATTCTGGTTAATCTTTTAATAGGCAGTAATAAGCTTGTAATTTCTGCTTTTCCAGTTGGCTGTGCATAGAAATTTTTCTTTTGATTGATTTCATGACATTTATCTGTGCTAAATCGATCAAGCTTTTCCTGTGCCTAGAGATCGTCTCTGTTTTTGATATAAAATGAGAAAGTAGACGTCGAGTTATTACTAATAGAGTGCAACACAGATTTATCTAAACTTCACACCCCTGTTTATCTATCTCTTATATAAAACTGCACAGGTACAGACTGTGCTCAGCTGGTCAAGGCCACCTCACCTTTCTGTGTCTTCTCCCTTGATCTTCTTCCAGGGTTCGTTGACCTGAATGTACTGGTTGCCATGGCGAGAGATGTTGAGGATGTGTTTCAGAGCATCACGGATTCTGGTGGAGCATTTCAGAGATGGCAGACTATATTAAACTATATACAACTTGTGCAACTACGACCTATAATGCAGTATGTCAAGATATTTCAAGATAATACGAGTACAAATCAGGACGTAGACTAAAGTAAACACGCTAAAATTTTTAAATTCTAACCATTTTAAATCCCTGAATTAAAGTTTTAAAATGAAAAAAAAAAAATAAAAATGAAAGAAAAACAGAATGCTCAAATATTCTTACTTGACTCTGTCCATGAGCTGGATGTACTGCTGCAGCTCCCAGCCCACCAGGGCCAGGAGCTTCTTATCTTCCTGCTGTAGCTCCATCGCAGGAACACAGCCCTCAAAGAACTTGGTGACAAACATGCCAGCTCTAAAGAAGAGAGGGAGAAGGGGATTTAATGAGATGGTTAAAGGAAAAAAAAAATGTGGGTGAAGGCGAAAGGCAGCAGAAACCATGAAAAAGAGAGAGAGAGAAAGCAGAACGAGAAAAGGGCACATTACTTGACTTGCTAATTGTTTATAAATTATAGATTTTGTTGCCAGATGTAATACAGCTCTGCTTGTGTAAACTTACACAACAGTGTGCTGCATGGAGCCTCTTCACAGCCCTTTCATCGCTCTACGCTCCGGCTGTGTCTGAAGCCAGTCAGGTTTTAATTGAGTTTTAAGTGAACATTGGGAGGATGTGCGTTGTTAAAGTGTTTTTGTCATATCTGATGCAAGAGAGCGTTCTATATTTTACATCTTTCTCAGCCTCTGACGAAGGTCCGCCAAACCTAAATGATTTGACACGACTGTCAAATTCACAATGAACTGGGATTCTGATGTGAGAGCATGAACTTTGTGTGACCTGCATCCTTAATTTGTTTAGTCTTATGATTGGTGACGCTGCCAATCATCTGGGAAAAATTATAGAACAATATTCTTACTGTTACACTAACCAAATCATCCCGATCAATAAAATAATATCTGCTGCTGGTAAATCTTAAGTCAGGATTTTCCCCATTTGAGTTTGTCAAGCTTATTATTTGTGAAATTCAAAACAGTCAAACTGAACAGCATTTAGCTGGAACAACACAGCACAGAACTGTTTACAAATTTATAAAAGCGGCACACGAGACGGACACACTGTCGCTAATGATTTAGTGATTTAGCGACTGGATCCAGGACAGAACTTCTTTTCTGAAGCAGAATACTTTCTACCCTCAACACCTTAGGCTGGATGCAATTTACAAGATATTTTTGAACCAATTAGGCATTAACGTTGCTGCCCGAGACCAATTTTGAAGATCAAGGTACTCCGAAAAAAAAAAAAAAGCTGCTGTGAAAAATCTTTGAAGTGGGATTTAACCATGATCTTTTAAAATCATTTGAGGCGATGTAATTGGGGCTAAATTACGCCATCCCAAACAAATTTAGAAAACTAGGGTGAGCCTCTTGTGATAGTTACCGCACTAACAGACTTTTTTGAATGAGTACAACAATCTGAAAACTTTGCTGCTAATTGGACTCAACGATAGTTTTGCTTCACGTTTAGTTTTGAGTGAAACTTGTTATGTAAAGAAATGTGAGCACGTTGAACCCGAACAACCTTTTTTTTGTTTAATATGCTGATCACATGTAGAGAGCAGGAAGTTCACTCTAAAACCTGACGATTTCCCCACCTGTTGATGAAGTTGCCCAAGTTGTTGAGCAGCTCGGAGTTGTTTTTCACGGCCATGTCAGCCCAGGAGAAGGCTGAATCCTGTCCCTCTGGACGCACATACAGGAGGTAGAAGCGCCACACATCAGACGGGATACCTGTGTCCTTGGCCATGTCTCCAAACACACCCACGCCTCGGCTCTTAGAGAACTTGGTGTCTTCGTAGTTCAGATACTCTGTGAGGAACATTACAGCAGAATCTGTCAAATCTGAACATTAAATTCCAGTGTGAATGAGATTGATCATGATGTCCATGTTGCATAACAGAGTTAATGTACCATCACAGCATTTTCAAAAACACATTCCTGTTTTAAACTCCATTTTGTCTCATGATAAAACATCAATGATAAATCATCCAGTGAAATCAGTCGGCCTCACCAGTGGCAACGAGGTGGCCGACCAGAGTGTAGTTGTCCTGAGCTCCCAGTAGAGAGCAGGGAAACACCACACTGTGGAATGGCACATTGTCTTTGGCCATGAAGTTGTACAGCTCCACCTGGTGGCAGAGACACAACACAGCGCCGTGAGGATGACATCATATTAGATCATCATGAGATCATCCAGTTCAAAGAGGGCTTATCAGCTCTCCCCAACCCCCATATCTCTCTTTCTCTCTCTCTCTCTCTTCCTCTCTCTGTGTGAGCAAATACAGGACATCACACACTTATAACAGGGGGCTCAATCCTGTGGCTTTAGATGGAGATGGAGATGAGTCAATGAGGCTGAAGAATATGTGTTAGCTTTTTTATCTATAGGGTTTTGAGTCTTTTCAAAGTACTTGCATTTATATAAAGTCCACATGTATATGAACTGGCTGGCTAACTTGCCTGTGTTTCCAGCTCAGCGCTTGTTACGTGTGGGAAGCTGAGTGAACTATAGCTTTAAGTATCATTTAATGTGCGCACACAAAAAGATGAATAGTCCTCCTTTCAAAGTAAAGCTTATGATGGCATCATGGACAAGAAAACTTAAGAAAACCTACAGCTGACCCATCATGCAGAGACAATAATCTCAGAGGAAGGAATCTTGAAGTGGAGCAATAATGCCTTTTACATATTCTACTGTCCCTATGTGTACAAAACTGAATGGACATTTTATTTTTCCTGGAGATTATATAGAGATCATAGACTCTTTTATAAAGCCTGCTCAAACTGGGAATCTTGCTCTGTTACTCTGCCTTGCTGTTTCTTCATTGTTGTCTTTGAGCCAGCAGTGGAGGCAGTAACAGAGCTGAAGTTTTAATGACATATCATGTGTGTGACCTACTACTGGGAGATAAAATAAGCAGCTAGCAGCAGTTAGCGGCTAACTTACAGAAGAAGAGGGTCGCAGCAAACAAAATGTCTTTCAGAAAGGGTTAGAAAATACTGTTGCTGCCTAATGTCTTTGTTTTTTCACACACTAGACACCTTTTTCTTGCAGAACGCCATCGTGATCTCCAAAAATCACACACTGGGGCTTTATGTTTGCGTTGTTCAGTTTAGGGGGAAAAATGCGATGCCAGCTGATGATGGGTTTTTTTGATGCCGAATCTGTGTGTTAAATTGGCAAAAGTCTGTTTCACATTAGAGTTATATGGCGCTCAGAGTTACATTGTGTTCTAATGGAGAGTGCAGAAGACCAGATGGGGCGATGAAATAAGCAATCAGAATCTGTGTGTGTGTTTTAAAGAGGACAAAATCTGTGCCAAGTTAGTGCATCAGCTGCCGACTCAGCTCATAAATTCTGATAACACGTATGTTTTGGGTGGGTTACCTGCTGAGGATTCTTCCACCACTTTTCCCATTCGTCGGTGTAGTTGGCGGTAATGGACAGATAACCAATGGGGGCATCAAACCACACGTAGAACACCTGCAGAGGCAGCAAGAGACAAAGAATGCTATTTTTTGTGTTTCTTTAGTTACATAAATGAATTCTTGATCATGTGAATAACATTTAAAAGGGACACAAAGATAAGGAGGAATAAAAAAATCCTTTAGATGCAAAAATTACCAAAACATGAATATCAGTTATGGATGGGTTTCAACATGTTTAGACATGCGAGTCCTTGACAGACTTCCAATGAAACACACGAGTGCTATTAAAGAGTGCTGAAGTTAAATCAATCACTCCAGCATTTGTGAACAGTAATGAAGGTGCACAGACACATTTTTAATGTTTAATTAGGAACCTGACCTCACACATTAAATGTCTGCATTCAGTTTTATCCTGGCAGGTAATTTAGTTCAGCAACAAAGCTTTATTTTACTTCAATTAAAGAGGGAAAAAAAGTGCTGTATGCATCTTTTTGCTTTATAGTAAAACTTTAAACAAGCAAATTCTATCAAATAGCAAGGCTTTCACATAAAAACTCTTTGTTTAACTCTGGACAAACTTTGCAGACCTTCTCTTTAAAGTCTGGATGAGGTACTGGTGTTCCCCACTTCAGGTCTCTGGTGATGCAGCGAGGTTTGAGTCCATCTCTCAGCCAGGAGCGAGTGATCTGTTTGGCATTTGCTGTCCAGTCTCCTGTTGAGGTTGACTTGTCCAGCCACTCCTCCAGCTGAGTCTCAAGCTGCAGGAGAGAAAGTAAGATACAGTTATAAAAACACTGACAAAAAACAACCAAATATCTTAACTCCAACCACAGTTAAACCCTTCGTATATATGATGAAACGACCACAGGGATAACTGCCTACCACAAGCTTTCTGATTTTGAATTGCACAGTTTTATTTGCCTTCCCTGTGAGCAAAAAAAAATCACCAACCTAACTGCAGAATAGACAACCCAAGACAATACAGGGCAGTGTGAAGAGCATTTACCTTTGGCAGGTCCAGGAAAAGATGTTTGGAGGAGCGGATGACTGGAGTCTGCCTGCAGACCTTACACTGAGGTTCCTGGAGGTGACAGCCGTCAACAATGATCAACACGAGTGAGGCTAAATCTAACCTGATTTTTACCTGAATCTGCAATTTTAAGGAGTATTTTTTTTTTATCCATGGAAGCAAAAAAAAAAAAAAATCAAAACAAAAGTTTCAGCAAAGTAAAAATGCTACATTAACAGGAAAAGAAAGGTCGCAAAGTCAGCCAGATTAAAAAGGGAGGTTTGTATTTCTAGATTCACAGTTCTGCACAAAATGGAAAATACATAAAGTAAAAAAGAGGCACTGAAATCCAAAAAGATCATACATGTTCCACATTTTGCTATATTTAAAATGCATTTGAACAGAAGTACTCATTTTAGTGGGAAGTGGAATGCAAAACACAGAAATTAATATGTGACAGGATACATCAGAACATGCACAATATATATGATAACAAAGAAGAACACAAAGGTGGGAAGCCACGGGGCATCGTGTACCATCAATATCCTCTTTTTAAGAGTCAAACAGTAACAATACTTAGAGCAGATTCATCATGATCATCCTTCTCTTGCCTCTTAACATCAACATAATCCCTGCAACTCACCCTGAGCTCTACAGCATTGATGAGACGGCCACACTTGTCACACTGGTCACCGCGAGCCTCTGGGTAGCTGCAGTGGGGACAGATGCCTTCAACAAAGCGGTCGGCCAGGAAGCGCTGGCAGTTTTCACAACGCAGCTGCTCCACTGTGTCCTCCACCAGGAAACCACGGTTGTGGAGTCTCCAGAAAATATCCTGGGCTATCCTGAAGGATAACAAGGGGTTTACTGGTTGTGCCTGAGATTCAAGAATAAAATGTCTGTCTTTTGACAGCAGTTAAAGGTGTTTGAACAAACGATGGTGTGATGGGGGAATTAACACGTCATTTATACCCTGACCCCATTGTTTCCATCTCAGATCAAAACTGCTCTTCCCTGTAGGCTAGAAAATTGTGTAAACTTTGCATCTACAAAATTATGGATAAGAAGATGAAGGAGTGTGTATGTTATTGATTTGTTTATAGAAAACATGAATTAAAATGGTACAAAAACAAAGCTGATTAAATCTTTGATGGGCAATAGTAAATCTAAAAATGTAAGACCTAACATCCAAAGCACTTTTTATCAATCAAGTAGTAGTATTTTATCAGTGGGCGTTGTAATTTTTTAAAGGACATAGTTCTTGTGCACGGTGTTTGACACCATTCATCAGTCCCTCCAGGAATTCGCGATGTTGCAATCGCAACAATTAACAAAAATTCAACCAATCTCTGTGAATTCTGCGCAACCTTGCAATTTTGTCCAATCACCGCCACTTTTCCGCAATTTTGG
>JAPZDY010000012.1:9465426-9501611 GCA_029783645.1 Ctenochaetus hawaiiensis | reverse complement strand
CAATTTTCACTGTCTCCCGCAATTTCATCGCAACAAATACGCTTAAAACATCGCAACTTACATTGCAATTTTTTAGAAAAGCTGCCGTGAATTCAGGCATTTTAGGCCGCAACAATCTTGAAAAACGCCCGCGAAATCCTGGAGGGACTGAATTGTGTTATACTCTACCAAAGCAAGGACCCCAAATGAAAAGTTTTTATGTCTGTAATCATTTACTAGATATAAGGACTAAATTCTCGTCTGCAGTGAAGAAAACTATCCGTTTTATATCCTTATTCTTTTGAAAGTTGGTAAATCCATTTCACAAACCAAAAGAAATTGACACCTTATCCATACACACACTGACAACACATCACACACGCCTTTTTGCTTTCACTGTTTCAATGATTTCTTAGCAACAATCTCTCAACAATATTCTCCTCGAATTAATTTCATCTCCAGACTTTGTTTTTTGTTATTTTTAGATATTTAAAAGTTAATCAAAGTTGTGAAAAGTGATACTGTTTCCTGAATTAAAATATTACTATATTACAATAAAGTGGGGCCTCTCCTAACTGATTAAATCTTAGTCTGGTCAACATGTGGTGTCACACACAAGAGCTGTAGTTCCAGACACAACATAGCTTAATCTTAGAATTACAAAAATATAAATTTATAATAGGATTTCTCTTTCTTATTTGGAAAACCTTTGAAGTATAAGCAACAACCTGCATTATACAATCATGTTCAATAATCTGAGATTAAGTAGAACAGAATTTACGCTTGAAAGGCCCAGACATCCACACCAGTATCTGCTACGAGATTATACTAATCCCATGTTGCGTAATTGTCTAGTAATCGTATGAAAACGTGCCCTTCCATAGCAAAGTGAAGTAGTGTTAGAACCACAGAGAACCCAGGGGAGAACCAGAGATGTGAAGCTCAAATCACAGCAAATTATATTTTTACAAACAGACTAACTACAGCCGCCTCCACTTCCACCACTTACTCTGTCTGTTTCTCGGTGGTGGTTCTGCCAAAGAAGTCAAAGCTGATCTGGAACCACTTGTAGATGCTGGCGTGAACGGCGTGGTACTTGTCGCAGATCTCCTGTGGCGTCAGACCCTCCTCTCTGGCCTTGTTCTCCGTGGCTGTGCCATACTCATCAGTGCCACACACAAACAGCAAGTTCCAGTCTCGCAGACGGCCGTACCTTGAAGGAGAAAATGCATGGGGTCAGTAGAGAAAAACATGAGACACTGAGACAGAAATGTGGCAGGTAAGGAAGACAAACATGTCTGTATAGATACAGCATACAGAAGAAAAAAGAAATGGCGAAAAGGGATAAGATGCTGGGAAGTTACACAGTATATAACAGTAAAGAAGAAAAATCAGGATATGGTGATGTGCCTGTACATTACATTACGTATTGCTGATTAAAGACCTTTAAATCCACCCACTCTACCAAGTTTAGTTGACCGATTCTTCAAAGTTTGACAATGTGACATGAAACAGCAGTTTCTTGTTTGAAAAAGCAGACGGTCCAATGAGGGCTGCAGTGGACTAATGATTAGCCAATCGGTGAATAGGGCAGGAATAACCCTGTTGTCACACTGATTATCGAGCCTCGTCAATCTGTGCACGGAGTCGTATTTGCTCTTCGTAGGATGGTGAAGGCATGATTAGAGCCTGAGGGTGGGTCACGCCTTCACCAGCCTAGGAAAAAAAATTGAATTGAATCAAAGAGGACACCGTCACACTGAGCGGTGCAGATAATTCATGAATCAAGATTCTGTTACTGCACCGTCTTTTTCTGGCTTTAAACATTTTCAAAAACAGTTTAGTGAGTGTTTAACTTTAATATGAGAAAGTCTGTAACCTGACCACCATGTTGAAAGAGGATGAGCCAAAACCGTTTGCAGAACAACATCCAACACCTGGAACTTTAATGGGTATGGTGGGTCCAGATAAGTTGGTCTCTAACGATTGGTTCAGAAAAACTGAATCTTCCTCCCCCCATGGAAAAACACTTAAGGTGGAGGCAACGTAACTAGTTGACAACTCTGCTGTCTGATAGGAGGCAACAGAATATATGCAAAAGATGTTTAAAAGAAGTTTATGCTCTCATTTCAGTGTCTCTCAAAATGTCAGTATTTTTTTTTCTGTGACTGTCAGTATTTTGTTGCAACCTAGAGAAGTTACAAGATCAAATACGTACCTGCAGAAGACGTCGGCACTGAGCACACAGCCGATGATGTTGCCCAGGTGGGGGACGTTGTTAACATAAGGCAAGGCGCTGGTCACAAGCAGGTTTCGCTTGCCCTCCTGTGGCAAACTGAAAAATTACAGAACCAAAAAAAGAAAAACAGATCTGTGTTTTAATCCTCCTGTCTCACAACTCTTCAAGAGTCTCACATTCACATTCACCTTTCTGCACGCTGCAGCTGAACTCATTCGATCTTATAACAAAAGTTTTCTAAACTTTTCGGAGGTCTAGAAAACTAGGTTGCTTTCTTACCACTGTACATGGCAGTTGCTGGGAGACATTTTAATTTTTGAAAGTGTTTCACAAAGAGTTGATGTAACAAAAACATCATATATGTCCTAAACTACGACATACAGACTCACACTAAGTCACTCATTTTTCACTTATTTTAAATGACTTACATCGGGTGTTGTTCGTCTGTGGCCAGTGGGCGGGCGTTCAAACCTTTACTCCATGTGAGAACAGCTGCTTCCATCTCCTCTTCGGACACCACTCGCTCACCTTCCTCACCCTAAATAAACATTCAGATATACAGAAACACAAGGTTAGCAGCGATTTGATATTTATATTTTAATATTAGTGTTTGACTTAACTTTTTTTTAATTTTATAACCGTTAACAAAAAGTCCAAGAGTTTTTCCAAGAACATAAAGGATAAAACAAAAAGACAGTGCATTTTCTTGGAAGCCTCACACACTGATCATATTTCTGAAGGCGAGAGCACAAGTGTAGCTTTGCACTGATGCAACTCTGAATGCTTTTTGTTCAGTGAGGCAGCTCGGAGTCTAACAGTGATCCTGATGATCTGGCTGATACCTCTGCAGAGTTGTCGTTGCATGGCTGTGTGTCCCTGCATTGGCTGCTCTGAGGAGCAGGTTGCTTCTGCATGTAGCTCTTCATGCCCTGCAGGCCTTTTCCCTGCAGCACTTTCTGAGCAGCAGACTGGAAACTGTGCATAGCAGCCCCACGGTCAAACCAAGTCTTCACAGACTTGTGTTCATCTAAAAAAGGAGAACGAAGAAGAACGAAGAGATGCAGTAAGTACTGTTCGAACACAGTGAACAAAGAATTGGACCCAATACATTTGAAAATAAAATAAAAGTGGAAGCTAAGTAAAGGAAGAAAGAAAATGAATTGAATTGCAAAACAGGAAAGACTTTGAGGTATTTGAATTTAAAAGGACAATTTATGCATGGCCAATAACAAGGAATATTCAAATTTATTATTACTCACCCAGTGCCAGTGAGGAGTCAGATAAAACTGGGTACAGCGCAGCCCACAAAACAACATCAGCGACTGAAACAGCTTCCTGAAACACAGCACCATTTATTGAATAGGTTTTTAAGCAGTTAACATGCACTTTTCCTGAACCTGCCATATGTCCTTTTCCGTCACTCCAACAAAAACCTCAGTGCTCGCTTTTTGAAAGCCCCTAACAATGCAGAAGAAGAAGAATCCACCTGAGGAAGACTATTTTCAACATGACTGTTTTGTGTGCTTAAATATTGAGCTATGTGCACTTCCTCGCTGTGTGTGTGCTGTCTGCAGCTTTACACGAGGTTCCTCCAAGCCATGCCAATCACCAAGAGACTTAACAAAACATGTTTCTGTACACATGAAATATATGACAGACGCAGACGACTTGTTGCCACAGGGGCTGCAAATAGCACAGAGAACTGATCCCCCCCCCCCCACTCAGGCACATCTGCAACATAAGGGACCTCCTCCCCAGATAAATCATTTAAACTTAAAAATGCATCACTAGCTCTGCATCAGCAGCTGAAAAAAAAAGGAAGAAGAAAAGGAAATGTTGCCAGAGGAACCTGATGTGGCACAGAGGAGAGGCTCAGTTAAGTTCAGTTGAGCTTCAAAAAAAGGCATCGTGAACTTTTGACTCGATAATATATTATATAAACTGAAAAGACCTTATTTAAGAGAGCATGAGAAGAAGCCAAACATGAGATGTTGTTACTGTACCCCGGTTAAATACGGTGATTTCAACTTGCTCAGGCTTTGGTCCAAGTAGTTCAGGGGCCCCTGGAGGAGCTTGGACACTTCGGATCCTTTTCCCTGCAGCACAGCCATGTAAAGGGCCTGCTGCAGTGCAGGCTACACAAAAAAGACCAAACACAGATGAATTAGAATTGACTGAATCACAGAAGCTTAAGTGAGGTGAAACAGTTCATTTCCTTGAACTCTGTAGAGCATGCTGATAGATTTTTTTCTGCAGTTTTTCTTTTTTTTTTGGAGAGCATGGATTTGAATCATATTAATGTCCTTATGGCTTGAGTTTGCATCCTACAGAGGTCTAGATACTTGCGTGACAGTTTGGCAACAAACTGAAAGATCTGTTTTTAAGTAGAGCTCACCTGAAGATCTGTGGCCTCCCATTCAAGCCACTGATTGCAAAGCTCGTTGGAGTCTTGTCCACTTACTTCAAACAGATATCTAAGGTGTTATAAAGTAAAAAAAACAGAAAGAAGTCCCATGAATTAGTTGTGATTTACAGGTTTTCAAAAGAAAATTCCTCTGATGTGTGCCAAACGAACATCAGAAATATAAAAATCTGCCAAATATTTGCCTAATCTACTGGAGTTGGTTACAGTGTGCCTCAAAACTTAATTGCTGTGTCATCCTTGTCTAATCAAAACTGAAATTTACATTGTTGGCTTTCTTGATTTACAACTCTGATCCTGAAAAGGTTGAAACTAGGGCTGGGCAGTTAACCTAAATTAACCCAGGACCAACATGAAGAATCCTCCACTGACTTTATCTTGCACATGAAGGTCGATATGATTAATGTTTCCCGCAATGTGTGCGTTCATGAACTGTCCAATTGAACAAAAAATACCATATCGTGTTTGGTAATGTGCCTCCACCCCGTCTGTTTGTCTAAGTGCATTCAAAACAAGCTGGCGGGAAAAAATTGTTGACACTGAGCCGACAAACATACCTCAAACTAACCAACCTGAACAACTCAACCCAAAAAGAACGGAGTGTCCCTTATGTGATCACATTTTTGCTTAAGTAAGGATGACACAGATCAAAAAGAAGGTCAAATGTAAGCAGTTAACAGTTTCACCGGCCAAAGGTTACACCACAAATCTATTAAATGATCATTAATTAATCGTAATAAAGGTTAAGCTTTACAGTAATCGTGATATTGATTTGAAGTCATATCACCCAGCCCGATTTAGGACACTATAAAACAACAAAGTTTTTTTAAAATATTCTTATTTAAAAGGAGAATATAGATGATATATAATGTTTTATTACATCATCTACATATATTTTACTAAACTTGATATCAGCGACTTGTTTCAAACTAGTTGGGACGGGGGCAGTAGCATCACTATGTCCAACAACTGCAAAGTAGTTTATATCGCTGCAGCATCATTGTTGCATAAGTAGGTCAGACTAGAATTGCATCTCTACATGTCATTGTTAAATGTTTTGTCAAAATGCATTCCCATGCCGTTCTGACAATTTTAGTCTTAATCTTTCCGAAGCAACCCCACAGGTGTCAAATGGACTCAGGAGCAGATTTAAAAACATGTGAAAAACATTAAGCAGAAAGGAGGCCTACTGTCATATCTAATGAGCACACCAGGCTTTAATACAGCACCATATTACAGCAACAAATTGCTCCGGTAGTTGACACAGATAATTAATTTCCTCAGAGAATTTATACCTGTTGGACAAAAAAATGTCCGAGAAGAACTTTGCCGGTCTCTGAACACTCCTGCCCTCCTAATAATGCTATCATAATGCGTGCACAGAGCTCCAGATGAGCTTTTATGAATTCCAAGTGAACTGATTTATTACTAGGTAGTTCTTTTCTACACATTGATCTGTTATTTCACCAAGTTCCGTCGCTATGCGTAAATGCTGCTTTGTAGTACAGGTATAGGTCTCTGTTTTGAACATTTCACAGGTAAACTGGGTCACTGGTAACAGGTGATGGTATCAGGACTGGGTATGAAGGGGGCTTTATGTGGTTTTACAGTACTGCTCTAACCCTGCTACTCTGCTGCCACGTACAAAACCTTAGCAGTTACAGCCAAAGATATCTGCAGGACTAGGTTCTGACTGAAATAGATTAAAATATTTTTCTGCTGAAGTGGCCCTTATGATTTTAGATACCTGAAAAGTTATAAAAAAGCAGTAACAGCCTCCACATTAATGCAAACCTGGCACTGGAATATATAAAAGACTAAGCAGGAAGGATTATAGTCTACTGACCGGCAGATGGCATTGGAGCTGAAAATGTGCTGCCCGCTAGGCAGGAGCAGGGCTGGCACGGTTGGACGGCTTAGGAAGGGCACCACTTTGTCTGAGGAAAAGCAAAGAAAGAAACAGAAAGCAAAATAGGTTTAAAAAAACACACTGTTCTTTCAGATAACACCAATTAAAACACACAGCAGCAGACTCACATGGGAATGACTCAATACTGGTTAGATTAGATTCTTTACCTGGGTGGTTAATTGAAACTATAAATCTACTTTCTCATGGACTGAGAGAGGGAAGAAAAATCTATATCCACTGGATCTAATTCATTTCAACACTCCACAACACGAAGCTGCATCTTCAGGAAAAATGACTACCTCAAGACTTCTCTGATGCTTCAAAGATAATCCCATGATGAAATTCTCAGCCTCAAAACTCATCGGTGAAATTACTAGAACGGTCTATGAATAAGACAGAGGTCACGTGGAAGGTCAAGGATTTGATTTCCCTTAATCTGGAATTTATGAGAACACAGGGCAGATCACCACATGAGGGGATTCTAATAATACATTATTACTGATACCTTGACCTCAACCATCTAATATGACATGGAGGCTGTAAGATTTAGCAGAGCATGAATCCAGCAGGAGTGTCTTTCACAGTTATTACTAAGTTTACCTTGATGAATGTGCAATACTTTTAAACTTGTACTAACAAAAACTGAAATGGGCTGCATAGTGACTTGTATGACCCAACAATATTCTGCACTTACAATACAGTTTAAATGTATTTCTGAGTAAAGTCAAGCCAGATGGCACTGATAATTCATCTGTGAGACTAACCTCCCAAGCGGGACTAGCACACATCTGGGAAGAAGAGTGAAGCCTCTCTCACATGTCGGAGACAATCAGACCATAAGCCTGGAGCTGAGGTGTATTACCATTCAATAACATGGTAATTCCTTTGCACAGTGGCATATAGATAATGTTCCACAAGAAAATGCGTCTAGTGAGTAATACCTGAAGTCAAAGAGGGAGGAGTGTATGCTGAAGACATATTCTGTGTTTAAAGGGACTTGATGCAGACAATGCACCATATTTAACTAATTGCTCATCTAAAAACAGCCTCTTTTGAAGACAATTTTAGCTGTTGGTCAGAGATTGTTTAACACTGATTTGATCATTAATGGTCCACCATCCCGAGGAGGTATGAGTTAAATGGTTAATATCAAAATCAAGATCATCATACAGACTTTTGACACCATAAGCGCACATTACAATAGGGTTTAGAGGGGTATATTCTCCAGCTCAACCTGGATTTTGGTCATGATGACCTTACATCACCTCTCTCAATTTTTGTTCATACAGGTTAAGGTCATTGGTTATCTAATGGAAGATTTTTTTGATGAGTGTAGCCGCACCTCATCAGGATAAACAACATTATATTAAGTCAAATGTAGTAAAACAAGGAACATATTAACATATCTGCATGTTTCTGACTCACGCAGCCCTAAAACTTTCCAGTTCATCCAAATCGAAAGTAAATCTGGACTCTTCCAGGTTTGATAGTTTAAAATAAGCTATAGTGAGGTATATTGTACATACTTACAGCTGAAACTGTGCACTGCTTAACAAAGACTACATAAAGCTAAACAAACAAATAGTAGCAAAGCAAGACAAACAAAGCAGTGATGTACAGTAAGAGAGTTTTCTAGCTGCTTCTCAGATGCAGATAAGTTACAGGTGGACTGTCCGCTCCATTCATCAGTGACTGACACTGACAGGCAGCTATCACTTCAACAGCTAACATTATCTCGCGAGGCCAGTTTCAACTGTCGGTTACAGCTCAAACTTCCCTCAAACTTGACAAAAAAACATAAAATGATCAAACACAACTACTTTCAGAAAACGGCAGCTGTTACTAGCACTCATTATAGATACACTAAAAGACTAATTGTTTAGCTAACCATGCTTTCTTACCTTCGTGGTTGACATACTGAACATCACACTGAACTCCAGTCACGTCTAAAGCGGCTAACACCTTCAGGCAATGCGGGTTGCCTTCACTTACAAAGAGCTTCATTTGGCCGTTGGTAGAAACTCCTGTGTTTTAGGACCTGTGACTGTCTCTGACGGTGGCAAAAACTTCACTCTGATACAAGACAAGCCGCTGCTGACAGAAAGTTTCCCAGTGAGTGCCGGCCTCACGCTGATGCAAGCATGGCTCACACTGTTACAAATGTCGGAGATGTAGTTTGTGAACGGTGTGTAAGGCATTCATAGAAACGATGGCGGCCCATTAAACGGACTATATCTCCCATGAGCCATTTCCCAGAGAGTAACATTCGACGTACATAAGATTTGCTTGTTTTTACACACATTGTAGCACCGCCGGGCGGGATTTATATCTCGCCGTGCGCAGAGCATTCCGGGCGACGCCGCTGATTACCACGTGTTAACTTCTTATTCTGGGATCTTATTGGTTTAGTGGAAATGGATTGTAGCCAATCACAAATCACCAAACCCACAGAGCGAAAGCAGTATTTGATCTACTTAAAGCGCTAGGAGGATGTATCATCCAGGCTGCACGGGGCAACTTAGTGCTCATGTATGACTGTTAATTTGCAAAAGTGCGCGGCGGACTTCTTCTCTGCGCTTCCGTTACCTGATTTATGTGAAGTCATCAATTTATTTGCCATTCTTCTCACGTGAAAGAAGACAAACTCTGCTCCGTCTGCAGACCACTCCAAAATACAACTGAACTGTCATCACGTCGCTGCAAGGTGAGTGATGTTTTGTCTCTCGATTGAAAAGATGAGATTTGAAATTGATCAGGAAGACAACTTAATTTTTCTTCTGTGAAGTATCAAATCATTCTAGGAAATATTTTCTGCAAGACAAAGCGTTTTTGTTGTTCACCCACCATCGGTATTTTAATCTCTTGAGGTATTAGTGCAACAACATAATAAACATTTGACCATAATAATACGCTGAAATATAAAATTGATTTTACTTTTCAAAGCTTTAGATCACGTTATTTCATTATCTTCAATATTTCCACTTCCACTGTGACAGTTAAGAGGTTGTTATAACATGGTTTATGACTTTGATGGTCTTTTCATCAGATTATTATTTGTTACCATTCTGTTCGGTGCTTGGGCTTAAAAAAAACAGATTTGTTCATTCTAAATCTTATTTACGCGTCGATTCAAGGCGAAATACAAATCATCTACTGCAAAGTTTGTGCAAAAAAAGTTGGAGACCAATGTTGCCTGCAACTCTGATGTTGTTTAGCAACATAACGTGAGCCCTGCCTCTACAAACAGAGCATGCATTTTTCAGTTGCCATTATAGGCGGTTTACATTTTCCAAAACAAATAATTTTTCCGCATCCTGACCGCATGTAGCCGTCACTGTCACAGCAAGAGAACCACAAAGGGCCAACTTAGAACCAAAATGCACTTACACAGTTTTTCCCCCTACCACTTTTCAGTTTCCTGTTCACTCCTTATACACACACACACACACGCACACACACTTTATGACACCTAATGCAGCATATAGTCAGTAATTATGTATTCTCACTACAAAACTAATGACATTGACTCCATGACCGCATTTTTAATCATCTCTATTTCCAAGTAATTAAATGTCACACTGATAAGAACTGCTAATCTAATCCATTTAGCATATGACATTTCTCTTTTCATGTGGAAATATTTGCATGCAACTGCAAGTTTTAGCCCTTTACAGGATTCACAAAAAGCGCATGGACGCGTTAACCACAGTGCATGGAGGAAACTTTTTGACCGACGCATTGCATTTCTAGTGTTTTATAATCTTTCTTAAGTTGATGCAAAGCAGGGGATTTGCTCTCCTTTTCGCCAGTCTGTGACGACACAGGCTTGAAAGATTATTCTCCAGTTGCAACACTGACTGATTAAAAGTGACCAGTACCATGGTGCAGTATTAGCAGGGGGTGTTAAAAGTTCACTGTAATTGCTGGTGTATGTCACTGCTGTGGATGCAGTGTCACAGACAGATTGAGAGTCTAAAGTGTTTTACATGCTGGTATGTGACTAGTTAGATTATCCTGCTGCTTTGGGATATTTAAGCATGTCTGTCGTTTATCTTTTTTTTCCCCACTCAGAGTAAGGGATGTGTGTGTGTGTGCTTGCATGCATATGCTATCAGCTGTGGAGCAAAATTACAGCGTACCAGATCAGACCAAAGGGCTGCAAAGCCACAGCTGCTTTGTACTGTAAAGACCAGGAGACAGTCACAACACAGATGTGTCTCTGCATGCAGTCAGGTCGCTATAAAATAATCCTAAACCCCCACATCTGATGCACATTTGGGTTTTTTAATTGTATGCATGTCTGTTTAAGGTACTGCAGTTCGTACAGTTTAACTTATTTTTCAATGAAGTGTGGCCTGCAAAGGGTTTCTTAACCTTTTCTACTCTGGGAATCTATTTCTGCATCATGAAAAAAAACCCTCATGCCCAAAAGCTATTATGTGAGATAGTTTCAAGAGCAAGTGGGAGCCTGGAACAGATTATATAAAACTGATGGAATTTTTAAAAGATATTCATTTTCATTGTCAGTATATCAAGAACATTAGATGTATACCCACTTGCTAGTTCAAAGTGACCCGTAGATGAAACTAATGTAGTCAAATACCTCAGCTATGCAATAAATCCAACCTTTGTGAAGGTTTCTAATGGGTTTTTGATGAAGAGACGGTTATGTGACTTTGAGGTCATCTCTTTGAGCCAAACTTCTTGCATTAGTGGGTTTTGCAAGATGTTTGGCTGAGTACTTTTTTTTTTACTATTGAGCAGATAAGCAGCATCAACTCAGTCGGATGTCGTTGGTGTGAAGTATACTTACAGTTACATCCTTAAATAACTGTGGTATGTAGTTTATTTCTGACACTTTAGACCAAACTGGGTCTCATATTTACTCCCTGTACTGAGTTGTCAATACAGCTATCATGTCACAGCTACTGTACAGTATAGAAGCTCCAACTACATTCGCATCTGTGCTTGGCTGTAATCCACTTTAATCCTGCCTTTACTTTTAATGTCTGTGCAATGATCTGCGCTTTCACTAGTATGAATGCATGGAGGAATGAACGCCACTCAGATATAAAACTGTCATGTATTTTAAAATGAAACATTTGCATTAGAGCCGAAACAATTAGTCAGTTAAATATTTAATCAGGTGCCTAAAAGTTGGCAACTATTTTGGTAATTAATTACTAATTTTAGTTATTTTTAAGCATGTTTTCTGGTTGCAGTTTATCAAATGAGGCTACTGCTTTTATTTATCATATATTTTTTATGTATCAGATATCATTATGAACTGGATATCTTTGGCTTTTGGACCTTTTTTTTGACACAACATGACACTTAGAGATGCTGTTTTGGCTCTGCTTATTTTATTTATTTATTTTATTTTTATTTTTTGTAGTTGCAATCCTTGTCTGCACTCAGCAGGCTATGCACATATTCAGTGATAGACCTGAAGACTCGAGTAAACACTCCTGTAACGTCTGACACACTCTTGTTGCTATTGGTGCAGTGTTTCTTTATTGATCAAAAGAAGTCCTTTAACCCTGTGAAGGCATCAAAGTGGTATCTGCCTCGTCTTTAAAGTGTTTGCCTTGCGAGGTTTCACTGCTCTTCCTTGTGCCCCAACAGTATCGTGCTCACTTCAGCTGCACAGGGCTAAAAGTGGGTCTTTGACTCGCCTGATAGCTTTTGACAGCTCACTCTCATCCCCAGTGGATCAATGGAGCTCAGCGCTCTTCATTAGAAACATCAATGTACCGCACATTCCCACAGGCTCAGCAACAAACCCATGAGCCCAGGCAGAGAGTGGAGGTTTATTTTGTCGTTCTCTAAAGATTATTCCTCACTTCTGTGTGACATTTTACTTGGCTCTGTTGAGGAACATTGTGGGAATATGATGAAAGAAATATACCTTGTTTGTTTGTCACTGATTGATACTTTGAACTGTGTAATATTAGTGACAGTTTGCTCAGTGTTGCATGTTACAAAAGCATGATTACTGTTCAGCTGTTATTTGCAGAATAACAATTTTCCACTGACAAGAACAAGTCTGTAGAATCAGTTTCCTGGCAACTTTATTCAAATATTCAGTCTTGATGTTCTCTTTGAGGAGAATTAATAGCTGGACAGTGTACAGTGTTACAGAGTAGTTTTGCTTCTTTCAAGCCAGGAATGAAAGACAAAAGCTTGAAATAATGAATCATTTCTACCAGAGCAGAGCCATTGCTTGATATTCAGTAAAACTGTTTAAGAAAATGTCACAAATTGTGAAATGAGCAGATTTGCTGCTTTATCATTTTGATTATTTCATTGCAAATGAAATATCTTAGGTTTATTGGACATATTGAGCCATTTGTTGCATTATTACATGTTTTTTTGTATTGTCTGATATCTTTAGTAAAGAAATGATGAAATATTTGAAACAATCTTTGAATTTAATGAACAGAAAAACATAGTGTCAATTTCAGTGCCAGTTCCTGTACTACAACCTAATGAGACAATGTAGTTTTATTGTCCGAAACTTCTCATTTATACTCGATACTGTTTCTTGAGGAAAATCAGAAGGAGTTACACATATTGCATGCTGTATTTCTCATGCATAAGAGAAGCTGCTTATTGACATGAGGCTTTTTTCAAAAAAGCTTATTCTTTTTTTAAAATAAGTTTTTTTTATTTAACTATAAGCATACTAGCAGTGTATTTTTCACTATTTTTTTTAAAGAAAATGCATAAGCTAATTAAAAATGTGATGCTTGAATTAATTCTTTCAAGTGTTTGAAATGCCCCAAAGAAATCCTGCACTACACTGCCAGCCTGGCAAACACTGGTGTGTTTGGCTGTTGTTTGAAATGAAATGTGGGAAATAAGAGCTTGAATATTATTCAAGTCAACTCTCTGAAGAAGTTTGCTATGTGTTGATGCAGGCTGCAGCGTTCATTGTAAACACATGTTGCATCAGCAAACGCCTGAAATGATGGCATCGCACACATATGAAATGTTGTTATGTGCAACAAGGAACAAAAAGCACACATAACTGGAGACACTGGAGATGATCGTTGGTCACAGAGGTTGTTGTCATGATGACAGTGGAGAGCAGGAGCCAATGGCTGCTTTTTACTGTCTTCATCTGCTTTTTGATTGGCTCTCTGACAAGTTACACAGCTAATCACGGACAGAATCCAGCCCACCTGTGTAGTAGCACACACACACACACATGCACACACACACACACTGACATGCCTTCATACACACGTTCACACAGGCAGTCAGTCGTCACACTGGGAAACACTGTGTGTGTTTCAGTGTCTCTCTCTGGTCTGATCATCAATAATGCATGGCTCTGGGAGGATGAAAGGCTGTTTTGGCTTGAGGCGTGTGTCTCATATGGAGAGAGAGACATCAGCACGAGTAGCTTTAACTGTACATTCACACAGTATGAACCCCTTCACATGGCTGTCCTCAGTAGAACCGAGTCGACTAATTTCAGGCTAAATGTTTAAATTGGGTAAATAATACCAGAAAATTTTTTTTTTTTCAGTCTTTAATTAGGGTTTGCGTAGTGTTTTTGTTGTCTTAATTGAGGGTCTAAGGATAATGTGTGTATAGTGTGTATATTATGAAGCCTTCTGGGACAAAGATGTCTTTCGGGCTATAAAAAGATTTGACTTGATTTGACTTTCCACTTTGACACTTAAGTTGTTTGTTGCTGGTTTCTGAAGGTAACTATTGAGTTTTAAAACTCTTGAGTCATCAGAGTTCAAGATTTAATCTGTTTCAGGTGTGGCTCAGCTAAAGTCTTGTAACTCGTGTTACGGTTTAGCATCGATTCAAGGAAAATTTCAAGCTGCTTCTGTGCTCATTCTAAGATATACTGCTGTGTTGCAGCCCCTTTCACCCATAATGTATGATGTGGATACATGATGCAATGCTGCACATTACACAGCCTTACCTGACTCCTAGCCGGGACTCTAACAGTCAGTTGAGCAGGCAAGGGGTTGGATGTTTGTTTGCATGAGAAACAACAATGACTATACACGGACGGTGTGGCTTGTTACTGAAAAGGACCAATAGCAGCTGTTTTGGCTGACACAGATGTTAAATCAGCAGTCCTGGTAACGTTACTAGTCACACTTTTTTATTTATTTTTGTGGTAATTAAAGTTTCTCAGCCGTGCGTATCATGTGGAGAAACTTGTTCTTCTTTCCTGTGAACCCCTTGGTTATAGACCTTTGTATGTAAATAATACACCACAGTCTACGTGTGCATGTGTGCGAGTGTGCGTCTGTGTTTGCTATGTGTATACGGATGTGGGAGTGCACGCGAAAAACCCTTTGAAGTTCCTCATTCACTGTATGCTCCTTTCCCCCATGTCTCATCTCTCTTTGAAGACCATGTAGCCATGATTATTAAAGGCGCCCTCTTTCGACTTCAAACATATGGAATGAATATGGATATGATATGACACCAAACTTTCCCCTAACACCCGTCACTCCACGCCCGTCCTGCCGTGCGGTGGGGTTTGATGGATCTTTAACAGCCTATGTGGGAGGTGAACTTGTCATTTAGAGGCTTGACTCGAAAAAGGTGCAAACTCTTCTCATATTCTCCACACAGTTGTTGTACTTTACTGTACTGTACTGTACTGCGCTGTGCTGTGCTGTGGCATGATCTCAGGTGCTGTGTATGCTTAGCTCTGCAGCTGCTCTATCTGCCTGTTTCATCCCTCCACCATATTTTTTTTTTCCATGGTCATTTGCATTTACTGTCTCTCTCAGCGAGCCTTTCAGCATCAGTGTGTTTTTACGAGGGTCATAATAACTTTATCCTCAGGTAGTTTTGCATTCATGCCTCAGCCCATAAATTACCCTTTGTTTATATTTAAACTGCTGATTCTTCTTAAGTACACCATGTTACCTCAGATCTTTGGGTGTCCTTGAAAATTATCAATAAATAAAGTTGTTTACAACCGTGTGAAGGGTCCAGAATGAGGTTGCAGGTATCAACTGACTTAAAACTTAATTTTTAAGAATCATTAGTAGCTGCTAAAAGTGCAAAAAACACTAAAAGCTACACCTGAAGCCAGGGTTTGTTTTGTCCTTCACAGGCTCCCATAAAATCTGTAAAGTTTATGATGAAGAAAAATGACCTGAAAGCCAGACAGGCAGGTAGAAAAAAAAAAACAGAAAGCAATTTTCATAATGTAAATCTGATAATGAAGTTAAAAAAAAACTGATAGGGCAAACTGAGGCAAATACAAAACATCACAGAAATACAAAAGCTGAACTGAGCAACAAACCAGGATGACAAGAGGAAACAAAACAGGGTCAAATGCACTAGTGGGAAATAAAAGAAGTTGAACTCAAAGAGTAAACACACATGGACTAGATATACAGGAGCGTAATCAGTTTCAGGTGATATACTCACAAATCAAAAATGTTTATAAGGCTCATAAAGACTGAAATAAGCACAAACATGACACAAAAAAAGAGAAACCTAGAAAATAAAACAGGGAACAACTCCCTCTGTATATAAAAGGTATAAAAGGTGATGAATACACAATGATTCAAAATTTTTAGGGTACAAAAAAACACAAATAAAAACATAAATATAGGGCTGGACCAAATGTTTAATTTTTATTTTTTAAATTTAAAGTTTTGTAGGTTTTAAATTACTGTAGTCGTCTTAAAAAAAAAGCTAGTTTTTGCATTGAATCCCTCTTGTGAGTTTGATGGCTGGATCTTTGTTTTCATTTGCCTTAAACAGCTATAATACTGTAGATTAGCTGTAAGCTAGTGAACAGTGGCAGGCACTGAGAGTGTTTGAGTCTGTGTTTGTGTGTGTGTTTATTGTCAGATCAGCCTCTGACTGAACTCAGCACTTACCAGACCGATGTGTTTTCCTTCCAGTCTCCCTTTTACTCCTCTCTTCCTTTTACGTTCATGAAGTGAAGTAAATTTCCCCTCGAGTGAGTGGTCCACAAAGAGGTACTAATTGGCACAGCTCGGTACCTCTGTGGTTCACTGCTGCGACAGGATGAAGTGAAGATAAATCCACTTTTTAATCCCGAAAGTTGAACAAATAAATCTCTGAGCTCTCCTCGCGGCGGTAAACGGCTCCAGATCAGAGCTGATTCTGGTGTGTTTATTTCTTCAGAAGCTCCGGTCTGCCCTCGGCTCTCTCCTCCGCAGCTCGTCGGCTCAGAGCAGCTCAGAGCAGCAGACTTCTTCTGCTGCAGATGTCTGACCTTTACTGGATGGATGTTCAGAGTTTGAGCTGTCAGCACCCAGTGCACCCAGACCATCATGGTTGTATGTGTGATGTGAAAACCTCCAACCCACAAACACTGAAAATAGACATCTTAGTTAAGTGGGCTACATCTCGTCTAAAGTGGTTAAACTTTTGAAATTAGCATTTTTTTTCATATTCTTACTTTTTTTTCAAGGCAGAAAAGATGTAATTTTTAAAAAAATATTAATGAGGATATCAAACTTTTAGTGAAAAACACCAATCATCACCCAAAAGCAGAAAAATATTTGTTATATATGTGATGAACATAGCCAAAGGGGTTCTTTAATGGTGATGAGCGAGATAAAAGCTTACTTTATACTTTAGACGTTTACAGCACAGTGGCAGGAGCTGAAATGCATTAAGTTGGCAAGTAAAACAAAAAATTTAAAGGATTAATCTCTTGGAAATGGTAAACCAAAACATGCAATTATTTATTTTTATTTAAAAAATAGTCAGGGAAAGTAGGTAGACACATAACAAATCCTGAGATAGTTTACCCAAACACATGTCCTGTGTTCCCCTGTTTACGTCCATTTGGTGGATGTGCTTAACTCTATAGTTGATCTCTAAAGTCCAGTGGTGCTGTTGATTGTGTTTGGATCAATGGCTCAATCAATAAACTGGGCTGCTGGTTGCCTTTGTATGGTCAGTGCACGGGTCATTTCTCCATGTGTTTTTTTCCCTCCTGCTACATTTCTGTCTCTCCGGTTCAAATATAGTTTACTTGCATGAACAGTTAAGAGCCAGCTGATGCTCTCCCTGTCACTTCCACTGCTTTCATCTCTCAGGCAAAATGCTGGCTAAATGGGGGAAGGCAGGGTCAGCAGGGGTTCGGTAAGTGGAGGGAGGGTCATTTTGCTGTATAGGATTAGTTGTGTGTTTGTGTGTGTGTGTGTGTGAGTTTGCATGAGCGAGAGAGAGAGAATGAGTATGATCTTCTGCAGGAAGGAGCTGCTAGCTAGTGTCAATTTTAGTAGTTTGCTGCCCCACCTTTTCAAAACCTCTCTGTTTGCTCTCTAATCTTTGTCAGGCCAGAAAGTCCGGACTCTTCTTGCTGGGCTGTTTTCACTCATTTGCTCATGCACATTTTTTTTTCTTTCTCTTTATAATTTCTCAGCGGGGTTGCATGCAAGGATCTGACTGTGGACTGAGCTGGTGACCTTGTTGACAGAGACGCTCTTACTTCAGGACGGTGGTGAGTCGCCCTTGTTCTCTCTCTTGTCTCTCTTGCATGCTTGCACAAATTGTGTACTCTCCATTTCTTCGGCTCGATCTGAGTCAAACCGTCTGAGCTGGAGTGAAAGCACTCAAGCAAAGGCGGACAAATGAAATAGCATTCAGTTTTTTTTCCCCTCTGTCTTTTTGAAAGTTTGCTCTTTTTTTCCCCCATTCCTGTTTTCCATTATTCCTTCCTCCTGTTTTCTCTACTCATTTGTGTTGTTGATACCACGACATAAGCCCTGCGCCTTCAGCCCCTGGCATGAACCATCCTTGCCTCTCAGCAGCCGTGACAGGGTGCCTGTGTCTGTCTCTGACACCATATGGGCCTCTCTGTATGTTTTGGTGCCCTGTCCGCTACCATCTGACCTGCAAATAGAAACACAGTCTGGTCTCATTTTCCTCTTGTAGATCCTTGCAGATGCTCCTTGTAGAATTTACAGCCTCTGATGCTAAATTAAGGTTTTGTCTTAGAATGATCCCATTTTAATTAGTCCTTGTTAATTAGCTTTTTGTTTTGTACATACTTAAAGCCGCCCTTTTTTTTGTGTTAATCAATCACAAGCACTGTATATAAAACCTTGAGTCATGTGGCCGACCGCATTCCTGACTTATCCTGACTTAGCAAGCAGTCTGAGCTTTTGCAGTGTGCTTGAACTCTGAATAACACAACCAGGGACTTTAAACAGCCTAATTTGCATGACACTATCCGCTTCATCTACCTGTGTATGACATTTGTACCCGAGCTGATGAGAGAACTGAGGATAAGCAGCTAACTGTGTCTCACTTAAGCCTTAACTCAGCAACTGATGGGTGAGATAAAAGCCTACAGTACACTGTTTTTCCTTTCTTTTTTTTTAATAGCCAGTTTTGAAGTGTGCAGAGAGACAGGAAAAGACAAACAGGTGTGCAGCAGTGTCAGTAGAGCTCTTCCTGTACGTGCAGGGAAGCAACTCATGATAAAAAAATTGGGGACAGGTTGTATAAATAGGAACTGCTGCTTGTTTTGGCCTTAATTTTTAACCCAGAATAGAATGTTATTCCTCTCTGCACATCTGAATAGTAAATTACATATGTCTGAAGCGATGCAGCAGGATTTTAAGGCTTAAGAAAAGCAACTTTTCTCTGCTTTAAGGCCTACCTTGACACTACTTGATGCCTCTTGCAGAGCTACAGCATTATCAGATGAGGCGAAAGGCCAACTCAGCATCAACTACTGTAAATGAACTGCTACAGTTAACTGTTACTAGGATGTTTCATGTCAGAAAAACAAATGGCAAGATAGAGAGGATATGACCCAAACTGTGGTTGAACCTCGATGTGTATGCAGTTTCCTGTTTGCATGCTCGCCTTGTATTTCTGACTTTTGCCTATGTGTGCAAGTGAAAAAAATGAGACTGGCTGCACACCAGAAAACTCTGCTGCTGACCAATTTGAAACTTGCTGACATTCATTTTAGCATTTTTTTTGCAAGCATGAGAGCCAGTGAGACTACTAGCAGTTGTATCACTTAACTTTTAAAACAAGAAATAGCATATTCTTCTTCTAATATGAGCAAATCAATTTAAATATTATCACTACGTACAACTTTTATAGTCTTACTTGGTCTGGTATGATATCTGACCTGTAGTTTATTGCAGCTAATATAAGCTGGCATGACATTAGCAAACTTTACATAGATATTGCTGCTTAGCAAAGTTCACTGACTTTATGGTTTTTTACTTTTGCAACTGTTTAACTACATTTTAGCGTTTGAATCCCTTTACTCAGCAAAAACTTCATAAGCTCATTTAAATTATGCAATCATATGACTTCGCATACAGTATTACGTAAATTAATTTCTTAAAAATGGCAATGAATGCATTTCTGTGCAGGGAACTTGGATGGATCATAGACCATGGTTTTCTTTAGTTTTTTTTACCTTATTGAATATCAATAATAATAAAATAAGACCCAGATAATCCTCACAGCCTAAACCAGAGTATTTACTTATGTAAATATGAGTGAAAGACGTCAGCAGATGTCAGCCTAGTCTATTTACGTGTCCCAAATGTGGAAAGGTATTTATTCTGACTCATTACATTTTTAAAAAGTGCCTTGGAAAGGTTCCCCTGTGAGCTTCTCGCCAGTGTTTGCTATCCAGCCAGGCAGGCAGGCAGTCTCTCCGTCCATATGCTGGTACAGAGGGATTTTACCATAATTCTCTGCAGCGGTATGGGGTCACAGATTCATTCCTGTGCTTTAATAACAGTGGGATTATCAAGGTTCATCCAGCTAACACTGCCCTCCCTTTCATCGCCTTCACATGGCTCGCGGCTCCATCCAACTTCATCCATTCCTCCGTGGCTTAGTTTCTCCAAATTTTTTATTTTCCCACCTAGTCCTGACTATCTGCTCTTTTTGCACCATTTTTTAAAAATCCCTTCTTCTTCCATTCATCCACAATTTCTGAGCCCCCCCCCCCCACCTTCATGTCCTCACTATAAACATGCATGTCTCTATTCATTTTCTGGACCCTCTCTTGTTTCCTGCCTCTCCTCTCCTCTTCTCACTCACACTGAGATGGGTTGGGCCTGAGTGTGACTGAAGCACTGTTGCTAGGTGCCTAGGGATGCTTCTGTGTGTGTGTGTGTGTGTGTGTGCAGTGTGTGTGCATGTGTGGGTGGGTGGGTGCATGTACTGTGTGAGGCTGTATTGCTATGTGTCTGGCAGAAAGTAAGATGTTCTCTTATGTAAGCGGGTCTTGGCTGGGGAGAGCAGGGGTTTAGCTTGGGGATGCTGGCTCAGGTGGAGAGATGGAGACAGATGCTATTTTGGGTGTCTGAGCTGATAACATCCTCCCAACGCCTGAGTTACTCACTCACTCACACGTGTCTCTTAGTTGTACAGCATGAAAGGACAATAGCAGAGCGTTGTTGTGCAAATATCTGCAGGGACATTTTATCCATGTTCCTGTCTGTCAAGTGTATTATAAATGGAAATGGAAGCTTTTTTTAAATTTAGAAATCCTGGCAATGGCAGTCAGTTTCTTCTCCTCAGTACTAAAATGATTCGATCATGTGATCTGCAGAAAATTTTTCTGTATGCATGAATTGTTAAAGTTATAGTCGAAGCTAAAGTTCCAGATTCACTTGTGGCAGTGAGAATTTGTTTTATAAGATTGTTTTATGTAATATTTTTACATTTAATGTATGTTGTGGTACAGTTTTATTTCATTTCATTTCATTCAGGTCACTCAATAATGAACATAATTTTTGCAGGTCTACTTCTGTCTTCGTATCAGAGTATTCTCTCTATAATGTCGTCTCATTGAATATATATACACACACACACAATATATTTGAAAGGACTTTGTTTTTTGCTTTAACAGCCTGGTTGAAAATAAACCAGCACTTCATCCAAAAAAAAAATGGATAAAGAAACAAATTAGTCAGTCATTATATCAGTCGTTATGTAATAATGACACAGTAATTGCAGCTTTACAGTGTAAACACAATCAGGTTTTTTTGTTTGTTAGTTTATAACGTGCAAATAAAAAAAAGGTAAAATGGTCAATGGATTGTCTTTATGCCACACTTTTGCACTCTCTGGCCCCTCAAAGTGCTTTTTACAAATCAAGTCAGCATTCATCCATTCACACATACATTTACAGGCTGATGGCAGGGGGCTTTTGGGGCAAAGTGCCTGCTCAGCAGGAACACAAACACACACATTCACACACTGATAGATCAGCCATCAGGAATCGATTCGGAGTTCAGACACCTGAAAATTTTTGACTTGTGATACAATTAAAGATAATTTTCATTAATGATTTATCTAAAAAATTTCATCTCCGTTTCTTGATTGAAGCAAAAGTTTGATGTTTTTTTGAAAATGTGTTTTAATTTTCTCTGTGGTGAGGAGTTAATGATGGATGAGAAGCTCTTGTAATTTAACTCTGCTACAGAAAGATATTCAGGTTACAGTAATGTGAAACAAATAAAGCGGAAAATGTAAAAGGCTTTAAGCACTGAAGGCGTTTATTCTTAAAATAGACATTTTGTGAAGGTAAAAGATGCAGATTAAAAAATCTGATTAGTTTTCTTATTTTTTCATGCATGATCGAGATTTTCCCAGATTAACCCAGACTTTTATTTTTAGCACTAACAGGATTCATGCCCCCTGTGAACCTGCACACAGCCAGGTGACAATGTTCATTGTTCTCTGGCAGCTTCAGTAATCTCTCCGTCTCTCTCTCTCTCTGTCTTTCTGCCCATTTTTTCTTCCGTCTCAGAGCATGGCAGCGACCCAGCTCCAGTTTCACCTGCCCTCTTCTAACCCAACCAGTATCCCCAGTATCAGCTGTCAGCACACTCCCAGCACGGCTTGCTGAACCGGACTGTGTGCAGAGCCATGCTGTCTGGGACTTGGCGGCGTTCTGTGGGGCACCAGCAGACCGCTGCAGCACCTGCGGTGGCCTCCAGGGGGATGACGGTGTGCGGAGTCCCCAGCGGCACGGTGGTCCTCGAGGCCCAGTACGACTACAATTACAGAGGTGCTGACGGACGGCAGGTCTGCATCAGGGAGGGCGAACGGTTTATCCTCCTGAAAAAGACCAACTCTGACTGGTGGCAGGTGAGACAACAGTTCACCTGCAGTTTGTCTGGTTTCTGTGGGTCCAAAGATTTTAGATCAATTTGGAACATCTGCATCATCTACAGGTGCCTGAAAGGATTTTTCATTGTTAAACTCTAAAATAAAGGATAATCTTGCATTGTAGTTCTCTTATTTTGTTAGCAAGCAAACACAGAGATAGTTTACCTTTTAATGTTATTTGTGGCTTTCGGTTCCAAAACCATTCTGTTTTTATTTTTACAAGATATTAAGTAAATTTTCAACACAGCCACAGACTGTAGATTGTATGAAACATAACCCAAACAGGAGTAAATAGTTTTTTTTGTTGAGAACTATTTTTAGATGCAGATTTAGCACACAGGGTATTTATGGCAGTAGGATGGCCTATATGGGATCCACTTCAAATGGACTGTGGACTGTACTGTCTAAGTAACAATGTGGCTCAGGATTTTAAACAAAAAAAGAGAAATATAAACAGTATCAGATTGTACATATATATTAAGCACACCTCCATGTGAATTAGTCTGTTACATATTTCATTAAACACCACAGTGCAAACTGGAAAAAGGCTTAAAGACCAAGTAATCAGGTGGTTAAAGTCAAATCAAAGTGAATTTTCTCATAAATGCAAAATCCAGTAAACATAAATGAAAAATAAGAAATAAATAATAAAAAAAATTTACTTTTATTTTTTATTTTTGTGTGTTTTGTCATCACATCTGAGTGACGTCACCTGAACTGCAGCTTAACAAACTTCACAGTCTCAGCCGTGCTGGTCATCGCTTGGTTAAACTAAGTGGATCCATGTGGACTGAAATATCAAAATGTTTGGAAACCTGTTGTTTGACAGGTTCGCAGGATCGGAGCAGCCAGTAAAACAAAGCCACTGTATGTCCCTGCCACGTATGTGACAGAGGTGCCCATCGCACCGATGCCCTCGCCACAGCGCCTGGTCATGTCTGCGTCGCTGAACTCCAACTTCAGGCTGCTGCCAAGGGTGTCGCTCTCTCCCAGTCCTTCAGCGTGTACCTACAATGAACAGCATCAAGGTATCGTGTGAGAAACACCTGGAGTGTGTTTTCACGTTGCACTGATTGTTTTATTCAGTTATAAGTGTAAAGTTGTGATGCATCTCTTCAGTATTTAAGAACAAAAGGTTTATTGTTCATTGATTTGTTTCCTGCTTCCTCTGCCAGTGAACAAACCCATCTACCGCTCCATGGAAAACCTCAACTCCAACAGTGCCTTCCAGAGGCTCGGCAACCACACCAGCACGGGCGGAGGCCGTTACCCCACCCTGCCCCTCTCTGGATTCAGCTTCACCCCGAACTCTCCCACCTCCCCGTCAGGCCACCTCATGGTCCCCGGGTCCCCTGCAGCTCCCACGGCCCAAACAGCACCGATGAACCCCAGGGTGGTCCCCACCATCACACGGAGCCAGAGCTCCAGCAACCTGTCCGAAAACCAGATGGAGAACCCGTACGACGAGGTGGGCGGAGGCTTCAGCAACCACAAGATGCCCAAGAAGTCTTGTAGCCAGTGGGACGTGGTGGGGGCTCCGGGCAAGAACAACCACCTGCAGGTAGGAAGAGGCTTGAAAACCTTATACAGATGTTACTCAAACATCTGCACTGTATCTGTGAAACTGAGTGTTATTCTCATATGTTTAATAATAATTTAGATTTAATGGAGGCTGCTTTCTGTATTAATTTATGATTCTTTATCATCGTTTTCAACAAAGGTGAAAAGAAGTTACAGTGACCAATAAACTTAACAAACATATATAAGTAAAGCAAACCATGTTGACAGATGAACAACTTTCACAATTCCAGGGAAAACAAATAACTGACAGCAGAAGTCGGATCAAAAACCTGCTCACCATTGCCAGGATGCCCAGTTAAAAATATTTTGTGGTATTACCTTGAAACAAAGCACAATCTAAGCTTGCGCTCACAGAAAGTTCATCCAACATTTACAAGAAGGTGCTCAAGGCAACAAAACAGAATAATCCAGCCTGTAAACCTCAGTTCAATCTGCTGCTGTTAACAGTGATGGAAGTTTTACAGGTACAGATATCTGACATCTCAGCAGGAAATGAACAGACCAACAAACCGCAGTCTCAACGATACATTTAGCTGTTTTTCGGTGCTCACTCTGATCCTAATAAGTCTGGGGAAGAGCGAATAAATGAAAATAGGTCAAACAAATCCATCACATGTAGCTGGCATCGAAGAGCTTTTGGATTAACGAAGGTTTGACTTCCCCATCTACCAGTTTATTGATATAAGGTCATAGCTTTAATAATAATAATAAACCAGCTGCTTTTATTTTCAGTTTAGCAACATTATTGAGATATTTTTAAACTCCATTCATGCCGAGAAGCACGTGGAAAAAAAAATCAGTCTAGTATTATTAATTTTGTACAAATGATGAGCACAAGAAGTAGATCTGGACAGACAGCCGAGTCCAGCTGTGGCAGCAAAGGCTGAGTTTGATCGACGTCTGTGCTTGTCCTTAATAATCTTCCAAGAGCAGCAATCAAGTTAGCATGGTCGTGACGTCAGAGGCTCCCTGTATTACATCAGAGGGGATTACACAAGGCGCTGTTGTTGGGAGAAACACTGAAGGTTATCCGTCTCTCAGCTGAGGGAGCTCCCTCAGAAAGAAGCTCTTCCTGCACTGACTCATGCGTTCACAGCTGACTTCAGACTCTGGATAGCTGTGATCTCAGTGGAAATGACAGTGCCCTTTTTTTTTTCTATGTTTTTACTCTCTCTTCCTCCCTGTCTGCTTCTGTATCTGTCTCTCTCTGTCTCTCTCTCTCTCTCTCTCTCTCTCTCTCTCTCTCTTTGTCTCTCTCTGAGGACCATTTTCGTTTGAGCCTTTAATACCAGTAAGCAGGATTATTACAGACACATTCGGGTCATAACTTCCCATGATTCATGCAGAAAACACACTTTCATCATACTTTTTTTTCACATTGATGATGAACTTGTAGTAAATTAAATCTTTGTCCTCTAGGGGGCATAACTCCAATTGAATATGAAGAGATAAGACAATAAATAATGACATAATGATAGAGGCAGTTATCAAAAGATTGTTTTTAAGCCATTTTTGCATTAATTTTGTTATTTTTATCATGTCTTTCATTACAAAATATGATTCAGAATTTCAGCACATAAATATTTTATTTGCTGTCCCTGTCGTTTCAATGCCTTGCAGTGAAAACATCATCATCATGCCACTTTGCTGTGGTTTTGTCAGTGGGTTTCTGAAGGGAGACCTTGGTTTGTAAACTCATGTTATTTGGAGGGGGACCTTGGCATGAACAAGTTTGCATACCAATAAGTGATAGACACCCCATCCTAAAACCTTGAGCATTAATATTAACAGCCTCCATGCTCCTTTTCTACAAGGTTTTGAAACTGGCTGCAGGGCTTTGCTTCCATTTAATCACAAGAGCAGCAGTGACGACTTCGGCCACTCAGATTGGCCTAAAAAGCCTGACTCGCAGTCGAATTTACCCTAAAGCTCTTACATGGCGTTGAAGTCAGGGCTCTGTGTGAGTCAGCTGTCTGTATGGACCTCACTTTGCTTACAGGGGCCTCGTCATGTTGAAACAGGAAAAGGTCTCCACAAAACCGCCATGAAGTTGGCAACACACTTCTGACTAAAATATGGTTTGTTGTAACTAGAACAAATGTCCACATACTTTTGGCCCTATGGGTGCAATAAATGACAGAGACAGAGATGAAATATGATAAAAGTCCTTTAATGGAATCAAACCGGAAAGATTGCACGTGGACACACCAGGTTTACTCTTTACTGTCGATCATCACATTTAGGTAATTAACTCTGGTTTTACATCTATTTTTTATGTGACAAACTGTAGAAAATGATTGCATAAACCTTAGATTATATAAGTGAAACACTTACCAATCTCACCTGCAACATCCTCTCCTCTGTCTCGACTCCTTCAAAGCCAGAAACTTAACCTTTTAAGCAGAACATGAGGCCAGAAAACACACTCAGGTCCAACAAGTCGCACACTCGAACAACTGCTTCTCACTGTTAAATCCCACTTTTTATAACCTAAATTGTGCAACATTTATAAGCTTGAACACAGTTTTACAGTATTAAGATGGATGCACCTACCAGTTCTCATATCTGTAGTTTAAAAATAAAGCTTCTGTGTCTTCCTCATGTATTTTGTGGTAAAGTCACAACAAGCATGCAACCAAATGCAAATAAGCACTGAACCGGGGCTCCGAGAAGGATGAGAACGTTTAACCTGAAGAGGAAGTGTCTTAAATAGAGATCAATGCTGAAGAAGAGAACTAGTGACACGCACACACACATGCAATTTACATGCAATTTAGAGTATGGTGTGTACAAATACACACAAAAAGACAACACCCACTGTCCACCATGCAGCGTTCACTGAATGGCTGCAAAGGTTTTTCTTCTGACACAGTAAGTTAATTTTAATTCCAAACTTTGTCGAACATGTTTCATTTACGTTTTTCTTTGTATTTACATTCACAATGATTTATTCAGTGGATTTACACACAAGACGTCACTGTGGTGTGTTTATGGTGCGAAGACAGCAGGTTGATGAGCAAGTTTGCAGGAAACCATCTGGGAATTAATTTACAGACAAAAATGTTCAAATTTGCCCCCCGTAATCTGTAGTTCTGTTGATTAAGATGTAGTTGCAAATTAAGATTATTTGTTCAAAGCTGTTTTTTTTCTTTAATTACACAAAAGTCGTTTGTTTGGAATATTTCTAATCAGCTGTTTGAGCCTGTTAGGCAACACTTGTTTTAACCACTGAGGTGAACAGTAGAAAAGAGACAGGATGCTTCAGGTGTGCTCAAGACTCAGTGCTGCCCCCTAAAGTGAATTGTAATCACATCACTTTTATACATGTGCTTCACATGCACGCACATGCATACATAAACACCACGTTGTCTCATTTATTACCTCAAACAGCACTATGTTATGCAATCAGGATCAACCAGCTAACCAGTCAGTCAGTTAGTGAATTAAGTCTCGGCTTTATTTACTGGGAGGAGGATCTTTCATGCATATCTTTTTCATTAATTTCACTGGATTTGTAGATGTCCTCTCTCTGTTGGGTTGAGTGCACACATATCTACAAGCTCAGTCTTAATCCAGAGTCCGATGGGTTTGTTCTATGGCCAGAGGAGTTTAATTGGTTTTCTTTGCATTTTTCTTCGAACACTGAGATGACTGTATTTGTTACGTGGCATTATCATGAACACACTCACACATTCTCATTCATGTAAGTCAAGCTTATTTGTACAGAAGCCCTAAGTGGACATGGTTTATTTATTTTTTTTACAAGCCGTTTTCTCGAGATAATGAGATAATATCTCCTTAAAACAAAAAACAAACTTTGTTTTCTCGAGATAACGAGATAATAACTCCTTAAAACAAAAAACAAACTTTGTTTTCTCGAGATAACGAGATAATAACTCCTTAAAACAAAAAACCGAACTTTGTTTTCTTGAGATAACGAGTTATTTTCTCGTTATCTTGAGAAAACGGCTTGTAAAAAAAAAAATTAAACCATGTCTGCTTAGGGCTTCCATATATTTGGCGTATATTCTGTGCAATATCTTCACCATGCAACACCTGCTGTACAGTTCTTGATACAGATGAACAAAACTCTACAAAAATGCACAGACATGTAAAGAGTGCAAAACATTCTCATACAAATGCTCAAACAGAACAACAAACGCATATTTAATTTACTCACTAAGAGATAGTGATATTCAAAGGCTGTTTCCAGTTAAAGGAGCAAGACAACAATAAAAAAGTACTTTCTGTGTAGCTGGAGCCTGATTTGTGCCGTGGAGCTCATCAAAAAGCACAGATTCGGGTTTTTTCAAAAAGTCCAGTTTTAGGAAATTATTTAGACTTGTCTAAAAATGAAACTTCAGTTCCTGTTATATCTGTAATAAAGGAGATGTCATGCAGTGAACTGGTCAGCCTTTTTGGTGTTTTGTTTTTTTTTGGTAAAAAAGGAGAATTTCATTTTCAATTTGTGTTCAAGTCTCATTATAATTTCATGTCCACCTCTGCTTTCGCTTCCTTCGCTCTACTCTCCCTCACTCCCCCCGTCTATTGCTTTCTCTTGTCTCTCATTTGCTTTTTCTGCCTCAAAGGTCCCAACAGAGTCCTACCTGTCCCAGCTGTCCTGGCAGGACTCCCCTCTTTACACTGAAATGCAGCAGGAGAAACGTCTGTCGCAGCAGGAGCCTCCTTGTCCAGCCCCGGGTCAGCAGCCTCTTCAGACCATGGACCTGTGGGAGCAGTACTCCGATTCGTCCTCAGGCAGGAGCTACTACGTCAACAGCATCACCAAGGAGAGGTCGTGGAAACCCCCTCGCCGGTCCCGAGGACTCACCGCCAACAAGGTCAAGCACCCAACATGGCTACTGTTTCACTGAAGTTTGTTGAAATATAAAAAAAGGCGACAATTTCAGAGCTGCATGAAAGCTGCTTTTCTCAAAGGAGGATAGAAAAAGGTCAAAGTGTGGAGGAAAAGAGTCATTCACTCACCTACATGCTCACATAGTTTGACTGTATCAGCACTAAAAGGGACTTTTTTTTTTTAGCCAAAGAACTTCAGAAAAGCTCCAGGAGAGCGCTGCGGCTCATGTAATTTTCTTTTTACGTAGACATGAGGTGATGCAGAGACGTGATCACAGGATGGGTTTCAGCTCAAAGCTTGTGGGTGTTTAAGTGTTTAAGCGGAGGCTGCTAAAATATTCTCTCTTTGGCATTGGGTCACTTTAAACTTAACACTCGGAAAGTTGCTGAATATTGCATATTAAGTGGGCAAAGCTTACTGATTCAGGCAAACAGCCTCAAAGGAAGAGTTTTGAAGGTTTGAGGAAAAATGCTGAGTTGCCGTGTCTAATGAGAAGATTGATAGCAGTTTCATATCAAACCAGGAAATGCAAAGGTTAGCATGAAGGCAGGAAATAGCAGGAAACTGTAGGCCTGGCAGTGTTCAAAGGTGACAAAACCTGCCTACAAGTGTTGAAGCACTGAAGCTATTTGTGTCTTTAAACATGATAACTCATTTGTGTAACCAAAAAAAACAACAGAGGCTGGCACGCAACCAGCTGAAACTCAAAGTAACTCACCATCAAACAGTGTTCAGAGGGGCTTTTAGCTTGTTTTTTCCCCCTGTTTTCAGTTTTTGTGCTAAGCTAAGCTAAACTAACAGTAGCTGCATATGAGTAGATTTATGAGAGTGGAATCAATCTTCTCGTTTAAGACAAAAAGACAATAACAGATATTGTTTGCCACAATTTTTTTTAAAAATAACTTCTTTAAACACACAGTATGTAGAATTTAAAGTCTTAATTCTGAAGTTAGAGTAACAAAAAAATCACAATATAGTTTGTTAATGATGTAGTAAATACTGCTTTTGTTCAGTGTTGGTTGACCCAGTCAAAGACTCGTGTGACAACATGTTACATCTGAAGCTGTGACAAATGTTCTCCGATGTGTCGAAGAGCTTTCACAATCTACGTTCTTCTTCTCTGTTTTTCTGTGGCAGGGCGGTCCGGTACAACCTCAGACGTTATCGAGGGAAACCAACCATCTGTCACTACCGCTTCCTGACGCCAACAATGACAAGATGCAGAGGGTAAGACCACTTCTAAAATTCAGTTAAGTTCAGCTCCACTTCTGCCATTTTTTATGTTATTTTAAGTAGATTTTACATCTATTTTGTGACTCTTTCACACAGGAGAAACAGCTTAAGTTAGTTTTTTTGGGGGTTGATCAGGATGTGATTTGTCTTGACTCTTGTGACAAAGTGAGTGACAGTTTTTCCTCCAGTGTAACGATAATATGATTAATGGGAAAACTCTCGTTCTGCCTCTATTGTTGTTGTCTCCACCCCCCATCACCTGTAACTAACCTACCACACAGAGCCGAAGCTCCTTCCTGGACTTTAAAGTGTATTTTGTTTCCTTGTTCCTTCTTTGTGCTTCACCTCTGAGCTGTCAATCATTTTGAATCACACGTGTTGCACGACTGCACAGAACGTCTGAGAAGGCATCTGTTAAGGTTCCTCTGAATAAAGTGCTCAATATCACCCAAAAAATTTTAAAATCCTAAAAAAAGAGTTAGTCTCGAGTAATATAAGCAATATCTTTTTTTTAGGATGGCAAAGTCAGGTCATTAGTAGTTGAAACGTTATTCATTCGATCATGTTGAACAAACGTACTCAGCGTCAAACCAAAGGAAGATTCAGATTAGGGTCATCAAACAGTTCGATGTCGAGAAGGTTTTTTTGCTATGATGGGATGAATAACACATCTTGATTCTGCAATCCTAGGGGAAAAAAAGCAGTTGAGTTTTCATCATAGAGACTGACTGTCTTTAAACCAAACAGGAGTTTCTGAAGATGGAGATTTCTTTAAAAATGCAGCAAACAATGTGTAACTTTAACTCTTTTGCTGGTTTATATATTCATTTATAAAATCTGCCCATTTTGCATTTTCTTCAGCTTTCATTCAGTGATTCTTGTCACGAAGGAGTTTTGTTCTGATGAGCTGGTGAGAAATGTGTTTTTGACTCTGTTTGCCAAGTCAGTAATTAGTTTCAGTGCTTGATTTAGTTTTTTTTTTTTATGATCATTTAATTGGTTCCTCTGAACTGTCAGGAAGCTTTTAAATTCTTTATTTACAGCTCTGTCTTGTCATGTAAATGATTATTCAGAGCATTAAATAATCATTTTGATGTGAAAAACTGTCTAAGTGCAAACAGCTGTTCTTTGGCATCTGCAAACAGACAGACAGACAGAACAAGAAACAGTGAGACAGTTTCTTTACATATGAATCTATCGTCACAGGGAGTCCAGACCAGGACTGTGGTTCAGATTAAAGCAGGGAGTGGGGGAGAAAACGCTGAGCGGGGGCCAAATTAAAAAGGGGATTACATCTTTTAGTTGCCCCGTCGTTTACTGACTGCCTCGCTGGTCTGTTTATTTATTTATTAACGCCCCCCCCCCCCCTCCCCCCACCGATGCACACGTCCTCTCAAATGGTGTTTCTGTTGGGCTAATCCCCGAGGGGGAATAACAAGGTAATGCCTCCTGATCTGATGCAGATGAGCAGAAGCCATTAGAGGCGCGCAGAGGGAGACAGAGGAGCCTTTTTAAATCCAAAAACGTTACAAAACATTTCTAAATTTAAACCACTCGCTGAAACTTCTCATCAGCCTCTCTGACCTCACAGATGCCGAACTTCCACTGTTTCATTCATTTTAACCTTTTTCTTTTTTTGTGTGTGTGTGTGTGTTAATACACTCAGAGTGAGGAAGCGCGTCGTTTTTTAAAGGGAATTTATGCAACAGTGACTGAAACCGACCCGTCTGCTGAATCAGTGACGACATCCGACGCTGTGAATTGACGCCGGATCGACAACGTGATCCAGATTGTTAGAGATGAGCGGTTTTTTTTTGCATCTCAAGGTTGCCCGAATGTTGCGTCAGTGTTTCGAATTTATGTTGCTCATCACAAAAAAATACCCACATGATCAAAGTCGTGATCCCCCCCCACCCCCCGTCGATCAGAGTGAGATGCATTCTGTTGACCTATATGTGTCACTTTTCATTCTGAGCAACATGTTTCCCCAAACAGATCGTCATCAGTAATAAAAGTAATAATGCATGCAGCGTGCAGCGTGAGCCAAAGACCCAGGTGTTCAAACCAGTTTGACCCATATTACTTGTTTGCATGCAGCGTGTCTCTGGTCTGGATTTTTTTAACCCTGACACACACATTTGTTTTAAACTAATGAGTGAAAACATTTACTCTCCTGCTCTGCAAAAACACAACTTTGAGGTAAACGAACATTATATGTACCTTTTTTTTTTGGATTTTATTCTTGTATTCTACATTTAAAAAATTTTTGTGCTTTTTTTTAAAGTCCTCAACATGGTCTTTGCATTTGACAACAAAGCTTGAATGAAAGCTAAAAAATAACTTTTATAGTCAATAAATTGCTCAAGTTAATTGTCAAGAAACTTGCTGGGAAATAGTGATCGGAAACAGTGAATAGTCCTTTTTGCTGAACACACTCTCACCAGCTGCAGGCGTTACGGAGGTGTTAACTCTGACTGAACGTCTTCAGTCTTAGGTGTTTTTCTGCTGGTTGTTCTCACAATAAATGCACAAAAAGATCAGCCTCACATCAATTTCAAGTCTTATTTGATTGCGTTCATATTCCTCCTAAATACAAAAATATGGCATCTCTTAAAAGTCTTTTATCAAATTACAGTTTCTGTTTCAATGAATGAATAAGTTCAACACCTAACACAGATTTAATTGTTGCACTAATGCATCAGTTATAGCAATTAAAAACACAATCTCACAGGATAAAACCTGCCATCATTCAAAATGAGTTTTTATTTATGAAGAATAAATCTTAACTAGATATGGGCAGTTTAATGCATCGTTACTTCCACTGGATTAAAGAATCTTTTGTCTTCATGTTCATTTGCAAACACAAACCTGTTGGGCGGTGGACAAACGTGTCAAAGCTCTGGTGTGATAATTCTGAGCTGCTTTACATGACACACGATCGCACATCAGCAGATAAGGCCAGCTTCCCTCCTGAATGGGGAAGTAGGTGCAGTCTGAGACAGGAGAGAGAGATGAATGTGTGTGTGTGTGTGTGTGTTTTTTTTTAAATTTTGACACTCAGACCAAAAAGCGTCATGACATGAAACAGACAGACAGCCGAGGACTTAAACTCGACAAGAAACACACGCTCAGAAACATCAGTTTTGCTTGGATCGTGTAGCTGGGCGATCAGTCATAATGAGCACTTATGCTGTAAGTGTTTTCTTCGTTTCTTACACCAGATTATTTGCTGGATTATGTTGTAGTCTGTTGGTGGCAGCACATGTAAAATGTCCTGCTTGTTGAAATGGAGCTGATTGTGCTGCAGTTGATAGTTGTGCTTTTATAGATCCCTCACTCTGCTCTTTGTTGCCTGAAGGGTTGTTTTTTTTTTACTTTGCCTCAACAAGCTTGTGTGACTGTTGATTTTTGGACCTTTGTGATTCAATTCTGTAGCTTAAAATCAGCATGTTTGAGTCAAACCGGTACATGTGCAGCGAGTGTTTCAGTCTTACTGAACAACGGCAGCAACTGCTTCCCATTAACTTTAGTCGATCAGAGGCACGAGTGTGTGCGTGCATGTGTGTGTGTGTGTGTCTACCTCTGTGCTGTGGTGGCGAATCAAAGAGCAGTTTCAGCCAGCAGGATGTCTGGGGGACAGAGGAGTAGTTTCGGTGCCGGCGTTCTTAACTGAACTTATCTGTCAACATCCTGTTTTTTACATGTTGGTTTAAAATTTTACCCCAAATTTTGCTATTTTTGGGTAAAAAATGTTTGTCACACACACACAGTGGTGAGTCTGTTTTTCACAAACAGAAAGCCTGAAACTGACGGTGATCTTTTTTGTGCAGGCTGTTAAGACAAAGTATTGAGTAGATTTATTGGTTTTAAATAATGAAATATCAAAAAACAAACAGCTGTTCATCTGTGCTTCCTGTCTTTTTCTACCTCCCTAGCTGTCACCTGATTTCCTCTTCGGGAGCCATCAGAGGAATGCCGACGCTGGCTGGCAGATGAAACAGGTGAAAACTCTACCTGCTGCACTCATTCATCGCCAGAGGGCATGCGATGCGTTTCACCTTGACTTTCGCCATGTTAAAAAAAAAAACACCAAAGAGTAAAGTGAAGGATAAACACCTTTTACACCTTCTTTTTGCAAAACAGGGTGCATTTGCACAACAAACAGGACGTCACACTGTCCTCTTGCTGCAGTTTGACTTTCATCTCATTCATTTATCAGGTCATTTAAAAGTGACGCAGTGTGCAATAAATATATATTGCAGCAGATGTGGCACTATGCTATTTTTTTATCTATAACAATACAAAAATCATCATTTTCACATAACACAGTTTGATTCACCTGTAGGACGCACCAGTGTTCGCACATTAAGAGAGACATGGTCAGACTTCTGAAAGACCTTTGTCACTTGTGTTCGCACATCAACCACCAGCAGCAAAACCTGTATGTTCGTGCACGAATATGTTTAAATCACTTGGACAACCTTTTCTTCTTTTAAAAGAGTTTAGCTGACAACTCTCTCCTTGTTATTTGAGTTCACATCCCAGACTGGGAGGGTAATCCTAAGTGTTTTATCAGCGCTTAAAGGGCTTTTGATGGAGGGTATTTTCCTCATGAAAATCAATGAACTCGAGTCGTTAGATTTGCAAAAACTGCATCTCCACTGTATTACTGTAGAATACATTAAAGTAATGCCAGCTATGCTCTTTAGATTCCCAGAGATCAGCATTTATGCATATTGAGGTGGTGAAATAGCAACTCATGGTGTAAAGAGAAAGGCTGTTACCCAAGCAGTTCTTACTGCAACATGTTGCATCACGGCGGGGTGTGGGTGCGCTCGGTTTAAAGCCCTTTTAAAGGCCTCCTCTTAGCAAAGGAGCAGATTTGGCTCTCGGTGTTAATCCTCCTTGCATGAAAAGATGGCAAACATTAGGAGGGATATTTAGTCTGATTGTTGGAACTAGGTTACTGGGATTGGGAAAGGTACTTAATTATGGCTGATGCTGCGTGAAAAAGTTGGAGTTGTGCGAGTTTTGTGTGTGATCGTGCACACTTGGATTCGTTAGTGTGACTGCAAGCAGCAGATATTTCACATGTAAAGAACAGATGCACATACATGCATCGTTGTGTCTCTGACTTTCTGCCGGCTCCTCGTGTGAACTGAAGCAAAACAAATTAAACTCTTCAAGGGAAATTGCAGTTTGTCCAAATTTGTGAGCTTGGAAAGTGCTCAGGATGTGCACTCATGCTTACGGTCAGAAAACCAGAATACACAAGTTCATCCATGTAAATGAAGTAATAATACAAAAGTGTCCTTCCTTTGGATCTGTTTTAGATAGTTGCTGCTTTTTCCTGAATTGATCTGACATAACAGAAGGTTTCATAATGACTACCACTGCAGATTCTCGTTTTATGGGAGCAGACAAAGATAAACAAACCTGTTAAAGAACTTTTTTGTGAGGCGGTGTTAGCCAGAGTGAACAAGGGGAAATTTAAACCCACAACAAACTGATTTATAAGCAAACACTCTAATCTAAACTAATTAGATTAGTTACTAACAAACACATCCTCTGTTGCAAAAGGAGCCGATGAGAAAAAGAAATCCCTCCAGTGAACAAAAGTCCAAAGCTTGTAGTAATAAAAACAGAAATAAAGACCAGCTCTGCTTGTGATGTCTATAATAATTACTTTTATATCACTGAATATTGTATACTTAAGCTCCACTGCAGAGAATAAAAAACAAAAACAAAAGTCAGTCCCTCCAGGATTTCGCGGGCGTTTTTCAAGATTGTTGCAGCCTAAAATGCCTGAATTCGCGGCAGCTTTTCT
>JAPZDY010000012.1:9411820-9433440 GCA_029783645.1 Ctenochaetus hawaiiensis | reverse complement strand
AAGATCAAGAAAAAAAAATCATCTCAACATGTCTTTTGCACCAGCTTGCAACAGTACAGAGATAGTTTCACTGTCGGTCTCAATCTGTGCTGTTTATATCCCAGAGGGCATCTACCGTACAGCAACACGCTAAGCTGCAGTTTATTTTACGATGCACACATGTGATTTGGTATTGACTTAGTAATTATGTGGCTAAATGGTAAGCACGCAATAATTACCTAGAAATTACCTTGTTTGTTTCTTTTGGTTTTAAATGGCAACAAACAAGGCCAGGCCCAATTTACCGCACAATGTAATCGTTACTGTTCTGTTGATTTTTACAATTCAAGAATAAGGCTATATAAAAAGTAGAACAACGATAATGTTGCACAATCTGTGCTATTTAATTGATTTGCCCCTCTCACGTTAGATAACAACAACCCAATTTTAACTTCTATCTAAATATCAGTTTTGACATTTTGGTTACTTGCAGGAGTGCATTTTGAGTGATACTGAAACTGAGCACAAAAAGAACTAGCCTACTTCTGATACAATCAAATACTAAAACCTGGATTAAATACGTCAGAAAAGAAAAACTACGCATACAATGATATCTCTCTGTTGTGGTTCTATTTGTCCGATAGTTGCCCCCAACACAAAGACAATTTCCGAAAGAACACAAACTAAACTGTCTGATTTAAAAAATAAAAACTTTATATTTACACTGGAAAAACAGCATTGTGCATACTTTTAAAGCCTGACTTCACATGTTAATTTTTTTAGGGTATTCTTTTTTTAGTTTCTAATGTCATTAGTTTTCTAAGTTTCATATCCACTCCTGTTTTTTAAACTTATACATTATAAAGAGCTCTCCCTGGTTACTTTCGCTCCATACGCTATTTGGATGATAGAATGTGCCACATTACAGTAATGTCTGATGAATTACATACAGGATTAAATGTGTGCAGTCAAACTTCCAGAAACTAGACGAGACACAGACACATGAATAAAAACTTTCAGATCTATCATATTTTTGTAAGAAAACAATTTCTGATATTAAAATACAATTCAAATATTATTCTCAACATAACTTGATTGTGTATGTTAATGTATGAAGTAATACTTCTTCTAAGTTGTTAAATGTGATGGTTTCACAGGTGCCACAAGAACAACACTTGCTATTTTCAAATTCAATAATTAACCACATGAGGGTCATGGACGCCCACACGCTAAACAAAAAGCAAGCTCAGGAAGAGTGTGTGTATCATCATTTTACAGTACCTATGAGAGCAGTTCAGAGACGAGGTAAGTCCATATTCATCAGCAGAGCACACTCATATTGACAACGATGGCCTCTTTTGAAATATGTCCCCGAAATCAAGCATGCCATTTAGAAAATATCTCACTCTGGCAGCTTTCGTATTCAAACCTGCTCCTGCTGTCTCACATTCATACGATGAGTCAGGGGAGGACTTGCAACCAAGAACAAACACCTCCCACCTAATCTCCTTTATCTTTACAGCAACTCATGCGCTCTATCTGTCTGTGAGGGTGATGATTTTTTTTCTAACTTTAGCACCTTGGTTTTCTTTAACCTGTCCTAACATCACTTACAAGTAAAAAAGCACACTGCTGACCACATGCCTGAAGCAATTTATCTACTTGAGATAATCACACACACCCAATTCACAATGAACATGCTGTCCTTTCCTGGACAAGTTCTGCAAAAAAAGAAACTGTTGGTACATTAGGATACAATGTCAAAATGTTTTTAGCCTGTGAGGTGACAACAGAGTGTATAACTGTAATAATGGGCTAATAATAAAAAGAAAGTACTCTCTTGGTGGTTTGAATTGCAGCTGTTCAATTCAGTATATCTCGATCTTTTACAGATTGTATCACGAAGGCTGACAGCAAATTGAGAATTAAATGCTCTGAATTACATGCTAACCAATAAGAATGGTGGTAATGTGATGTTTTGCTGCACTTTTATTGCATTTCTGTGGCCAGAAAAGAGGAAGTGCAAACATTCTTGTCTAATGGTGGTGAAAATAACCACAAACACAGTGATATGAAAGTCTAAGTCACACAGTAAAGTTGTAGTTCAATTGATTATAGTCATTTCTTAGCCGGTTGGCAGTGGACCACAGAAAAGTCTGCAAATGGCAGCTAGTGAGGATAAACGAGACTGAAACTGTGACACTGCTGAAGATTGTGAAGGTCATATTAGTGAGACGGAAGAGAAGCTGAAATGTGATGTGTGGTGTAGTATGTGAATTTGCATTCTTGCAATGTGTTCGGTATAAAGTGATGTGGTGCATTTGTCAAAGAAACGGGGTGACAAGAGTGAGACAGATTTGCAAAGACATTGTTGCATGAACACTACTGCACAGAGCAAAAACTACACGGGGAGTGGCAGTGAAAGACATGAAGAACAAGTGATGGAGAAAGAGAGAGAGATAAAAGAAAGACGAGAGAGGAGAGAGGAAAGACAGAAAGCAACAGTGTCAAACTGTCCCTGAGACAAATCCTCCAACTGATGTCGAACTGTGAAAAACACACTACAGAGGGAAATTCCCTCAAAACAGACAGACAGACACACACAAACTAGGGTATAGAGGAATAGAGAAAAAACAAACCAACACAACATGTATTGCAGGCACAGAAGGGGAGCAAAAGAGGCCTGCTGCTACAGCATGATCAAACACACAAAAAAAATACATGACAATAACTGTGCATGTGTGTCTGAGTGTCTATGTGTGCATGATACTCAATGAATGTCTGTTCTGCAGGCAGAAGATAGCCCATGTGCTGCGGCAGTCACAGCTCTGCGCCTTCAGATGTCCTGCTCATTAGAAGACACCACCCCGTTAAAGCATTTCGACCACCACCGCCGCAGAAATATGCAGCCGAGGGGCAACATCTGCACTTTGAGAGATGCAGAGCTGACAGACAAAATCAGATCAAGAAATAAACACCGAGCTAATTTCCTCATATTGATTAAGGCTCTGCAAAGACAGACGTACAGTAGCAGCAAGATTCTGCATGCTATGCTATCAGTTGTCTTCAAATAGGCAACAAACACTGTATTGAAACTATTCTGCCTCTTTTTTTCAGTGGGGCTTTTAATGATTCTATTCAATTAGAGCCTTCGTGACACAAAAACAGAGTCCCCTTTGGCATTGTACTAGCTTCAAAGCGACTGAGCAATTCCATGATAACACTCACAAAGTTCAGCTGTTTTTTTTTTGTTGTTTTTTTTGTTTTTTTTTTCTAACTAGTTGCGCTTTTAGTGTGTGACTGCATGCTGGTGTTAGTTTCATTATTCACGTATGAGTCTTCAGTAGGATTTCAGAGGAGCCTCAACGAATCAAAGCACAGCCCCCGAGACACTGACTGTAACAGACAGTGGTGTTGTGTTCAGCTGCTATGGCCGCCCTGAAGAGGGCCCAGACATGTAAAAATTGATTGAGATCAAAAGCACTGATCTTTTATTCTTTATCTACATGTCATATCACTGAAACAGTGAAACTCATCTACTTAGTGGAAACGTGCTCTCATGTGTCTTCAAAAGACAGACAGATAAAACCAGCAGCAAATAAGCAGAAATAATGTGCAGCAAAACCACCAAACAAATGGTTAGAAGTGCTGAAGCCTACAATACAGTCTGTTTGCAGTAGGACAAACTATTCTACCTGATGATGAAACTGAGAGGATATTGACTTGGATGCTGTTTTCTTTAACTTTTACCATCAATCCTGTAAATTACTTTTATTTTAATGTCACATCTCCACCTGCTCATGGTTGCAGATTTTTCATCGCCCTCTTAACACGACAAAACATGTGTGGAACCACTTTTTCCAAATTCTAACAATGTGTAATGTGTTGAGATAAAAAAAAAAGGCGCAGCACAAAGATGACATGATAGAGTGACTGTCAAACATGCTCTCAAACAGCATCTTCCGTGCCGCCATGCATGCGCGAGTTTCACATGTATTGCAGACAGAGACAGAAAGAAAAACCAAATGGGTGTAGTGAGAGTGAACACAAGCAGGAAAGGTGTCCCAAATAACTCATGGCCTAGACCAGCAATAACACAAGAGATTCATACACATGCGCAGAACACTGTGACTCACTCGGAGGTACAGTACACTGAATTTCAGATACAGACTCACATGAGCAGGCAGCGTGAAGAAGGAGTAACACACTTACAGGGTATACTTTTATCCCCTCTTTTAGATTCCCACCCGAGCTATGTATTCTTAGATTGTGGTGAGTCAACTCTAGACATCCATGATATATTTTTGCAGCCTATAATGATTGTTGACTTGACAGCTGCCTCCACACGAACTTCGAAATTAATAGCTTTACATTTCTCTCAGGTAGAGCCCACAAAGGCTATCATACATGTTGCTAGATAACTTGCTTATCATTCGGTGTATCATTACAACAACTGTTATCTTCTACAGTGGGCAGTGACACCTCTTTCTATAGGGCACGCTTCCTTAGCAGGCAGCATCTTGGCTTCAGGGGGTGCACAAATAACACAAAAACAAAACCGCTGAGGGTTAAAGATGGATAAGCATCTCGGTCTCACTTCTTATGGGTTTTTCTCCCTGTTTGTATTTTGAACAAACGCTGAAAGACGAGAAGGAAAATGAAAAAGAAACAAGATCACGGTTTATATTTTCACTTCAATGCATCTCAGCGTTCAAACCTGCGCCTATGACGCAAGTGCTACCTCACCTTTTTTCCCCTCCACCTGTTAGCTTTGTGGTAAACTGTGTTTCCCATTTAGAGATAAAAAATTAATGATAAAAATTATTAAAACAACTTACTAACTGCTTTGACACTAAAATCCAAGACTGTTTAGGCTGTTTAGCTAACACAATAATCGATTTGTCTGCAGGAAAAAAGCAGCAATCAGCTTATCTCTTTGCAGAAATGACACAAGGTGTGAGTAAAGAGGTGAGCAATGAGCTTTTGTGGTTGCCTGTGTTCTTCCTTTAGAGGTTTCCTGTATGCTGCTGCCTACATGTTTGCCTACATGTTTACCTGTCCTGTAGACCACTATATGACATTTGTCAGAAAGAACCACCTTATTTAACACTAGCCTGTACCTTAAAAGCAGACACGTGGTTTTCTGCTTTAATTCAAATTTTTTTTTACTTTGGGGGTAGGAACACAGTACTCTACAGCTACACTGTAGAGAGAAGAAGAGCATTTTTTTTAAATTAATTTTTTAACCCAATATACCAAGTTCATGTATGTAAGAGGCATTAAAAACTACAATTGAGTTGGATTGTCTCAACTAACAGACAAAATACAAACTTTTTTTTACATTTTATGAATTTTTCAGGTGTTCTCTCAGCAATTTAAAAAAATCATAATGTTCACTACAACTGTGATGACTTAGAGCCCCCAAATCTTATTCATCGTGTCGTTCTCGCTTCCTCATTACACAACTGTATTTAAACACTCTCACAGTAAATACAATTTCCACTGACCTATCAAAGTTAAATTAAGAAACACTGTTGGTATCATTGTGGAATTTCCTTCTCTGTCACGCAGAATTGTGTCGATTGACTCATTTACCGTGTTAGTGACTCACCAGAAGCGACAAACTGACTTGACTATTATATTTATACTGTGGGTGAGTTTGTACATATGCATAGAAGCTCCGTGTTTGTGCCACTGAAACCCTGTGCACATCTGCTGCACTGTACGCAGGACTGATGTTGGTGAGAAAGGTTAGCCTGGTTAGAGGAACACGTTATTTTGAGTCGGTCCTCCGCCTTCTCCTGTGGCCCGAGCTGGTTTCCGTGTTGCGAGGGATCGGTGCTGGAATGCAGTAACGGTCACAGAGGGACCCACGCACTCACCGCACTGTGAATCAAAACCCAAACTCCACTTCATTAGGCTCCTGTCATTGCGAAGACTCTCACACCACTCTATAAATACCCCCGTCTCCCCCCTCCAAATTTGTTTTCCCTCTTTTTTCTTTACACATGAAAATGCTCAGGGTCTGTTCCAGCTTTCTGATGTGGCTCTTTATTTTGTACGTTGGCACAAGAAACCACACAATAGTGGCTCCTTTTGAATATTAAAACATTCTATGACGGAGCACAAAGGTTCTGAAGTTTTTTAATAGGGGTGAACGCTAAATAAAACTTCTCTTTGAGCTTAACAGCTATCCAATGTGGGATTTGGTTAGTTCAACTCGAGCTTTAACTTTCAGTTACTTACTACGGGAGATTTGTTTTGAGGGTGAAACAAATATTTCTGGTATCCCACTAACTTTGTCTACTTCAAACATCTGTATATGTGATCTATAAGAGGTGTTTTTTTTGCAAGATGTGGTGTTCTTTAAAAGGATAATTTACTGCATCAAAGCCCAAAATGTCTTCATCTAACCACTCGAAGTGGATTTAAAACACGAGATACAAGAATTCTGAGGAACCCACAATAAGATATAAAAGATCAGAGCAGGCCGTGTGAAGGTATTCCCTACATATGTAGTCACAATTACATCAATTTAATTGTTATTACTGCTTCATAACCAGGCCCTGTTGTTCCCCTCTATTTATACGACCACTAAAATGTAGAGACAGACGAGAAAGTATGTTCTAATAGTCAGCAAAGAAAAGACAACAAGAAAGTATGTTACTGCAACTGTGCACAAATATACTTTGCTTCATAATGACAAACATTTTAGTAGACGCAGCCTGTAGATGAGACCTGGCAGACAGTTCCTGCTCGGTTAACATACAGACGAGGCGCCATCCTCTGGCGTAAAACGACATTACACCCTCCGAGACATGATGCACCGAAACATTTCGAGTGACCACATGTGACCTCCATGGCTTTGAAACATAGGAGGGATTCCTTTCTAATGTGTCATTCTGCTTTTATTTTCTTTGTCTCTCCCTCGGTTGTTCCTCCATGTCTGCAAACACGATCCACTCTCTCCTTTTTTTATGTCCTCGCTTCTCTGTCTCTCTACTTTCTCTCACCAGGCAGCGAAAAAGAGGAACACACAAACACACACTATTAAACGGGTCTTTTTGTGGTTATGCCATTCTGATTGGGAAAGATGTATGAGTCACATTGCATATTAATTTACACACATCCGCATGTTTGTTAGTCTCTGCTTGATGTACTTTTGTGTGTGTGTGTGTGTTTGTGTGTCCGTGGATGTGTTAGTGTGCGTGAGAGAGAAACGTGTGTGCTATGCATGTGAAGCCTGAACCAACGCCTTGAAAAAGAAACTAATTAAAGTCATGGAGAAAAATGCAAAGGCAGCAGAACCGCACAAGAGAGTGTGTGCATGTCATTACTGACCTGGCCCAGTTTGAGAAAAAAAAAAAAGGAATGGCAAGAAGAAAGAGAGAGGGAGAAAGAGAGAGAGAATAAAAACCTCAACCAGCGAAATAATGTATATAAAAAGGCTCAACAAGAAGAAAGGTTTAAAAAGCAAACTTCGGGAGTTTAAGAGGATCTTTGATGTGTATCAGAAGAGGAAAGCAGCCTTGCGACTGGGACGACAGTAATTTTAAGTCGAAGCAGAAGGCTGGCTGGCTGACTGACTGGCTGCCTGGCTGACTGACTGTGGGCTTTGATGGCGCTGGCTGTTTGAAGTGGTTTTCGGGGGATGGGAGCAGTGTGTGGTGTCAGTGGGACAGGGGAGGCGCTCAGGGAGAGGGGGGGGTGCACGATGGTGACGGTACAGAGTTTGGGGAACCTGGGCTGGGAGGAGTAGAGGATGGATAAATGGAAGGAGAGGGAAAGAAGGAAGGAAGAAGGGGTGGATAAAAATAGAAAAGAGTAAAAAGGGATATTAAGTGGAGGAGTTGAGATGCAAAGAGAGATAAAGAGGGATCAAAAGGATGATAAATTTTGAGGAGAAAGAGAGAGGACAGAATGCAGGAATAGTAAGAGAAAGAGTGAAAGAAAGGCAACAGAGGACACTGAAAGAGCCGCAAATCTGAGGAGAGAAGAGGAAAAGTGCCAATGAAGTAAATGAAGTCAACCTTCCAGATCTGTGTCTGAAGCCCTGTCCCAATATCAGGCCTGGATACATTCACACCTACCTATTACTTGTATCATTTAGATGACGTTACCTCCCTCTGATATGCTGCCAGGCTGCCTTACGACTTACTTCCCCTTCCATCCCTCCTGCATTGCTGGACACATGCAACGTATAATCATGACTGCACTGTTTCCCTGATGTTACTAAAGTTGACCGCATAGCCAAGAACGGAAAAATGAATTGATTCTGTAGCTTCAGAATTTTTTTTGTTCTCCTTGCCTCTTCATTTTTCTTTCATTAGTGATTGGTGTTTTTAACTAAAAACCTTCCCCAGCCTTGTAATTTTGCAATACCACAAAAGAAAAAAAAAAAAAAAAAAAAGATAACCTGTCACATATCATGAGAAATTCTTAAAAAAAAGATAAGACTATCAACTAGATTTTTACATGGTGATAAATGGCAGAGTGGACCAGTGCATATTTGCAGTGCTTCCTGTCTCGCAAAATTATTTCCGTTATATGGATCCTGTTCCTTATCATACCTGAGCTACCAAAATTTTATCTGAATGATCTAATACAGTGTGCTGCTCGCAAACATAAGCATCTCTGCCTTGCTTGGTAAAATTAAACTGGCGAGTTTTGTGTTTGAACTCGCATTATCTTTAGTTTTACCTGGAATAGAAAGCATTTAAAGGCATTAACCATTAGAAGGTACATTTTTATAACATCAGCAATGTGTGTGCAGAAAACATGACTGACAGACTGACTAAATGTATCGCCTGTGAAGAGGCATCTGCAGAGATGATGCCTTCACTGCCTCAAAAAAGTGTCTCGTGCAAACAAAGTGGAAATGTGCTAAAATGAGATGCTGCCAGCAAAATAAACAGAGAGGGAGATTGTGGGAGTCAGAGAAAGGGAGTCAGATAGATAGTGTGATAGTGTGTGTAAAATATAAGATTTGAAGCCCTGACCGTTACAGGTGGGCCTAAAAATCAGTGAAGCATGCTCGCTCCATGATGGAATGTGTTTACTCCCTCCCAGGTAACTAACTATGTGTATGTACAGTTTCTGTGTGTGTGTGTGTGCAGGACATAGAGTGGGATGTGCAGGTCAGATAAAGGTAGTGGTGCTAGGTGATTGCAGGTACAAGGAGACGTAGAGGAAGAGGGGGAGTTGGCTGGCTGACCTATCCCATGCCATTCCTGCTGTCAGACCAAGTTTAGCTTTTTTTCTCACCTGAGCTGATAGAAGTACCAGCCCATGTTCGCAGAGAGAGTTTCTGATGATGAACTGAACAGGTACAGGGTCGCATAACGTGAACTTTCTCCAGTTTATACCAACAATCAGTAGTTACCATTACCGTATCTATATTTCCCATTTCTGTGTTTTGTGGCATAGAGTTCCCAAGGTGCAAAGGGAGGAGGGAAGGTCTAATACAGGTCAGAACTCCACTAACACTTGTTGTACTAAGAACAACTTCATTGTTACACCCACACAGTTCGGCTTGTGGTCTAACTGTGTTTCTTTATGACTGTGATGACGGCCTATGAATTTGTTTCAGATACTACAAGTGTTGCTTGAGTTTTATTTTGAAAATACAAATTTTAAAAAGTTCAATCATAACCTGTAAATTGTGCACACACACCACTAACTGCTGATGCTGATGATCCCTTAATGCATCTTTGTTGTGACAAGTTAGGACTTTTAAGGTTCACTAAAAATCTGTTTTTTTTTTTAAACTCATACATTTCTCTCCTCTGCTTGCATCCTTGCAAACCACAATCATGTTGTCTTTCTCTGAAACTGTTTCAACCGAAGTGCTGCTGGGATGCATGGGACAACAGTATGCTTAGCTTTTTCTTCTTCTGCTATTTATCATTCTTCTTCTATGTGTTTATTGCCGAAACACAAACTGAAAACACATACCACCACCTTCTGTATCGGACTGTTTAGATGTGCTTTTTAAGTCAATGCAAAAAAATTGGCTTTGTATTTTTTTTGTATTGTATTTTATTTTCCATGTTTTTAATCTCTTAATAATAAATGATATATAAATTTCTTGATATTGACCTCAATATGTATAAATATTGCATCTCTAATAAATTTGATTTCTTTAACACTTTTTATGTAGCAAGGTCTTGTTGCATATGGCTTTTGTTGTCAATAAGCAGACCAAAATAAATGCAAGGTTAAATGCAATGCAATTAATGCTTTTTTTATTCTAATTAACAAGGAATGTATGTTTATTTCTAATGTATTTCATTTGTTTGATCATCCAAAGCGACATAACAGTCTGGTTTAGAGTCTCGAGTTTTAAGCTGATTAACTGATTAAAAGAAAATGAATTGTTAACGATTTGGATAAATTATTGATTCAAGTTATCAGCCTAGTACAGATTTATAAGGCAAAAATGCAAACCACTCTCTGGCTGTATTTCAGACTGTCATTTGCTGCATTTCTTTGATTAATATAATTGTAAACAGAATAACTGCAGACAAAACTTGCGTTATGAAGTCATCAAATAAGCTCTAGGATTTTTTCCTTCACTAATGCTTTAGAGACTATAGAAGCAATCCGAGACTAACCACTAGTAAAAATAATCCTTTATTGCAGCCCTATTATGGTCATTCTGTGTATAAGCAGTTATTTAGATCATTTTCTTTATATCACGAAATATAACAGTAATGATAATTACATATACTGTTAGAAACTCACTAATGCATACCATAAGACAACAACACCGTTTCCTCTAATGCAACACTTTTTCTCAGCAACATGTTTCCTCTAGTGCAATTCCCCACTCTCGAGAAACAAGATCCTGTTGTTGGCCATTCATCAGAAAATAAAACTGATACACAGCTAAACTTTTTACAAGTTTTTTTTACACGAGACCAAGTGAAACACAGACTAATATTCGGCTTTTAAAGCTGTAGGAAAATGGACTTGGAGACGGTTACAAGGAATGAGACAATGGCAAAAAAAGGGAGTGAATAATGCAAAAAATTTCAGTACATTCAATTATTAACAAATAGCAAAAAACAACACAAGGGATGGAGAGGTTTTCCAGCCTCAGAGGTGATAAAGGCACATCCTCTCAAATGCAACCTGTCTATAGCTGATACACAACATATCAAGCTGCTCCTTATTTATGCTGTTGTTGTGCTATATATTGTGTTCCTTCACTGGCAAATAATGGCACACTCTTGGCCAGCTGAGTGGGTCTGCCTGCCTGCCTGCCTGCCAGGCTGCTCTCCTCTCTTTCCCTTTCTCTCTTCTCTCTGCCACCCATCTGGGCCTTGTAATACATGACAGCTGAAGCAGGGTTTCCAAATTTAATTTGAGATGTGATAAAACAGCACATATCTATAAATTGTATGCAGAGAGCCTGCCTATGTGGATCGTTTTAACCTCTTTCTTCTGTCAAACATGTGCAGCATATCAAACGCATAATACCCAGGCTGTCTGCACAAAAGGAAGATCCATAAATAGATTTAATGGTGAGAAGTCTTGCCAAAGCGATGACAAAGAATGTAAAAATAACACTGCAAATTGAATATGTCAAGAATGAAAAGGGATTAATTCGCAACATCAAACTGTACAGTTTGTAAACCCCCCTCTATCAGATGTGAACATTTTTGATGTGAAAAATAGAAGTGCTTATGAATGAGTGAGAAGCCGCAAGAACTACAGTTGGTGTTAAACGTGCAAAAAAGAGAACACACTGGCACCTACAGCCTATTCACACATACAAACACACGCACACACACCTCATGTACTCTGCGGCTATTTGCGCCATCAAAAGGCCTCTGATCCTAAGACACACTGTCAGCGGTCAAGTTTCTAACATTAATTGTTTCACCATTGGACTATTTTTAATCAAATATGACAATATAAGCATTTTGCATGATCACACCACATGTGGACCCATCTAAACAGGGATCAAATCATGGCTGTTTGAATAAAAGTTTAATTTCCGTGAGCAGTCCATCGATTTAAGTGCATAATATGTAACGTCAGCCACTGGAGGTCTCTCAATCAAAACTATAAAATTCAACACATATATTTACTATATGACAGTATAAGTCGCAAAACATGTCACATAGGTGTAGTCAATCTATTCTGTTGACATATTAACATGAAAATGTTGTATATTCCAACCTATATGTTTGTAACATGCAGAGAAGAATTTTTTTCTGCAACATCTCGACAAAAGACACTGCGGAAAACCCCTCTGCATTGTATTAATCCTGAAATGGCACAGCATAACTTTCCAAATAATTCCTCCTGGAGTGGATCAACAGCGTGGCAGCCACGCGGCAAGAATGCACAGAACGACATGGGACTGTTCTGGCTACATCTGAAGGATCAGAATGAGCAATAATCAAATAAACATGTGAAAAATACCAGAGGGACTTAATCAAGGGATTCCCTATTACTGCTGCGCAGATCTGGCATCAAACATATAGAGTTAGGATGAGAGAAATTTGTGACACTCTGAGTTGTGGGAATGTTGAGGAGTAAATGAGGAAACACTTAGATTTTCCCACATTGTGTCGCCCATCCTGTTTCTTCTGTGTCTACCCCTCGTGCCCCTCAGACCCTCAAGTCTTCTCACGCCAAGGAGCTGTTTTTGCTGTCTCCGGCCCTGTCAACCCCATCAGTTCCCCACCTCTGTCATCCTCCTCTCTTTTCTTCCACCCCTGTCCCTCCCACCCGCTGCTTCTGACGCCTGAGTTGAGCCCCTTGAAGAGTCTTGGTAATAAACTGTGGTGCCAGGGCTCTTCATTTCTGTCTCGCTCTCCCCACCCCTCATCCCAGAGTGCCGATACATCTGCCGTAAAAGTGGGCCCGGTCCAAAAGGCCCAGCCCCTCCACCCTGTACGGTACGAGCACGTCAGTCTTTAACGTTCAAATGTTTCCCTCTATTCTCTCTCTCCATTTTTCTTTTTTCTCTCTCTCTCTCTCTTTTTTTTTTTTTTTGCTGCTCAAGTCCTTTGTGTACAGTGTGCTATGCTTAGTGTGGCAGCACTGTGCCAGAAAAACCCACACAAACACACGCATGTACACACACACACACATGTATGCACTCACATACACAGTCACAGACACACAGCTGGGGCCCAGCTGCATACAAAGACTGGGGTTTGGAAATCAATGAAGGAGAAAGAAGAAAAGGGGAAAGGAGTTTAAATAAATTGGCACTTGAAAAAAGAAGAAAAACGAGAAAGAGGGAGTGAGGGAAACAAGGAAAGAGAAAGCTCTTTCTTAAAAAGGCACACCACCTCAACAACAGAGGGAGGTTTTTCAAGGACTAACAAAACATGACGCACGAGACAACGGGACTAAATGTTTGTAAGGGTGCTCATGGGCTGGCAATCCTGCAGTGACTCGAGATTGAGGTTTTAAATGATAAGTTGTGATCAGTTGTGTGGATGTTATTTTAGTGAAGATGTCTGATGCAGGAAAAAGCCTGTCTGTAACACAGCAAGAAGACTTTAAATAAATGAAACAAACAAAATAAACATTTTCTTAGCTGTGTTGTCTCTGCTAAAAGACTTACAGTACTGTACAAACAACGTGGCTTTCAAGAAATTCATTTAGACATAGAATAGATATTAAAGGGCATCTTCATTAAGGTTGTCTGCCATTAAAAATGAAACAATGCTTCCACTTTTCTCTTCAGCTTTTTTAAAAAAATCTAAATATTAAAATAAATCAATTAATCAATCAATCAACAGGGCATGATTGTTGTTGAGGAAAAAAGATGACATCTCCATATTTCTTCAAAGATCATCCAGTAGTTTTTTAAAAACTGTCACTCAGCTGAAAGCACTTTTGATGATTAAAAAACATGCAAAGAATTTCAACATTTTTACTCTTTTTTTAAGAAAGAGCAAATGACACCATGGTGTGAGAAATCATTGGTTTAACTGACTGTGTGTCAGGTCTGAAGGGGGGATGCTGTATCACTGGCTATCAGTGCTAAGCTAATTAATTCACACTATCTGAAACTCAAATCTCTCACAAACAGCCAGTAAAAACAGGTCGTCGTTTCAAATGGGTATGTTTCCTTTCTTTGTCCCAGGGCTGTTTTCAATCTGCCAGGAATGGAGAGTAGTAATTTCTTCACATTGCTTAAGATTGGTGAACATTGACAGTTTTATAGGGGGAGACAGAGACATAATCAATAGGCGCCTTGGAGAGAGAAGAAAAGTCAGCCTATGTTTTTTCTCTTTCTTCTGGTTTGGAATGGATCCCCAAATCGCTGTCTTATGAGCCTGGCCTGCCAAATTCATTTGGTTTTATCAAGGACCTTTAACTCCCTGCTCACACAGCCGCCTCAAGCCCAGCACATTCCAGATCCTACACAGAGCTTTAATACACACATTTATACACTGACATGAGGATGTAAACGCAGCAAGGCCTCACTCATGCACAGTCTTTTCATATGCACTGACGCATGTGTGACATACACATATGCTGTGCATAAGCATGCCATCAGCCCAGGCATGCATGCAGATTCACTGCCTATTTACAGTGCAATTGGGAAATAAAGCAGTTGAAAATTATGCTCTGACTAAAAATATTTCTAGGAATATATTAAATATAACAGGCTTTAACTTGGCATTTTACATTTTCAGGCGCTGCTAAATTTCAACTCACATTTATTTTTCCTCTCAATAATTTTTTTAAAAGCCTTAACTGCTAAAACCTAGTGGAAATGGATGGGATGGTGATGTTCGTCTGTTCTTTAAGGTCACTGCAGGAATAATAGGAACTGAACTGTTCTTGCCGGTATTCTGATAAGTGACAGGTCCTTGTCAGTAAGTGTGCCCTTCTGCTGATAGCTTTCACGGTGGTGTGATGGTGCTGATTTGAGAAACAGAGTGCAGTCGGTCGACAAACTGCTACGTGACAATCAAAGGTGAGAGAGTGTGTGTGTGTGTGTGTGTGTTTACACATGCACACTCAAGTACTTGTCATCGCTAACAGCTAGAAGGGATCTCACCCTGGTGACACTCCCGCTGAGCTTCACACCTCCCTGAATAAAATGAGGAAACACTTAAAGCAAACTAATAAACTATAGAACTAAATAGACTCCTTATAGCGAAAAAGCTCAGGACAGCTGTGTGTCAGATCAGAGACAAACAAGCACAGCAAAGTGTTTGCAACGGCTTTTGTGATCGTTGGAAGTGAAGAATGAAGCCAGCAATATTTGCGTGTGCATGCTTTTGGGGAGGAGAGGACAAAATATCTTAGTGATGACAAAAGACAAAAAACTTCAGTAAAAAATTGAGGTCTGTAATTTTCAAGGTTTCTGTATAATGTTTGCATTTGGGGGAATGGCAACAGTTTTGCATTAACTGCAGAGTCAGCTGCAGGACAGTGGCTGTCATGCATCCCCCATAAAACCCATTGGTATATAATAAATTTAGAATAAGGTTTATTAAAGTTTAAAGGTTTAGGGCTCTATTTATATTTTACTTGTTTAGAAAAGGCTTGTAAATTGAATTAAAAGTTAGAGAAGCATTCAGTGCCATGGATTTTTATTTGTTTGTTTTGTTTTAGGGGAGTAGGATTTAATTCCAACATAAATTTTTGTCCCCATCAACAGGACAGCAGAACAAATGTTTACATGTGTATGCATGCACAGATGTTTGAACCCTGACTTTCGATTGAGAATTCTGAGTCACAAACAAACAGACCCTACATGATGCATGAAAAACAAAAGTCTCAACAGTCCCAAAAGCATACTGTCTTAGGAGGAGTTTTACCGAGTGACAACTATCATCTTATAGGCCTAAAGCTAAAGCTCAGGTGACACTTATCACTAATTCATGAAAAGTTGATTAAAAGCCATGTAAGAATTACAGAAATATTGAACAAAGTAAATGTAAAGTGCAATTACTTTCATATGATCTTAAGTTGCCTCGATGAGAGCATCATATTTTAAAGCATTTAATAAAAAACTAAATAGCCACAATAAGTCGGAAGTGGTTACATATTTTTTTCAGAAACTTAGTATTTTATAATCTAAATATAGAGAAAGAAGTATTAATTAAACTGTGGCTCAAGAAATGTCTTCGCTTCAGAAGATCTGTTAAAAATTCAGCCCAATCTTAAGCTACTTCTGATATCGTCCATTTTCTACTCAAAGAAATGTTGCTAAAAATATTCTCATACGCTTGAAAACTTGTCACAAAAGTTTAAAGAAGTTTGCAGGCAAGGTATATAATATAAATGATGAGGCACCACAATCCCAAAAAGTTTCAGGCTCAGAGCAGGTTAAGTTCTAGACGTGAACAGCAACAAGACTGAAGCCTTCATGTAAGAGAAAGTCGCACTGAGGAACAGTAAGGGTGACTGCAACAAGATTTTTACTTGAACGAGAAATATTTTGTCAAAATAACAAAAAAAAGTGTTATTCTATCCTCATTAGACAAAGTTTATCGTTGCTTTACTGATGATTCAGGAAATAACTTTTTTTCTAATATATATCACATACAAGGGTCACGAGATTTCACAAAACGCGTGCAGCCACAGGCTGGAGGCTCTTCTTGCGGTGTAACTCACGCCTTTAATGGAAGGGCATGACCCAGGTGTGCAGGTAGAATAAATAATCCAAGTGCTGCGAGCCCATCTTAAATTGACTGCTCATCTCTGCAAATGTATGTTACGAGGAACAAGGCAAGAACGCAGAAAAAATCTGAGTAAAATGTAAACGCAGTCACGGTGCTCTAGAGCAAATGTCTACACGAGATGTTTAAAGTTAGTTTTTCCTGAGATTTGCGCACGAAATAAACACGGCTTCCTCGAGAGCTCCTGTCCGCTGCAGCAGCTGTCTGCCCGCATCGTTTTCTAACTTATAAAACTTTCCATCGCTGCACGTTTCTTACCTCGATTTCTCCTGGGGTTGGCTTGTTTCCTTCGTTTGCCCCTACTTTCTTCTGTCATCATCACGCTTAATTTCGATTTTTTTTCAAAAAAAAAAAAGTTGTCCAGGGGAGCTTTTCGAGTGTGTGTTTGTCCTGAATGCCTGCCTGTGAATGAATGGTGATGAGGCATCGCCTTCGGTCACAGCGGGAGACTCAGACCTTGATGGGACTCCAAGCAGAGGCGACGAGCCGTGATGAGGAGTGATGTCAGCAAGAGGGTGGCCCTGAGGTCAGGCTTGGCATCGTAAACGTACACCTTCCTCATTTACAGAGCAATCGGTGTTGGAAAAAACCTGCTCATGCAGCCCAACAGTTTTAACACCCGTTACACTGTGACAATAGGCTACACGAGTACTGTCCGATCTCGCCACCACGCACCTCCTCTTCAGAGAGGGGATTCCGAGAGCGTCGATGTATCAGCATGCTCTTCTCCATCTAAACGCGGGGCTCCGCTGGGCTGCTCGGACTTGTTCTCCATGGAGGCCTGACACCCGACTGAATAATGCATTTCATGAGTGAAGACTAACTTATTGCTTTTGGGTCATCTAATCACTCACAGTTTAAGCCAAGATGTTAAAGAGTGTTAAGAAAGGGCGTGAATATGATGTCATTGACTAGTCGCAACTTATCTACTTGTTATTAAAGGATTTTAGACCCCATGTTTGGATTAGTTTTGTAATTTTGATGCTGATCAGAAAAGCTAATCGCTCACTTGTTAATCTGCATGTCCTCATGTGCTACAGCGCAAACTGCGCACACGCACAGCTCTCACTGCGCACACCCGTCTGAGCTTAAATCTACTGGCTGCTCGGCGAGGTGCAAATTAGTCTCTTGGCTTATTTTGCCACGTTTCCACCACGAAGAGATTTTTGTTAACTGCAGGTTAATGAGAACAGGTATGTGCGCACCCTCTGAGCCCCCCCCGCCCGGTCTCTCCTCCCGTCTTGTTTTATGGTTTGACTGTTATGCACCTCGCACCTGCGCTCAAGCACCCTGGAGTGGACCCCGTCCTGCGCTCCATTCACCCCTGGATGGCTGTAGGAAGTGGTGCATTGACAGTCCTTTGTGTTGCAACCTGGACTGTAATCTGTTTTGCAACTGAAAAAAACATCCGAAATAAAACTCTAACGCAGCGTTCAGGCCCCCCACCTCTTAGTAACTCTGCGAGATAATACAAGCGAGCCGGGTAGCTTTTCACGGCGCATAATGTGTCCTGCAGTCTGTGCGGAGTAAACAAACCGGGATCTGACACAGTGAAACAGATTAGAGAAGAAAAAGACAGATTATCTTCATGGAAATGTTAGAAAGGGATGATTCAACTGATAATCTTGACAAGTAAATTCTAGTCGATTTTAGTTGTTAATGACAACACCATCAAAACATCATGACTGAACAGGCCTGTTATAACCATTGATTAGAATAAAGAGTCACTGCAAAGTTTATGCTTATTGTACCTGTGTAGTGCGACCTCATGCACAGTACGGCATGGTAAGCTCTGTAGCCATAAGTCTTGCACTGTAGTTTATATTTTATGTAATAAACCAGTGCAATAGATAACTTTAAATGTAATAAGATAGATAGCACAATTCTCCATAGCTTTTGAAGCTCTGACTTCTGTGAGGTTAACAATGATTTAAACTCTAACTATCTCAACTTTTTTGACCGCATAAACTCAAGGTCGCATTCTGAGTAAAGAGCTTTTTTTTTTGCATCAACTCATGGTTAAAAAACAAAATACATCCATCCCCCTTTATTCCTTCACCCATGACAACTGCTGGGGGTTTGTCTGTTAATAGATTCTGGAAGAGAAAGCATCCTGAAGGTGGGGAGAGCGCAGAGAGCTGAAAAAAGAGAGGGACAGAGGGGTCATCATGGCTCTTTGTGGTGGGATGGATAGAGGAGAGGGAGGAGAAAAAGAGGGAGGAGTGGAGGTGGACGAGGAGGGGGCAATAAACTTTGCAACAGATGAGGGTCACAGAGGTGCAGAGGTGCTTCAAAGGTCCTGGGAGCTGTTTCTAAGTTATGCTTATATACATCCATGTATTATATCAGTGTTTCAGGTTAAGTTGAAATGTTCTTTATTCAACATTCCAACTGATTTCCTTCAAAAACTAAATTTCTGACTCAGGTATGAGTTTTTTTTGGATATGGTATGTACATATAGCTTGTTACATGTTACTTGAATTTAAAAGCTTTTGGTTTTGTGAGGTTTTGATGTTAATTTAATCTTCACTAAAATGTGCCATGCTGCACTTCTTTAAACCACTTGAGGAAAAAATAAATACGCACTTTTTGTTTATTTAAAACACACACTTACTGTAATCTAATGTACCTCTTTTAGCTTTTAATTATGTACCATTTGAAGGGTTTATTTATCACATTAATGAAGGACTGTGAATAAGATTGCTATGCTGACTGTTTTTGCAATCTTGTTTTGGTTTAATAATTGTGTAGCATAAAATAAGAACAGAGCAATTCTGTTGTGGTTTCAGCCTTTAACCGTCTTGTTAAAACAACTATGTCTACACAAACACACACACACACACACACATTCACACGCACACAGATACACACACGCACGAGGAGGAGCATAGAGGAAGCTGTCCCACTGGGGTTTTGTCCCCGGCTGTGGTCTATGGGTTCAAAGCTTCTTGCATGGGGAGGAGAGCCCTTAAACAGCATATTAAGCAGGAGTTAATTATATGCCAACCTAAGTGACAAAGGAAAAGAAAAGCTTCCCTCTGAATGGCAAGACAAGAAAAGAGAAAAGTCATTATGCTGCCCACTTTTTTGCATTTGAAAAACTCAGTTCTTATTTTGGCATTTCCATTTGTATCTCTACAGAAAGCAGAGATCACATTATATAGAGTTGACCACACAATCTCTGCATCATCGCTGTGTATCTTTTTTTTACTTTTTAGGTCTAAATGGTCTAGAATAAAATTTAAAAATACACATGTGCACACACAGGTTCTCTATTTTTATGAAAAAAAGCTGCAATGGTGTCAATGACTACCTTGACCTGAGTAAGAGAAAATAATTTTAAAAACAGGAGTTAGCAGTGGTTTGAGCTCCATATCTAAAAAACTATAAAAATGTGTCACATTGAAACTTGAGTTAAAACTAGAACCATAACTGCCCAAAGTGGGGACAGCTGGCCAAGTTTGACTCACAATATGGTTTAACTAACCCTGATGGAAAAAAATGTTATTTATTCACTTTATAATATAGGAAAATGCCTATTTATTCAATCATTTATTACATTTATTTTAGCTAAAATGCTTTTTAAAAGTGTTGTATCCCTTTATGGTCTCATCATCTGAGCACTACAGCAGAGTGGTACTGTGAGGGAGCCTGGGATCTTTATACCATTATGCATCCTGACAATACAACAGGTGCTTTCTTTTGCCCGTGGCCCTCCATTAAGTTTCAGTTTTAGCCCTTCATGGGAAAAAAGTTTGGGCACTCCTGGTCTGCACATTAAGTAAAGGCAGGAATCATGCTCAATATTTACATCAGTAATTCCTACTAAATAAAACACACTTTCACTGAGAGGAGAATAGGACTTATGATGTTGTATTTCTAATGTATCTTCAATCTGATACATTAGTGTCTTCTTCAGATTCACCAAGGTGTAGGCTGTGGGTCCATAGTAGCTGTGACATTATTTGTTTCTTAAATATTTTCACATGTGTGTATTCCACATTTAGTTACAAAACTGAAAATTGAAAGCAACTAAACTGTCCTCTCCCTTTCATTTCCTAGCGGCTGCCCTCTCTGCAAACACCCCATTTGACCCAGCTGTGGAGATTTAGCTATTGTTTGAAATAACAAATCTGGATATGCCAGATTGCAAATCAGTAGTCCGTCAGGAGAACTTCCCCTTTCCTTGGAGCGAATGAGTCAACTTTAGCATCACTGCCAGGCTGTAGTGGCCGCCGTTAGTCTATTATGCCATGCCACAACACCGCAATGCCAATACAGTCCAAGCACACTGGGGCCCCTGAATTAAAATGAGCCAACGCTGTAAAAAGTAATGGTGGTGACACGATTTTTAAAAATATTACATTGAGAAGTTACTCATCTTTTGTAGCTGATCAAACAGCAGATAAAATGGTAACGTTAGCACGAAGGGAGGTGTATAGACATTTACCGATAGCCAAGTGACCGAACTAAGTTCAATATTTGAGACTTTTTGTTCATGTTCGCCTCCAAGGGCTATTGAGGTACAGTAAATTTTATTCTAATATTTAAGAATATTGCCACTTACCACAGGTGATGTAATCAGGTGGTCATAAAAAGTTGCATGTAGTAGGTTTAACCCACGATTTAGCTTATTAAATTTTTAAGTTAGCTAGTTAAGCTAGCTGCGACAGTCGCACGCGGATGCGACGTTACCTTAGCAACATCGGTTAACGTTACCGAGAATAAACACAGCTTTTTACGTGCAAGTCTTTATAGCTATCGGGACTGTGTGTTAAACCTTTTTATTGATAAGTTATCATTTCAATGGCTATGATAACAAACCAAGTTCTGATAACTGTTATTTATAATTCAGCTATCCTTTTTACTTAGTTTTTACGTAGTTAAAGTAAAAATACAGCATGTAGCAGGCGGCAGGATATTTCACTGTGTGCAAAAAAAAAAAAAAAAAAAAAAAAAAAAAATAAAAGAATT
>JAPZDY010000012.1:9393983-9411720 GCA_029783645.1 Ctenochaetus hawaiiensis | reverse complement strand
TATTTCACTGTGTGCAAAAAAAAAAAAAATCAAAAAAAAAAAATCAAAGACTTCATTTAAATCATATCAGAGAAGCAAAAAATCTTGTTACACAAAAGTTGTGGTTTATTTATTTATTTGGTATCTTCTTTAGTTTTTTGTATTATGAGTAAAAAATATCACTGTTTGGTTGCACTGCTTATAACTTAACTCACTTCAACAACACCATTATATCCTGTGATATGAGGTCAAATAGACATGACTTCATTGTAAGAACTCACAGGCCAAAAAAAAATGAAGACCCACTTGTGTAGCATATCATTTGAAACCGTATGATGGGCATGAACTTTTTAACTCCCATTTCCTTTTCTCTCCACCGCTCTTATTTCTCCGTTATTCATTTTAAAGCAGAGATGTCACGCTGATAATATTTTACAAGCAAGATTTGTGTAGTTTTTCTTTCTTACAGCATTCGGCAGCCCGCAGTGCCAGTCCCCACTGACCACAGGGAGGCTGTCCAGGCACTGATGTCATCAAGAGCAGCCATTTATACTGCTAATTCACTTACTTACTGTAGGAGCCTTGCAGATCACTACAGCCCATAATAGGCTGCCCTGACAGGCAGGTCTAAATCATATTCATAACAAGGGGGTTTTCCAACTAGGACAAGGACAAAACGGGAGATGATTTAGGACAAATGTTCTCTGCTTGGTCAGAACATTAGACTTTCAATAAATCTGAGGTAAAATGGCATTGAATCACAATTATATAGAATATAGATTAACTGCTTACATGGGTGATAGACTGTAATGCCGAGTGTGTTGCATCCAATCCCTGCTATAGGGGGTTCATTTGTAGTGAATAAAAGCAAATACTGTCGGCTGTCTGTGGTGGATCTCAGGCTGTGCTGCTCTCTATTGGATGAAAGTAGTCACTGCATCAATTCACTAGGCACAGGCACAAATGGCATCTGACAGATTTTACCTTTGCCTCTACCTGGAGATTTGCTTTATGGATTTTTGACTCCTCAATCTAAAATTACAATGATATATCATGAGAGTAAAACAAATCTCTTTGGTGTATGAAATGTGAAAAAATTACTCATTACAGTGATCAAGTTGTGTGAATGTGTTGTAAAAACAGATAAAGTCACTTTACACCGACAAACATTAAAGAGAAAACTTACAAAAACATTCTGCATCCATCCCACTGAACATGTTTATTCATAAACTGGTAAAATATAGCACATTTGTATAAAAATGTAGAAAATTGTACACAAAATATAACACTTGGCTTTTGTCTATTATAGTTAATGCTACTATTATAGCTTTCTGATGCTAAAGGTGATATTCTTTTGCCAGCAAAAAGTCAGAATGGAGGATGAGTTATAAAAACACACACACACAAACATACACACACATAGAAGGCAACGTCCATAGAGTTCATTAATATAAAAGGATAATTTTATACAAAACATCTCATACATTCTAAAGAACAGCACTATCAAAGTTCATGCCCTTATTGCTAGTGTTAGTGTTGCGTTAAAATAGACTATTTGTGCATCTGTTTCTCAGTCATTTTAAGGTGTCTTTGGTAGGTTGTACAATTTTTTCCAAAATAAAGAAATGTTCATTTAGCTAATTCTTAGTAAACTTTGCAGTAACATTGCTATTTTATTCTGACAAGTCACATAAAATGCTTCAGCAAAACTCAAATGTAGTCTTATTAAGCCTACTGTGCTTAGATGTGTTCTTAAATGACTATTAAAAAAATACTGTGATGATTTCTTACCGCTATCAAAATGAGGTTCATGTGAATCGTCATAAGAGACAGAGACCTTTCCACACAGTGCTGTAGTCAGTGCAAAGCCACAGTGTAAAATTAGTTCTCCTGCCAAGAGCTGCAGCCTTCCTCCATATAATACAGCTCAACAGTCGCACAAAAGTACCTCAGTGTACACATAACAATCTGTATTTTAAAACAGTGGTAGCGAGTGATAAATTTCCCGCTTCTTGATCCCCTGTCCTGAATTAGTAATGCAGAAGTTTCCAAATAATTCCTCTTTGGGATTAGAGCCAAAGTGCAGCAACACTGTAGTTTGAATGTACCTCTGTTTTTATCAAACACTGACAACAATTACTGTTCTCCTAACAGATACAAACCAGCTGACTCAGGTTTCATTCAAAATAGCCGTCATCTTCAGCTGAATTATGTACGAGTCTTCGGTTGGGTTAATGTTAAGCAAAGGCATTATGTTTGAATATACTTAATCAGACAAACTGTAATGTAAAAGGGGATTGTTACACACATTATATATAAGCTTTAATCATTATCCCCCTTGTTTGTACCTTGGAAAGAGAAAGGCCCTTTCTGATTTGCAGTTACAAACACCACTGAAAAAAAAGTACACAGCTGCTTTAGGAACACTTACAGTAAACATGTGGAGTGCAAACTCTCTGTCTGGAAAGGCAATTACAACACACATGTAATTTGAACACCAAAGATTCAAACACCAACAAGTCCTGAGTGTCCGTGTGGAGGCTACAGTATGTGTGTGTCTGCATGTGTGGGAATACTGATATGCCACTATAAAGAGGAAGGAAGAAATCCCTAGCAATACAGATTAATATTTAGTAGCACCGTGAAATTACTTCTCCACCACTCAAAGCACAACTTCAGTCTTCACTCAGCTCTTTGAACAGCCAACTCACCAATTACTGTCTGAAAAATTGGCCTTCAGAATCCAAGCAGTCTTTCACAAGACAGTTTGTCTACTGTCTCATTGTCATATACACAACATGTATAAAAAGAATATAAAACTTATTTACAGTACATGCATCCTTCTCTGCTCCACTGTTGCTACAGCCCTACATGACTGGAATGCCTGTTTTGAGAAAGTTCAGGAATCAGTTTCATATCAGGCATATAGTAGCTATGTGTCTCATAATAAGGCACAGAGAATAACAAAGTACCAAGGCAGCGAAAGAACGAAACAGTGAAGGGAGGTTGATCAGGCACCTTTGGTTTTAAGGTTTTGGGTGGCAGTTCAGTTTTGAAACCTGTGATGGGATCAAACGAGTAACTTAGTGTCAACTTGCAAACAAAATGCATTACTACATATTCCTGTTACATGGGTAACCATTAGCAACAGACCCTTAGCCAGTTCAAAGTAATGGCTTCAACAAGGGTTAATGTTGGGTTTAAGTCTTCAGGCTTGAGGGAATTTATAAAACAGCCAAGACTAATAATGCATTATGCCCTCACTGGGATTTGTTACAATGTACCAGGGAAAATCACTCTAAGTGACAGCACTTGAGTGTTTTAAACTTCAAGCTGGTTACCTCTGGATACTGGAGGTACATTTATTTCCCTGTGGAATCCTAATTCATTAAGAACTGACTAAGGCCTCTACTTGATTGTTAGTCTGGAAATAAATGGCCTGACGTCTTCTAAGACAGTGTGTTCAGGTATTTATTCTCCCCAGCCAGTGAGGTAAGCATAGACGTCATGTCCCCCACAGCCATGTTGGACAAGCCAGACCCTGCAGCAAGACTGACAGAAGTCTGTGGGGTGGTGAGCCGGGATGATGCCTGGGAAGAGGACCCTGGTTGACCCTGGAGGGGATTGTTGACCGGGCTGAATGAGGAAGACTCAGCATCATCGATGATGGAGGTGAAGTCTATACGAGTATTGTCCAGATCCAGGTTTTCTAAGGCATTTGAGATGGGGCCAGATTCAGGATAGGGAGCCAAGGGAGCTGACTTTGTGCCACCTGTCGGGTCCAGGTTAGACCCCATACTGTGCTGCTGGTTGAGACAAGGTCTGTTCTGGGGGTCTAAGTGTTTCTCCATATCCATGTTTATCTGACCTGAGTAGTACATGTTGTTATTGTTGTTGGAAGGAGAGAACATTTCATTTTGTGGGTGCTGTGGATGCTGAACTGGAGGCAGTCGGACCCCTCGCCTAGGGCTGGAAGTGGAGTGGACGGGGCTGAGGTGGGGTGGGCTGCCCAAGTAGACTCCTCCTACCTGTGACAGGCTGTTTTGACGGCTGAGAGGTTTCCGTCCCTGAGGAGGCCTGGGGACGACCATCTCCTGGCCATAACATGAGCCTTGAAGACCGGTCAGTTGCTGGTCTTTAGGTGTCACAGAGCTGGGCCCTCGGCTGTGGGCCGGAGGACTCATGACCAGGTTTTGGTTGGGGAAAGATGGATAGGGCTGGCTGGAATAAAGATTCTGGTTTTGGTGCTGAGGGCTGTGCTGCATCATTGCTGTCTGGGCACTCATATCCATGTTATCAGATAGAGGAGGAGGTTTTATTCCTGTCTGCTGCTGCTGTTGCTGTTCTTGTTGCTGCTCCCACATGAGTGCTTGCTGGGACTGCACATAGTTCCTCACCATCATCTCCTTTACCTGCATCATGGGGGTTTCTGACCTTTGCCCATCTGAGAGAGTTGTACCAGCACATCCCAAACTCATGCTTCCGCCACTAGGAAAGGAGTTCTGGTTCTGCCCCTGAAAGTCACAGCTGGGGTTGTTAGAGTTCCTCATCATAACCTGGCCTGGCTGTTGTAGGTAACCCCGATTCTGCTGGTGGAGCATTCGCTGCTGTTGGAGCTTGGCACTTTGACAGGCATCCCCACCTCCCATCCCAGGGTGGAACTGCTGCTCAGGCTTTATGATGAGTTTGTGCGTTCCATCAGGACTGTTGTAGAGGCCTGTCTGATTGTTGAAGTGGGCCTGTGTCTGTTGAGGCTGCAGACTAGGATCTGAATACTGCATTCCTCGCTGGTTCTGGAGAGTTTGGATTTGGCTGTGGGTGTCACTCCAAGGGCCTCCAGCATCACCACTCTGACCAATGCTAGGGTAATGGGGGGCTGAGGGACTCAGCTGGCAGGTACTCATGCTGTACTCAGCCTGTTGGAGAAGAGTATTAGACATGCCCTCTGAGTTAATAGGCCTTGCTTGGCCCATTGAATTTCCACCAGCCCTTGAAGTAACTTCCCCTCCCTGGTAGTGGCCCTGCATGTAAGCCTGGTCGGGGCAGTTAATAGAGTCATGGCTTGGGGATAGCTGGTTTGAAAGAGGTCCCCCACTTCCAACTCCTCCAAGAGTTTGATGCTGTTGCTGATATCCCATGAAGCTTCTCTCCCCAGGGGGCATCATCAAGGAACGGTCCCTGGCATCAACAGGGGCAAGATGGGGCTCTATACCCATAGCTTCCATCATTACATTCTCCGTAATGCTAGGTGGCCGTGGGGAGTACATGTGGCGGGAAAGACTGGTGTCAGAGCCACGATGTTGCAGCGCATTTCTTCGACCCATCATTGCTACATTGTTAAGGCTATTAAAGCGCTTGGGGAGAGCTTGTGGGTCTGCTGCTGATCGAACAGGATCACTGGCTCTCCTGCTTGTGTTACCTGGAGCCTGGTGAGGGTAGATAACACCTGTGCCATACTCTGTGTTGGCACTGTGCCTACGTGGACCACCTTGTTGAAGGAAAGGAGGCAGAGGCTGCCCCTGGTAGTCACTCAAAACACCTCCTCTTCTGCCTGATGTACCTGTCTGCTCCATATTGGGTAAAGGAGTGGGTGGTGGTCCACCGGTTGCTGCAGCATATTTGGCCTTTAGGCTGTATTGCTGGGCAGGTGTTAAATTAGGAAGACCTGGCAATCCCCCTCCAGGACATGGAGGCCCCCTGCGATTGGTTTCAGGGGAAAGGGGGTCTCCCCCACTGTGCTCTGGACCAACTAGGTGACATCCTCCCCCTGCTGTCCCACCCATCTGTGAGACCTCGCTAGAGCGCCGGCTGGACAGGTAAGGAGACACCATGGAGGACCGACGACTGACAGTATACGCAGAGCTTAGGCTGCTGGTGCCGCTTCCTCTCCTGTCATTAGAAGAGCAGCCAGTTGATGTACCACCTCCTAACTCATGACTGGACAGCTCCATAACTCGGCGATTTGAGAGGAGTGGAGAAGGTGCACACATTCCCATGTTTTCCCCTGGACCTGAAAATTAACAACCAGAAAAGGAAACTGTTTAGGGACAGTTATTCATCACAAACCAAAAATCTTAATTATGAAACACACAACAGAGATCTGAATATTAATTTTTCATGTCATGACAGAACGTACCGGGAAGTGCAGGTAGCTTGTTATTGGCACAGCGGGCAGGGGGTGTTGGCCTGCGAATTTGCTTCAGCTTGTCAATCTTTAGGTTCTCTAGCCTCTTCAGTGCCTGTGCTGACACTCCCATCGTTCCTGCCACACTTCCTGGCTCCCCTCCTCCTCCTCCTCCTCCACCACCTGCAACTCCATCCTCAAGCGCTGTGAGATCCTCCAGACTGCCTGCTGCATTCAGGTTCATCTCCACTCCACTGTCATTGTTGTTGGCGCTCCCCAGTGGAGAACGTTCACTACTGCAGGATGATTGACCACCAGGGCTTGGCTGGGATTTCTGAAAGAAGTAATGTAATGTTTGGTCCTTTATATTTTAAATTACTGACAACCCCTTTACAACCATTGAGTCTATGTAATTCATACCTGATGGGCTGACAAAACAAAAAATGTGGTGCTTTTATAATGGAGCTCTGTTGAATTTCTTATTTTGTTACAATTGATCACTCACCAGAGCAGTTTCAGGAGCCAGCAGTTTGCAGTCCTCCCTGCGTGTCTCCTCTTTCTCCAGCAGCAGTTCAGAGCCCTGGCCTCCAGGGGTCATAGCTGTACCAGGGGGTCGGGGTCCTGTGTCACCACGGTGCTTCTTGGTGATGTGGGCTTCAGGGCCGTGCACTGTCTTTACATGTTTACGCAAAGAGCTTGGGTCTGTGTACCGCTTAGTGCAGCCAGGAATCTTACACACATACGGTTTCTGTAAAGGGAACACAAAACTTTGTCTAAGTGAACACAGTCATGCATGCCAGTATTTACTTTATTGCAACTTTACTCATACTGCATGGGTCTCCCATTTGTAGTAGCTTACTATTCTTAGCCCAACAAAAACTACTGTAAATGTATTTTTTCTTATTTGCTTTACCTGACATTATGGATATCAAAAATATTTGCAAAAGTGTGAGTCTCTGTATCTTCCTTTACAAATATATTTATTTATTCTTAAATTAGTCAAAATAAAAAAAAAAGAAATCAACTATCTGTATATCTTGGAAAGACAAAATAAGATTTACTACAGTATCACGATTAATAATGTACACAGCCAAGACAGCAAGTAAATGTATCTGTCAAAGTATTGTTTTAGCTAGATTACCATAATACTTTTGGTGCTGTACACTACAGTACCTCATTTGAGTGAGTTCGGTTCTGGTGCTTGGCTCGGTCTGAAGCATTGGAAAAGGCCTTGTTGCAGCCCTCATGTTCACACACGTATGGTTTCTCTCCAGTGTGAGAACGCAAGTGTGTCTTCAAATTCTCCAGGCGAGAGTAGGCCTTATTACAACCTTCAAACTAAGACAGAAAAAAAGCATAATGGTTTTATAACAACAGCCAAGTAGCAATTAGAAGAGCAACATCCTTTAGCCTAACTAGTGAACCCCAAACCAAATAAAAATCTAATCTATTAAAGTCATACAATGTACTTTATTTGATCTATAGTAAATTTAATGTAGCTGCAGGAGCTTCACAAAGAAATATTACCCCATTTTTATTGATGAACTGTGCAAGGCTTGACACTCCTGAAAGTCTTGTCTTGATGAATTTCATGTTGAAACTACTATGAAGGCATTATTATACGCTTCAAAGAGGAAAAGAGGTCCAACAGCTTTGCTTAATGAAATATATTAGCAAAGTATGACAGTGTGAGTACAGAGGAGAGACTTCTCATTGATCTGCCACCAGGTATTGAAGCTACACTGACACTATGCTTTAAACTCGATATTTAATTTGTGTGAATTTTTAACTTGTAAATATGTGTGAATATGTTGGCATATGTGAATACAGCTGTGTTTTTTAGTAATTTTCTGCTGTAAGAAGTTATAATGGCACCAGTTGGTAAATGTAAAATGTGACAGTTATTCAGCAGCATTTACACTTTTGAAAATGTAGTTTTTGCAGGTGTAAAAATTTAAAGGACAAAGACACAAACAGTAACAGATATAAAAAACAGAGAGAAATAAAGTACAAAGAGACTAAGAATAAACTCACAGTGCACTTGTGTGGCTTCTCTCCTGTGTGTCTGCGCATATGAACCACCAGCATGTACTGAGCTTTGAAAGGCCTCTGTTCTCGAGAGCACTCCTGCCAGTGACACACAAACTCCTTCTTTTCTCCATGGATGTGCTCATTGTTGATATGCTGTTGAGTAAACAGATAAAAAAATATCAAAGTTACACAGTGAAGACACCACTTGGCCAAAAACGTTGTTATTTGTTCTGTTTTTTGCCCCTACATCTAGCATCTCTTACATGAACCAGTTGGTCTTGTGTGTCAAACTCCTTGTTGCAGCTCTCCCAGTGGCAGTTTGTTTCATAGATGGCTTCTTGTTCAGGTTTCCCGTCCTCCTTGTCCAAGTCATCTCTACCATCCAGGAGACCCAAGAGAGGGTCCTGATGAAGCATGCGGGTAAAGACCAGAAGTTCATGGCTCAAGTTTAAGAAACAAGTGCACAAACATATATATGAAAATTATCGTATCTTACAGCCAGAGTCAAATTCTGCTGATGTGATTGAGATACAACTACATAAACACAGAGAGTGAAAGCTGCAAAGAATTAACTATCTTCACATTGTGTGACGAGTGGTCAGCAGCTGTCATCACCAATTTGTATGCACTGGACTCACAGTCCTACATTCCATTTTGACAATCTATCACACAGAAATTAAGTATTTTTCTGTATGTATTGTAAAAATAAATGTGAGAATTGGACCATTTCTGTACCTGAGTGCCAGTGGAAGAAGGACTGGCCACATCTCCCTCTGACCTTTCCTCCAGACTCTTCACATTCATGCCATCCATCACACCTCCCAGGCCTGGCTCTGTCTTCAGCTAAAAAACAAAACACACATCACATGTATCACAATATTACATCTGTCTTTAACATCATTCACATTCATATAATTTACACAGATTACAAACCCCCTACCATCAGCTTTCTGTGCCCACCTCCCACCCATCCCAGCTGTCAGAAGCAGAGGACAAACTGACACTAAATTGCACTGCCTGTTTTGTAAAGTGAGTGAGAGAGCTGTCTTACATGTCCATGCTTTGGTGGAGCGTGGAGCCGAGGGTTGTGGGGAGGCAGACGGGGAGCTTGGCAGGGACCCGGTGTGTGTCCACCCAGAGGCGTCCCCCCACCTCCTCCATACATGGAGCCTTGCTGCCTGGATTGGCAGTTTATATTGCTGGAGTAGCCGAGGGATGGGCTGTGGAGAAACAAAAAAAACAAAATGACATCTCCAGTGGAATAAAAGCTGATGCGACTGTGAGGTATCAAATTGATCTAATCTAATTCAACTGGTGTTTAATTTGCCAAAAATTGTAAATTATGCAGTTGAACACGGACATTTATCTAGAATTAGGTAAATCTTTGTTAATCTCGTTTTCTTTTAATTATTGAAAAATGCACATGATATTTTGAACTTTTTCTCATTATTGGCCCTACTTATCTTGTCATGTTTTTAATATGTATTAACCTGAGTGTAAATTCTGACAGTAAATCATCCAAAATTAGCGAGCAAATTGGCTAAACATAGCATTTGCTTAACATAGAATGGAGAACTAACTCACCTCATGGCGCCCACAGAGAGATGGCCATAAGAACTGGCACCGTTCGGGTTGCAGCGAGAGTTGACAAAGGCCACCAGAGAGTTGGGTGATGTCCGGATCACTGTCTGCAGGTCCACACTGGCATCAGACAGAGGAGAGATGGACAGAGCTCTCTTTTTGCTCAGCTTCAGCATGGAACGAGGTGTGGAGAACCTTGAGCCTTAAGAACAGGGGGGCAGAGAGAATATGAAAAAATAGAAAGAAAAAAAAATATGAGGGTCTTTCATATGTCTTAAATGATGGTTTATATTTAAAGGACCCAGCAAGTTATATTTACTTACCATCACCTGAGCCAACCTGATCAGAGCCAGGCTGGATCTGGCAGAAGTTGTGATGAGAGGACATCATGTTGTTCTGGTTACAGTAGGGGGCGCTATTGCAACCTGTTACAAATTGAAGACAGACAGATACACTGAAACATATCACCGTCAAGAATTACAGTGTATCTTTTCTGTTGGCGAGGTTGACAGCATGCATGCACTCAAAATCTCAACAACACTTTATGTTGACCTGCAGCCTGCTGCACCTAACAACTGGCAACTGGCTCAACAAGAAAGGATGGCCACTTGAAACAGACTTGGCCACACAACAATCATGTTATTTAAAGTTTCAAGTACAGCTAGTAAGTAACAACTTCCTCTTAAGACAAATAAGACAAAAGAGGGAGAACTGGCAAGGGAAGTGAAGTAGATCCATGCATCAGCATCCAGGCTTTTAAGTCATTTGAAAAAGCTAAACTCATACCATATAAACAGTGCATTATGTATAGGGTTTCTTTTATATCAGACCAGTGTAGTTTTTTCCTACCTGACGTGTATACAGTGCATTATTAAGTTAAAGCCACATCGTAGCAGTTATCAGTAAGTATATGTTCACTATTCATATTTGTATTCACTATAACCATATTTTATGTTTACAGATTCTATTTTTGAATCTCTTGGTTACCTTTCTGAGGGTTTTAAAACAGTCCAAGTTGCTGCGTCTAACAAACACATATATATCCTATCAGTAGAACCAGCCTCTTGTTAACCGCAGATCACTTCTGTTGTAGGAATCCTGCTAGTCTCTGCTTCTGACTCAGTCTCTCAGGTATCTTGAAGCCCAAATCAGCAGCAGCTGTGAGATTAAGGAGAAGTAAAAGATACTCTGACTCACCCTCTGTGGGCGGGATGCCCCTGTGGCCCATCATACTGTGTGGCGGTGGGGCCTGAGGGGGCCTCATATATTGATCCATGCAGTGGCCAATCCCCTGTACTGGTCCTGAGCCGTGAGTCATACTGGGAGTCATGGGACTATACATATTGCGGCAGTCCTGGGGGGGGCCGTTGAGGAGCGGGGCACGCAGCGAGGACACATCACTGTAGGGAGACTGGTCTGATGGGACTAGGCTGCAAATAGAAAGGAAAAACAATAATAAATTATGAGGAATTATTGTAGATTTAATGTGAATAATGGCCATTGCAAAAAGGCATGATGGGTGCTGTAAAAATAGAAAATCATAGTTCAACTGCTAGTTCAGGGTGATCTGTAAATATTAAAGCATCAGAGAGGCAAGAAATGTGCGAAACATATGCACATCTGCAATACAATGACTTGCAACGCTCTCTTTAAAATTTCAACTCATCGATCACTAAAGGTGATGAAACTTTGTACTTTTCCTAATGTAACAAAACAGAAATTTTAGAGACAGATTTCATGTGTGTTGCAAGTCACAAAGAGGAAGAAAGCATTAGCATTCAGTAGTGGTTAGATGAGTTTAGTCATGTAATCACTACTTAAGTGACAAAGTTAGAAAGCTAATGAATAAATAGATAAATAGATAATATCAATAACTTGGAGATAAATGGACAAATAAATTCAGTAGGAAAGAATTTTGGATTTTTTTGCATTTTCTGTGTCATAAGAGTGCCCACAAAAGTCAGAGAAGATTTATAGTAAAAGCATCTATAAACACCACCTTTTCTATAAACTAGATGATTTGTGGTAACTGATAGAGTTTTAATTAGAGGCGGTACATGACCCATAAAGAGGCACTCTTTGAGGAGCCAAAGCCAATCTCTGCTCTAATCTCTTGTAATGTCTCGATCTCACCACTAGATGGGGTATGGCTCCTGTCTTGGTCCACAATGTGGAAACTTACTTTTTTGGGTTTTCCCCTTCTAAACTAGAGAAGGGAACCTTCATTGGAACTTTCCAGCCTTCTCATGAATTTCAATGTCTTCTCTGACGTTTTTCTTCAGGTCTCACTGGTTAGTTTAAAATCTGTCCCCCCGTTCTTTTTCCTCTTTCTCTCCGTCCCTCTCGCTCCTCTCCTAAAGTGGCAGACTTCATCTATCCACCTCCTCCTAAGTCGTCCTTTCAGTCCTTTAATTCTTTTACCACAACGTGTATTCCACACAGGAGCTTAATCTGTCCTCTCTTTAATCCACTGTGCTGCCCCCCCACCCCACCCCCACCCACCCCTCCTGAATCTGACTCCCTCCTATTCTCACCCCTTTCGCCCTTTTCTCTTCTCCCATTCATCCCTTCTGTTCTACTACTCTGTTTCTCTCTCTCTGTCTCTCTCTACCCCCTCTGTCACTTTCTATCTCCTCTTCATTTCTTCCTCCACCTCCTCCTCTTCCTTCTCCACCTCCTCCTGCTCCTCTTGTCTTTCTCTGTCCTGCCCAGCCACCTTTCTCTCCATCTCTCTCTGTTTCTCCCTCACTCTGGGTAACCTGAGTGGGGCGCGAGGCAGTCATGCAGAGCGCAGCGGGGCCTGGTCAGCCTGTAATTAGCAGCTGTCAGAGAGAGGCCGAGTCCACCCGCAACCTGGGTGGCATGAGGGAAGGGAGGGAGGGAGGGGGGAGGAGGAGGAGGAGGAGGAGGAGGACAGGGGGAGGAGTGAGGGGCTGAGCGAGCACTGTGTCTGCAACAATTGCAGCGAGACCTGAGCTTCTGCACTCTCAGAATATCTCTGTGAGATTAAAATAGGAAAAGTTTCTGAGCCTCTAAAATGAGCTGAATTCCCAGATTTTTTCAAGGAGGGGCTGCCGGTTTCTGGTTAGCTGTTATTAAAATGGTATGTTGGCAAAAAAATAAGAGAGGTGAGAAGAGTAGTTGTGGTGGTAGTGCAGCAAAGTGGAACAAAAAGTGCCAAACACTTAACAAAACACAGTCTGGATGATGTGCATATTTACTTTCTTAGGAAAAGATTGGAAGTTGTAAGACTGGAAGATGAAAAAAATTGAAGCAGGAGGAAACAGACAGTGTGGCTCTGTCTTAAGTTAAAAAATATGCTTGTCAAAACGCTCAAACTTATTGAAGCAACACCCATGTGTAGGAGCAGAAAAAAAAAACAATTTGTGATTTTAAGGGGAGTTTAAATACAGCTTTTGCCATTATAACAGCTCAAAGTAAACCTACAGTAATCTGCTGGGCCCACACGTTAAATACTGTCAAACAAAATAAATTTTGCTACAGAGGCGAAAAAAAATTGGAGAAACTCAGAAAAATGCGTTGTTATTTAGCTTTTCGTCTGTATGGCATTTCACGAGTGTACAGTGTTACACTCTGGCGCATATTTGGTCCCAAATTTTAGGGATCCTCTTCATTAATTTATAAAAATGAAGAAAAACATTTGTTAGTGTTTTGTTTGTGGATTCTTTCGTCTCTTGAATATCTTCATCAGTATCAGCCTCATAAATCCAGCTCTGGTTTAGCTCAACATGTCACTTCCCCTGATATTACAAAATGTCTCTTGTAAAAGGGTTAACAAAAAAAGAAGCAGGATTTCAGCTTAAAGTGGTTGTTTTTTGAGATTCAGGGCAGACTAAGCCTCATGTTTTTTACACTGCTTCTCTTCTTCATGCTAAGCTGGACTAACTATGAAGCTCTGTGCTTGCATTTAGATGTTAGAGTGATATAAATCTTCTCATCTTACTCTTAGAAAGAAAACAAAAGAAGCTTATTTACAAAGCAGTTGAACTATTCCCCCACAATTCTCTTATACAAAACAGCTGTGGAATTTACTGTGACAAAGAGAAGCTAAAGTTGAAGCCACAGCGAGGATGAGTGAGGATGTAGCATCATGCTAACTGCTGTCTTACCCTCTGGAGGGCTGGCTGGGTGAGGTCTCATAGTGATACAGCCCCTGGTGTGGCTGCATGTCCACTGGCATTGGAGCTCCGAGACCCGACTGCTCCCCTTACACCCTGGACCTGACACACGAAGACAAGGACACGGGCAGGGTGAGGAGAGCAAAGCCAAACAAAGCCAACCAACCTAAACTAAACTAAGCACAACAGAGAGGAAAGGCAAATAGACAAAAACAATTGTGGTTAGAGGAAGAAAAAAAAAACGAGTATGTAGGATGTTAATAACAGACCAAACCAAACCAAGCAAAACTGTTCAAGGGCAGAATAAGATTGAGTCATACTTATTTCAAACAGAGCTGCTACAAAGGACTAAATCCACTACTTAAGGAAAAGTAGACATGTAAAAACCTCTGAAATGTAATGGAACACATTGTAAAAATATATCATTAAAAATGCTGCATTTATATAAAAAGCAAATTTTAAATATGAAAAATAAAAGCATTCAAATAAAACAATGTCAGTGTTGGTTAACCATTTGTATTTACACGTTTTGTAGATGCTCCTCCTCTTCCTGCTTTAACTCTTCAGATTTTATTAGATTAGTAGGTGAAAAAAATCTAAAGAGGAAAATGTTTGATAATATAAATAAAAATACCACCTCACAGATCTTATATAATGGAAATTACATGGAAATAACAAAGGACAATTAGGTGATGTGAACAGATGAACTAGAGGCCACCTCCATGACAGAGTGATTTTTAAAGAGCCTTTGCTTAAGCGTTGACTTTAGTCTGAGAATCGAGGGGTTATTTAACTCCTCTGAACACTTTATGAGCCCTGAGAGAACACGGACAAAGTGCTAAAAGATTCATTTGAAGCAAAAAAAACACAATGTTAAAGTCTAAATTCTGCTGTCACACGCAAGCATTGAAACATCTACATGGGTAAGTCAACATATTTTTACATTAAGTTAACACTTGGGGCAGGAAATATGAAGAGTCTGCAGAAGAGAATAACTCTTAGCTCAGGAGCTGGACTCGTATATGTTACAGCGACTTTAAAGGCAGGTCATGTGATGGTGTGTTCACTGACACACTCCTACAGATTAGACAAAACCCTGTGACACAAACAGTGGGCTTGGCTGTAATCTCTCTTCTCCAAACAGAGTTGTGCACCTCAAACATTTCTGACAGACACCGAAAAACCTGCCACACCTTCCCATCCTGGAAAGTGGAGATCAGCAAGGAAAAGACATACGGACGAGGAAAGTCTGGGTTTTGGCTAAAAGCCTAAAGGACAAAAAAGTTAAGAAGAGCTCGCAATACAAACAGAGAAAACTGAAAGTGGAACAAAGCTGCCTTTTGTTGTGAAACTCAGATTGAGATGAATCTTTCAGCAAGAGCGCATGGAAAGGTAATTCTAGCTGAGGGATCTTGGGAACAAGCACCTGCTCATTACATCCAACCACATCAGTGCAGGTACTAATAGTCAGGGCTGCGGCTTTTACATGGTTTCAGAGGTAATTAGGACCAAAAAAAAAATCAGCGTACACGCTGTTGTCATAGCTACCTCAACATGGAAAAAAGAAGCTAAAAAAATCTTCACTGGCAGAGGAAGATGAAGCTGACACTTAATTTCATTCCTCATGTGTGTAAAATCTTAAATATGATTGATTGATTTGTTGTTTCAAGTCATTTTTCAACCCTTTAATCCTAAACATGCCTGAATTCTGGTGTTTTTACACTAAGTCCCTATTTTTACAAAAGTTATCTGTCTGACAACATTACAGAGAAGACCTGGAGAGAAGTACACCTGAAGATAGTCCAGTTTTTTTTTAACCTGAATTCCTTCAAGACTTTGTAAGGCTTTGCAAGACCTCACTAAGTTCCAGTTAAACAAGAAGGATTTTACAGTAACGAAAAAGGTCTGTTTCTGTAAAGTTATGTTCAATGATGTTTTCGGACACTCACAGTCAAAAACAATTGCAGCCTATGAGTGTCAAAAAAGCAGTTTAAGTAGACAGTGTAAAGACTATCCTGGCTTTTAGGTGACCCTTTAGGTGATCTAATAGAATTCATATGTCCCAATGGTTTGCACATGAAAACATAGAAAAATAGGGCTCAGTTAAAAAATTACCAGAATGACCTTTAAAGAGTTCTGTAGTTTCTTTCTCTTGAATATTTACAAATGCAACAAGCACTCTATAAACTGATTTTGAAAAGAGTTTACACATCTGTCTGTCTTGCACTTCATCCTTGGACTCTGCACTGAAATCCTTTCCCTGCATGCCGGATCAAAATACCACGTTGTTGCTGTTCATGTGACAAGTGTTTCGAACCCAAACTGGGAAAGCTCCTGTTCGCTGCAGATGAAAGCTCTTGTGGGTCTGAGCGCAACAGGTTGCCAGGCCTGTTATGTAGTAGCACAAGTGTTAAAAGGGCAGCAGGGACCTGTTTAAGCCCACAAGCCACCAGGGGGATTTGGTGCGCAAAGTTAGCGAGTGGCTAAATGATGTGGGCGGTCCCGAGCTAATTGCACATATTCAGCACCAGCTTCGGATGTGTGTATGATAATTAGCCGGAAGCGCTAAATAGAGATCTCGCAAGGCACGTCAGCTGTCCGGGGCTAATAAATACCAAGAGGGGGGGGGGTCGCCAGACAGCCTGACACACACACATGCACACACATACACAAATACTGACACACCTGTCAGTCTCGCCAGGGGGTAGCAAAATAATTCACCGGCCACCATGTCTACAGTGAATGTGTGTGAAAGAGTGAGTGTGAGTGAATACACCGAAGCAGTTTGTACTGTGTAAGCCCAGTGGCAGGTGTGTATGATGAGAAGGGACTGAGGGAGGCAAGTGTATTTGCAGCGCAGAGCGTGTGTGTTTATGAGTGAATGTGTGTCGGAGTGACATGATAAATGGAGGTGGATCTCAGAGTGAGAGTGAATAATGTATGAGACCACCTGCAAATAAGCAAGCTGGAAATTTTCTGACAGATCTGTTTGCGAGCGCGTCTCCAGGGAGCGAGGCGAGGCGAGCGAGTGTGTGAGTGTTGCTGAGCCCAATGTACACACACTCAACTGTGTGTTATGTAATTAATTTGCAGGGTACATGGCTTATGGTCTTATCCAGTGAATTACTGTAAAGTGTTTGCAAAAGAAGAGTAAATAAATAGACTTGATGTTTACTAAGTCTAAGCGTCCCTGTCTATACCACATTTGTACAGCAAATATGTCAAGACTGCATATTCAGTCAATGTGCTGAGGAAACATGACTCATCAAGTGAGCTGCAAATTGTTGATACCTAACATATTAACAAATTCCTCGAACAGCATAAGTATTTTTTTTAATTACAACATCTGCTCATAGTAAAAGCATGATATTGTTTTTTGAAGTTATGTTTTGCACCCGCAGCACTTATATAAGATTAAAGAAAGTTTGTAATTGTGGGTAAATGTTATAAGAGTGCATAGCGACGTGAAGCTCAAGACACGACTCAGCTTCCTTAACCAAAAACCACAAACTTTGCCTTACTTCAACATAAGTGCTTTTTGTTAACTCAGGAAGTGACCTCAGGTACACGGAGTAAAAATAATGAGCTCTGTATGCAACAGTCCGCCTCAAGATTCCTGAAAAGTTGGAATTTCTTAACTGGAAACAACATTTTTTGGTTATGATCATCAATGAAGGAATTAAAATTATTGCGAAACAAATTTAGGTAAAAAAAAAATAGCACGTTCACATAGGTATTTACCGTAATTTCCGGACTATAAGCCGCTATTTATTTCACACGCTTTGAACCCTGCGGCTTAAACAGCAATGCGGCTAATTTATGGACGAAAATAAAGGAGAAAGTGTGTGTCGAAGTTAGGCCTGCACGATTAATCGTTTTAGAA
>JAPZDY010000012.1:9335734-9347768 GCA_029783645.1 Ctenochaetus hawaiiensis | reverse complement strand
AGAAGTGAAGAAAAAACAGACAGGGACAGTGCTAGCTTGTCTTCTGTGCTTAGCTCAAAACATAATTAGCCATATCAGTAGCAACACTAGCAGGTGAGACATCGCGCCAGCACCTCATATGATCATAGCACAACACCTCCTGTTGGTAAAAAAGTCCTTGTCATCAGGAATATTATATTCTTTGGAAAAGCTACCATATATATCAGCAAAGACAATCTGAGGGAATGTCTCTTGAAACTGGGTGTCCTTTTGCAATATAAGCTAACAGGTAAGCACTGCAAGCTAAAACTAGCATAAACCTGCCTGTAGATGGTAGATAGGCCTACTACAAACTGCACTGTTGCTGTTAGGCATTTAAAATGTACATATTTTTGGTATGTTTATGCAAGACATTCAGGCGCCAAGTCTGACTTGCCTTAGGCTTAGGGCTTACCAAGGATTCTTCTGCATGATCCTGCATTTCTTCAGGCTGGAGATAAGTTGGGTTTTCATCCTTTTGAGAGAAGGCAAGCATTCCAAAATCTGCTCCATTGTCGAAAGCCAGTTGTTTGATCAACTGTGAAAATTGCAAGCTTGACGGTTGGGCCCTTTCTTACAATGCAAAAGTAGTGTTTTGTGAGCAGGAAGGAGTGAGCCACTGCACCTTTAGTCTTAAGCATAGGTTTTCAGTCCAACAAAATGACTTTCTTGTAAGCAGGTCCTATAGGTCAATGCAATCTTTTGTTGCCTGACCTGCTGCAAATGTTTCACAAGTCAACCCTGGAATATGTCCATTTCTACAAGATACTGTAAACTTCAAAGCACAGGCATTTGAAAGGCAGCTTTGCATGACAGGAATGTCTTAGGACAGTCAGAACTTCCTGATTCTCCAGTGTTGATTGGCAAACTTTTTTATACCTTATATCATTTTTATGGGACAGAACCCTGGCAGCAGAAACATAGTTCAATCATGTTTTTAGCAACAAGCAGAGGCTTGGAAGTCAGATGCTGCTCAACTACTAGCAAAACAAAGGCAACAATTTTAACCAATCTTCTTGAGTAAAACCAACGGAAAAAGGTAACAACACAAACGTGAAGAGAGACCAAAGTTGGTATTTCCTCACATGAAGAGTTTAGTTCATTTCACAATATAAATAATCACCAGGATTCAATTTTTTTTTCTTATTCAAAACGTTCCTCATTACCAGTTCTGATAATCAATGTCAGTGTTTGTACAGTACAGTATTCCCAAACATCAGTTGTATTTCTGCTCAGCAAAACGCTACAATATATTATAAACCTATTGTTTAAATATAGATATTGTTATTTGACTCAGTCTCAGGTGGTAATAGGTGGTCTGATTTGTCAGAGGCATTGGTGTGGAGTTTAGTCCTTACACAACTAATCATAAACAGTATCTTAGAGATGTTTGGCACCATTAAATAGTGATTCTAGTGCCCCCTGTTGACTAAACTGTAAATAACCATAACTGCAGATACTTTTTCTATATTTACACCCCTCTCTTTGCAGACTGTTGCAAGAATTTGATTTGCTGGTTATGTCACAAATGTTGGTCCACACTGGCATTTTTTGAACACTTGGACATCCAAGATGGACAAGAATTCTTGCCTGTATATGCAAGTCTTGTACAAGGTGCACCCAGATTATTATGAAGTTACCTTCACTGAAGAGTCCCTCAAACATTTTATCTTAAATATTTGTTGTGCTGGTCTCAAGCACCAAACCATCTTAGAATTTGAAATTCTTGGAGGTAAACGTGGCAGAGTAAATAGCATGATCGCCGTACAGCAGGAGTCGATTTAATTGGATTTTTCTCAGTAGTAAATCTGAAAAAGTGCAACCCTCAAGCTTATTACTTTAACAACGCCACCAAGTGTCAAAAACTAAGAGGTTCAAGTCTGATGCTGAGTTTAGTAAACATTGATATACCGGCAAAAGTACTTGCAATTGCAAGGAAGACCTTATTAGACAAGTTGATACATTTTACAAAGAAGAACTTTAACTGAACAATTAATTTGTAGTTGTTCTTTTTTGTGGGCAAATGAGGTTTAAAGATACTGTCGTAGTTAAAAGAAGAACAAAATACTTCTACAACATATTTTAATATATGTTTATTTTAAGTATTTTGTATATTTTAAACGGTAATATGAAACTATTCTCTTTAAAAGGTAGTCAGAGTTATCAGATTTGTCTTTTCAAGTGTAAATTGAGCCCAGTCGTTTATTTTGACAGTTTTTCTTGGAGTGCTTTCTTGGTACAACCCATATTTGGCAGTGTGATTTTATATAAGATATTGGATTCAGTTTTTATAATTTTACAGCACGAGGTTGTAAAACAAGGTGCATTTTGCAAAGAGTTGCCCTGAGGTGTGGTGGAGTGGCAGCAAATACTTCTGTATCTCTTTTCAGATGTCAGTAGGATTACTAGGCAGTGGCTGGGATGGCTTTCAGATTTGTATCCTTTAACTCTGTGCAGGCAGCTCACCCATATCATACAATGGTAACATAACCATGACTTGATCTCCCCAGCAAAGACTGTTGAAATCAAATGACCTCTTTACCAGCTGACACTGAGTCAAAAGTGAAGCTCTGCCTGAGTTCACATGTAGGATGCCGGATGTTGTTCTGTAAGGAAGCACTCCTGATGTAACACACAGAGATATAACAGGTAACTAGGTCTGTGGTAATAGGATCATCCCGTGGAGTTAAAAGTGATTTGAAATGCCACTTATGTGGCTGCAAGAATGCAGAAAACAGTACGTACAGATCCCGGCTCCTGATTAAATGATTGATAAGACATGAAAGGGCTTAAATCTCCGGCAGGTCTCCAACCTGACTAAACTGATAAATTAAGTACTGCCAACTGATATCTGAAATTTGTCAGCAGTCAACTGTACTTTATTTACCTGCATACCTTTATTTGTGCACAGTGCATTGCACCAGTTTACTTAGTTGGCTAGCCTACATCTTAGATTGCTAATTAAATAATTGATCTGTCCTTTGCTTAGGGATTTGATTTGACCGAGCCAACAGCGAGTCTGAGTCTACTTTGGCAAAACACGACTCACCTTTTTATGAATTTTTACCCATTTGCTGTACATAATTATATCACAAATTAAAATATATGTCATTGCATTGGTTACCGTGTAATAATAAATCATTTTCGCTTTGGTTAGTGAACTACTGCAAACACCCAACATGACACTGTTGTTTATGGTTTCCCTGAGGACTGACGTGGGAAAGGAGAGAGTGTGAGAGCAGTTTACTTCCCTGGTTGTCCTGTCATGACACACCAGTGGGGGGACGAGCCTGACTGACACCTTAAACCTTCCTAGGGGATTTGTGGGATTGTGATTGGAGTGAAGGATTAGGGTTTTGGTGGCACACAGTAAACAGTGGGTCTGTGGGTCAGTGTGTTAGTATATCAGTGAGTCAGTAGGCTTTTATTTTTTCCAGAGTAGGTCAGCTATCTGTTTTCCGTGAGAGGGGCCAATGCAATTTCTTCCTGGCGTCAAAGAAAGATCACATGTTAACACCAAACCGTGCTCGTGCTCTGCAAACCATCACACGTGCAGCTGCACTCTCAGCCTTTACCCATGTTCCTCTCCTTACATAAACAAAAGACCTATATTCACCAGAAGGAACAAGTGAGCAGAAGTTCGTTAAAGTATCACCCCGTCCATTTCACTGAACAGATATTCACCTACTTTCCCTTTGAATATTTAAGCAGGCACATAGTTTGCTTTGGTTTTATTTGTACAAGTTTAAGTTTTAGGATATTTCCTGGTCAACCATCTACAGCGACACAAGACAATGAAGGGAAATGGAAATTTGCACTGAGAAGAAACACATTAATGTACGAGAAAAAATAGCCTGGTTACTGTAAATAATCTACAGACATCAGTGTGGAGAATATACACTCCTCTTTCCACTGTTTCCAAAACCGAAGAAAGAAAACAAATAAAACTCAAACTATCTGCGTGATTAGAGACCACTTGGTGTAGGTGAGAAAATATACTTTGTAAATTGGATGAACAGACTTCTTACGAGTTTGTTCTACGCAAATTCATCTTAAAAGGTTCCCATTTCTTATACAAAAAACTACAAAACAGGCAGTGCTGTTCCCATAGGGCCCTAAAACTTTAGCAGCAGGAGTGTGTCCCAACAAGTGTGTTCTTTGCAGCCTTTTATCCCCAAATCTAACATTTGCTGGTCAGTTAATATAATGGTGCTCATCAATATTAACCTGGAATGTTTTTTGCTAATTGCTACTAAAGTAGAGTCTTGCAATGTACATTGTAAAGCAATTATCATAGAACTTTGTGAAAGTGCTCAAAGCTATTCATCTTTTCAAACCATTTTTTGACAATGACTGCTGCTTTAGTTTATGTTGGTTTATAGTTCATGAAGTTCGTGAAGTGTTACACAGTCTCAAGTTACTTATCATTTATTCTACAATTTTTCTCAGGGTCAAATTTAACAGATAGCTGCTGAACATTGGGAAGAATTTAACAACTAAAGAGCCAAATATATGCCACTCATTAATTAGCTATTAACAAGCTAACTTGTTCTGTGGTAATTACTCAAATTTTATGCACCATGTAGTCAAGTTTTGATGAATATTTTGTCGACACTTATCCTAAAAGGCGAAGATGTATTAATACTAATTTAGTTTAGAGCAGTTCACTCTCATCCCAGAAGGGGGTGCTCAATACCTGGACTAGCCTATCAAACCTGAGGTGTCAATTAAGTAAATTTTTTGCGAAGTAAGAAATTAATGGAAAATGTAATATTTGACTTATACAGACTCACTATGTAACAATGCTCTTACGTGTAATACAACACAAACGCTGCGAGGCCCTAAAGCTAATTATCTCTAATAAGCAAGTTTCTCATGCTTCTGTTTGGGAGGCCTGACAGGTGTTAAAAAATTAATTTAATTAAATTTTAAAAATTATTTTTCAGTTACTAAAACGAAGATGCACACCTGATACTAAAGATTTTAACCATGTTATTGCAACATGCAATTGTTTTTTGTTTTTTTAAAAACTTGGCCTCTGCAAATATTCACTTGGGAATTTTTATTTTGAATGGAAGTTAAATCAAGAGGGATTAGTAGGTTCATTGTCAATAAAGATGTCCCTGTAACTTCTGAGGGAGACTTGCCTCCTCAAATCTTAAGTTTGGTGTGATGAAGTCTGACCGGAAATGTCGCTGCAGCCTGATATCAAACAAAGCTTGTGATGCTAACACTTACAGTTAAACTGTATGATCATGTGCCCATTTTTTCAGTAGTTCTGTCAGATGTGAAATGTTGAATTATTGCTCCACATGAGTTTCTCTGACTCACACTATTTGATATAGTCTGTTTTTCCTGCGTAGGAAGTGTTTGGTGATAAAACATCAGCCTCTGTCAGTCTTTGCAGCAGAGGAGCTTGGACAGGTCTTTTTGAAAAACAGGTGATAAGAGCCGCTGAGGAGAGTTCTGCTAAGTTAAAGGGAAAGAAGTTTGAGTCTCTTTACAAGTGTCGGCGCTGTGCACAGTGTGAATCACTACATCTGAACTAACCCAGAATTTATGTTGCTTTCTTCTTGTTAGAAGTATTGCAATAAATGTCAGTGTACACTAAAAGGAATGCCCACTGCACATTATTCAGCATTAAACTGCTGAGTTATCACTGATGATCTTGGCATATGAGATCACCAGTAACTTGGACAGGAATATGTATAAACAACTTATAAAATCAAAAAGTGCCAGACTAGCCTCAGACAGTGATTATAGTCCATTTTCAGTGGTTTATCATTGGCTCTGAAAGGGGAGTTGACAGTTTTGAAAGTGCAAGTCAGGGATTTTTGAAATTGATCGTTATGGCGACACTGCAAGATTATTTCAAACACAAAACAGGGATTTATGTGTCTATACTTTAATTTGTATATTTTATTCATAGATATCTTTATGGGTCTGTATACAAACCTTGCTCACCTTATTTTAATGTGCAGTTTAGTGCTCCTGTATTGATGTTATAGAAAAAAAACCCCAGCAGGATACACATTTTCACTTGTCCGTTCCTCTTTACAGTTCATATGCTCACATAAAACAGATTTGTTGTTGTGTCTTTGTACAGTTGATCATCTACTTTCATGCTACTGTCTCAGCTTTAGGTTGTGATCTGTTCCAGATGTAAATGCATGATGTGAAAATGACAACATGCCAGGGGAATGTGACAACTGTTGACACACCAAACACAGACAGTCCATAAAGCCACTTCCTTTATTTGTATGAGCAAACACACCCTTTGCCCTACAGACAGTGTGATTTCATGGCAGGCAACCTTTTTTTTCTCATGCTGGCTAAAAATGGAAATTGATCACATGGCAAGAGTTATTTAACTTATACTGATGTATATGTTATATATGTGCACATGTGTGCGCAGACTTCATATGGACTAACTTTTAGTAAATCACTGCTGTTGGGCAGAGACTTCTCATCTCCACATTTTATTTATTTTTTTTTTTAAATCAATGCTTTTGGCCATCTTTTACACATTTTTTTATATAAAGACTAGCTTTGATGATGTAGTATTATTTTTAAAAAAACAAAAAACAAAAGATTTTTCCCAAAAGAGACAATTTGATGTCATGTTTTATCCTTTATGCACTTGGTAGAAAAATCAATAAAATGCACTGAGGTGGAATTTTGATAGTTTGAATCAAAATTCATTATTGCTTTGAAAAAACAAACAGTAACAGCAGCATTTTATCTCATTGCCACAGTTTATAAGAGAGTAGGGATTGTATGTGTTTACAGCTACTTTGTTTTTGTCTGCTGTGGTCAGTTTAAGTTGTACACATTTTAATAATGACCACTGTTCCTTTTGCTCTACGCCCCAGTGTGTTGTAAGTGTGGCCAAAGTGCAAAGATACAATGATTTTTAAAAAATAATCGAAAGAAATGCATATATTTAAAATATTTATTTATTCATTTAAAATATACTGCAATTATTTGATTTCAGCACATTTAGACAAACATTTATTTGCCATTACAAATCAGTCAATATTCATAAAATATTGATATAAAAATAAAGACAAAGACTGTAACTTTAAATTGACACACAAATTCAAATCCTGACTCTGCCTCCACCATCAGATACAGAAATCCCTGCATCATCTCTGCAAACACCTGCAGAACAACACATTTAAACCAGAAACCAGAGCATCAGAAAATAAGCTAATTGACATTTGCTTTCTGTCAGCCTATTTGCATTTACTTTGTACTGCTCACCCAATTTATAAGTCGCAGACCCTTCAAGCAAAACTTGCTCTAGAAATACATTAGGGTGATAAAGTGCTTAGTACATAATGTTACAAAGGCACCTCAGTGTCCCTTGTAGTTCTGGGACCGGGGTGCCTCCAAGATAAAATAAACAATAAGTTCTAATGTTGAATTTATACTTGTTTGAACTCTAAAAAAAAATAATGCAGAGGCAACAGAGAGAGATGAAACAGGTTTGTGCAATAGTTGGACAAAAATGAAGTGGAAATTCTGATATTTTGGGGGAAAATACACCAAATTTTTGACTCAAAAGTTTCCTGTTTATCTTAACAGACCAATACTTGAAAGTTCTCTACATATCACATTAATCAGAAAGCAGAAAATACCTATGACTTTAACACTACGTACTGTAAACAGAAGGAGAAGTAGTCAATCCTGGGTCTCAAATCTAAACTGTAGACTTCTTCGGTACAAGCAGTTTCATACTTGTGTAGCTGGTACACAAGGATCATTATTAATAATATCTTTAAAATTCTTCCTAACATGAAATGACACGATGCATGTGCTAACAGATGGCAGTCTTAAACACTACTGCCTATTTCAACTTTGAAAACCTCATAAAAAGAGGCTTAAAGGGTTTTACCAAGATTTTATTAGGCTTTATGCCTATTATGTTTTGCAAGCTGTTGCACGCGTTTGCATGTCCTTTCACTGCCACCTATTTTCTGTTGTGTTGCGTTGTTGGGCAATACTGGCGAACAAAACAACACTTTAAATAAAGTTATTTCAGTATGTTATCGACAAAGTACAGCACATACTCATCAAGTTAAATAAAAGTTGGAATTATGATTTATGTTAGGAATATGTTTTCAAACCCCAACAACAATATTACTGGATTACTGTGGCTGGAAAGCTTCCAATTTTGCATCACCCCAAGAAAACTTTAGACTTTGAGAGATATGAATGCCAACGTGCAGCAGTTCATGCTCGTTGACCAACCTGCTTCACAGACCTTCACATTACATGACACTAAAGCAGTTGCCAAATGTTTGCTCACATTGCTGAAAAAATGACCTTGGGTTCATACAGAGCCATAGTTACCCAACTGATTAGTCGACGTGTGTAAATAATACAGTGAAGATGCTGATCCAACATACTGCAACCTGCTTGTGTCATCGACTGTGCTCGGAAAGAACTCAAGGCAGCTCATTCCCGTTCAGACTGTCTCAGTTCACTGTCTTTGTGCACATAAAGCTACTTCTCGCCACAAGTTCAAAATAAAGTTTTTGTTGGATTTAGCAAGAAAGAAAAAGTTAGAATGTCAGAATACAAAAAATATCCCATATCTCGAATAGCCCAAATGAACATTGGGTCACAAGTCCAAATAAAAAAGACTGTTCTGGTCAGTGATGTTAAAGAAATGATAACCTCACTGGTTTGTCTTTGGTTTTCAGAACAATATGACTTGATATATAAAGTCAAAGTTGCACTTAATCATCACAATTTAATGAAGAAGGCACACTTTAAAATTAGTATTTCTGTCATTGTTTTAAAAGCCTTGTTTTTAAGATGAAGTGGCATTTTCAGAAGCCATAGAAATATATACATAAAAGTATTTAGCTTACACTGCATGTGTAGCTAAATTTTTAAAAAGAGCTACAAGTTCTGCCAGTTTTACTGTGAGCTAAATCCGAGCAGCAATTGTGAAACACAAAATAAATAACCTACATTTGGAAAAAAAACAAACTAAAAAAAAATTCAGCAGTAAAAAACAGCGAGGGCTTCATATTAAATCTTAGTGTGGATGTGATGTCCATAAATTAGTCCCAGTCCGATCTGCTTGTCACCACTGAAAATGTTTTACATTAACATTATACCTTTCCAATTTGTGTTGAGTCTGGCATATTTTATTTTTTGCCTCATGTCCAGCCTCTCTTTAATTTGTGTCTCTGTTATAGTAGTGAAAAAAATGTTTCCTGAATTCAAACTTAGCATATCAACTTATTTAGATTGACTCAGCTGATTCTAGGCACTTTATGTAAATTATGATGAACAGCAAAATAGTGTGATTTCCGAATGCATAACACAAGAAATGTATTGATTTATATCCTGAAATTTCTAGATATTAATGCAAGAATATACCTGAGTATCCTGGTAACATCCTATAAAAGTTTTATCTTTGTGCCAACTATTCACCTTTGGTAATCTAAACAGAGAAACGCTTCTATTTTTGTCTCTGACTGTTCACATGTGTTTGTATATTTTTACCAGCGATGTAAATATATATTTTTTGTTGCTTCCTGAGTGAAAGTAAATCTACATTAACAATACAATGTCTTTCCTACTCTGTCCTTCATGTGCATCCGCAGGACTCCACTATCATATCAGGGACGTCCGTTTTGACAATGCTGTGTTGAGAGTTGAAGTACACCATGGAGAGTGGCCGTCGCTCAGTGGGAACGCAGCATGAAGACGCAGCCGTGTTGATGCCGTTGACTTTCAGCTGGCTGAAGACAGTGGCGTGGAACGAGGATGCTATGCCTGGTGAGCCAGACAGATGTTGGGGGCACTGGCCCACGCAGTAGTTCATGTGGTAACCCTCAGGTGCAATGATCCAGTCGTGCCACTGGATATCCTTGAATTTGATGTAGAAGTCTCTCTTGCAGCACACAGTAACATCCTCACCGCAACGCAACGAGCGCTTCCTGAGTAAGTGTTTGGAGTGGTTGTCTCGGAGACGCACTTGGGCCACCATGAAGGGCTGGTAGGGGGTGTCAGTGGAGCCACCCAGGGAGCAAAGGTTCTTCCCATCCACATCACAGCTGACCTCCAACCGCAACCTCCGTTGGCTGCCATCTAGGAAGGCCTGCAGGGTGCGGGTGATGGGGAAGGTGTGCCAGTTACTCTCCTGGACCTCAAGCATCTTTTCTATGACCAGGGTGCGGTTAGAGTCTGACTCCCCGCCGTCTGTGGAGAGGAAAACTCGGGCAGAGAGGCGGGTGTCTCTGTGAGGGTCCACAGAGGAGCGGACGTAGATCCAGAGAGAAGACTGGAGGACCTGAATGTTTTGTCCACGTTCCTGAAGAAACTGGAAGGTAAGACTGAGGTTGGCCCCATCACCACTCTCTGTCTCATCTATTGATCAATGACAAGTTAAGAACAACACAGACAGTTAATATTTAGGTAATTTTTAAAGATTTTCATCTGTAACACACAAGCAAGGGTGGCTCATCGTTTTTCAACATTGCTTGTAAAGTAAAACCATACACTCATGGAAAAGTAAGAGGAAGTCCACCTACTTTAAGCATTTTACTTTATCACTGTGTTATTATGGCTGAACTTGTCCCACAAGCCCTGCAGAACTAGAATTAATCTAGAAATGGACGATAATCGCTAAATTCCTTAACTTTTTAAAATAATATTTTATGGAATAGAACAATAGTTAACAAGGCGAAAATTCAGAACTAATTTCTATCGATTTTACGCACTGAAATGTAAAAAAAGCGCACACAAAATAACCCCGTGTGCCGCACAGGGTAAAACGATTTAAAAAGGTGAATAGAACACTTACTCATGTCTGCAAAGCTCACTATTTCATAGCCTTGATCTTTTGTTGGTAAATTGTTTTCTAGTTCAAGAGTACCATCCTGCCTGACGCGCCCCGAGTGCAGTCTGCGCAGCGCGGTGAGGAGCGCCACCCGGGGCACCGTCTGAGTGATGTTTGGTCTCTCTTTCAGGTGCAGCTTTTCCAAAAGTTGCTGCTTTGCAATTTCTATCATCAGCCTTTCCTCGGCGCTTTTCTCCATCGCCGGCAAACCACAGGACACGCAGCCCGAGGAGCCACTGACACCCAGACCCCTCATCCAGAAAGGTGCCAAAAATAAAAACACTGGGAATGAAAAAGACGTGATCCACGACTCCGAAGTAAATAAATGCATGGTTGCGCGCGGCGTATCTAAAAGAACCAACAAGAACTTTCAAATCCCTTTCCCTAAGTTGGTTTTTCCAAGTCACAAGTTTCTCTTATGTTGTCACAAGTCCTCGTTCGCAGCTGGGCAACTTGAAGACAGAAGGTGAGAGAAAATGACTGGCGTTTCACCCTTCTAACGGTGAAGATATCTGGGGTAATCCACCAAAAGTGGTGACACGTTGGAGGGACGCACCAATGAGCGCATCGGGGCACCGAGGAAATTACTGGCAAAGCATCTGTCTGTCCTGCACTCTCAAACAACACACGCACTCACATAACACACACAAAACACGCGCTCACACGTTGGACTGACTCAGTTACCGACTCAGAGGAGGGTCAACGAGTCGCACACCTGCGGCAGAACCTCACTCGCTTCTCTGCATGAACAAGCATGTCCTCCTCCAAGGCATTGATTTTAATTGTTTTCTAGATAAACTCGATATAATAAGATCGATACGTATGTTTGTCACAACAGATTGCTAGTTTTTGTGCCACGCAGTACCTCCTCGGGGCAAATGAGCAGGAACCTGCCGTCAGTATTACCGATCAAAGTTGAAATTAAGTGCCCTTTAACCCAGTTACAGAGTACGCGGGCCTGTATAGTCACCAAACAATTGAATTGTAGTGAAAATGTGCAAGTGTGCTCGAGGCTATGAGGCGGGGATTGTGGTATTTGAAACACGTTCCGTCCTGTTCCCAAGGTGGCATATTATACAGCAAATTGATGCCTACTGTATAAGTGCAAGTGTTTGAGAGAAAGAGAGATTAGGAAACTGACTTTGTCATGCAGTT
>JAPZDY010000012.1:9322963-9335688 GCA_029783645.1 Ctenochaetus hawaiiensis | reverse complement strand
TGCAGTTGCCTACACAAGTTCTGTCTGTCTGCTCTGTTCTCAGGGCATTTTTTGGCATAAAATCCACAATAGTTGAATAAAATTGCGCACTTTTGATGGGTTCAAATCCAGCCTTAATGCATTGTGAATCTGCTTAAATGCATGGTTGGCCAGTGAAATAGACATATGGCACACGTGCATTGCTGTCATATGTCACACTTATTATAATACACAAAATTTATATTTTTTTTTTCTCTGGACATAAAGTTTTTATGGAGTCAGAGTGTCAAGAAAGTGACTAACAAATAACATTTAGTGTGGACTTGCATCCTATGCTAATTGAATATATTGCTATTAGGTTATAGCCTTCAGATTCAAAAACTTAATCCAAAAATGCAGGTATGGTCTCTAGGAATAAGAATGACTTTCAAATGCTTTGCACACAATGTGTAATAATGTGCCCAGTCTCTCTGCCCTAAAACAGGGCACTTTGAGTTACCTTCCACATAGAAAGCATGGTGTAATGACATTTGAGTTTTCTCAGAACTTGTCCTGAACTGTATGTTTCCTTAAAGTCTGCAGCTTATATCTGTAGCCCTTCGTGGATATGTATGCATGTTTGTTTGCCTCAAGGCTGAAAATGTCACTCACACAGCACTGATACATTTATCACACTCATAATGTACATTTCTATGACTAGTTTATCCTGTTCTTGTCAGCAACTGATTTTCTTCACAATCGATCTACATACAGTTTATCTGTTTTGTCACAACTCCTCAACAGTCTAACACACTATTTTATCTAATGAGCCACTCATTTGTATTTATTCTATTTTGTATAAATCCCATTTTGTATTTTTTACCTGTGCCCATGCATCTTATGTCATAGATTCTCTCTTATATGGTTTCTTTTTGCACATTGTGTATGAACGTTGTTGGAAGGAGCCTGAGAACAAGAGCTCAATTGACAATAACTACTTTACCATTTGCCTTATTGATGTGTATAAGACAAATAAAGTACTAGAAAAATGAATATGACTCTTTAAGGACATGGACCTATTAAGACTTAGAAGTACTTGCCTGCCGACGTGTGGGGAATCTTAGGAACTACATTAATCCACTTAACCTATGTATATGTTCATTTAAATATTTTTATGATGCAAGAACACTAACCACTTTTAGAGAAAACAAATCACACAAAGGCAACTTAATCTTGAGTAGGTATTTATTGTAGGTACGGTTAGATCAAGTATATAACTTATTATTTGCTCAATGTTGAACAGATATTGCTAATGTAATGTATATTTTAATATTTCATGGTAGTTAGATTAAGTAGAGCTGGTGAAAAATGTACCTTCGTAATATGCTGCAGACACTTTCACAGTTCATAGTGTCAATAAACCTTCATTGTTCTCCAATCAAAGAGGACTATAATCATACATGGCGACAAAATGGCACCCTTATTACATATGTAAATATAAACATTAGTTGGCCTACAGCTTTTAATTTTTTTGTTCATAGTTTTGTGAATAAGTAAGTTTGCTGTACCATGAACGTATCTCTGCGACTGTGAAGTACGCCGCTGACGTAAACTGTCGGTGAGGGGAAAAAAGTGACGCTGATACACACACACACACACACATACACACACACAAGCCGGAGCCGTGAACGGGGGAATAGCGTTTTGTTTCTTTTTTCTTTAATTTGTGTCCTTTTATTCTTTGGCGTTTTGTTGTTATTTAGCTGTATCCCTGTAACGGATCCGACCGCCTTGCTCTTCAGCGCTTGCTTTCTACCGTTAACGTCCATGTCGCTCTCCTCTCACGCGGCGCTATTTTGACAGTCGGGGTCGCAGTGAACCAACTCAAGCTAGCAGCACCATTATATTAGCACGGGTAAGTCATTCGGAAAGCTAGCTAACAGTACCAGTTAGCGTCTCATTTTTGAGACCTGACAGTGCTGGCACAGGTTTATAACAAGGTTAGCCTAAATGTAAACAAATGCTACTTTGTTGATATACCAGTTGTGGTATAAACGCTGGGATGCTAGCGTACACTGTAAAGAAAAGGCTAGCTAGTGGGCTAACATTAGCTAGGTGGCTAGGTGCTGTAGGTGGCTAATTATACTCGCCGAAGGAAGCAAGCTAATGCCGTGAGCTAGCTATTGTTAGCGTGTGGACAAGCTAATATTTTCAGTCAACTGCTAAGCCACGGTTCTGACCATACTGACATATGTTCTTTGCAGACACAACTTGAAGGACTCTCCACACGGAATCGCGACATACGGTCGGCAAAACGGTGAGCTGAACATTTAAGATTATTTGAGATAACTTGTGAGCGCTGATCTATGATCTTTACACAGATAATGTAGCGCAACGTTAAGCACCATCTTTAAAGTCCGCGTTCTCCATGCCCGACACGAGATGGCCATATTAACATTTTTTTCCTTCAAATCTTACTTGGGAGACATTATTGAAACTCGGTGAATGAAGTGACAAGGAAGAAGTGATCATGTATTTGGTTGAGTTAGGATGAAATGACTGGAAATTGAGTGTAGCTGTTAATTAAAGCCCACCTTGGCTGGTGACAACAAGGTGTTATTTATACCATAACACCCTACCGTCTCTGTGTGTCTACTAATAGTCAGAAACGTCGGCAAACAAGATGTAGATATAATTATATAATAACCGGAAGTTTCAAATCCATAGTTTGTAAATTAAAGTTTTAAATTAATTAATCTTAGTCTATAATGAGGTTAAGTCAGAGAGAGCTGGTTCAGAAATCAATATTAAAAGAACAACAACGCACTGCTGGGTTGTGATTGTTGTGCCATAGTATTGAAGTTTATATTGTGGTGTTTGTGCTCTGAAGCTTTCTTTGCCACCCTCTAACTGAGGTATCATCTCAGTTCATATCATCTTAGGCTTTGGCTCAGTAAGGCACAATTCGTCTTAAATTTGTCAAGATCAAACTGAAACAAGCCCGTCATTCATTTTGTGTTTTAATCCATAAACAGGTCTGAGTAGGGATTTGAAGTAAGAAAATTTGGGTTTGCACAGAAATGCTTGACAAATGGTCATCACTCTCTCTGTCTTGGCTTTCGCACTACATTTTGACACTCAAGCTGAAAATAGATAGCAAGATTGTTGTGTCAAACTAGGTGGGATCACAGCACAGACTGTGGGAGCTGTGATTCAAACATCTGCTCTGGGAAAACAGCATGTGTCTAAAAACATAAATATTCATATCAATGGGTGGTCATGTGATGCAGAATTGGCAAATGCAGGGAAGGGCTGAAAAATATAGCCATATGTAATCTTAAAATTGTCTTGAAATTTATCACTATTTGTTAAGCAGGTACCCCTCCTGAGCAGTTTCAGCATTTCTGATCCAAAGCCTTATGTACCCTTTTTTTTCTTTTTTTTTAAAGATATGACCCAATTATGTTGCTTTGTCTACATCTGTACATTATGCAAATATTTTTACTTAATGATATTGAGTTCAATTGCTGGTGTAAGAGAAGAAGACTTATCCATAGAAAGATCTGATGGAAGTGAGTCATTGAATCAACAGTCTGCTGTTGCTAGGGTCAGCAGTGAGAATAAGGGAGTATCCTGCCTCCCTCTCAACACGTTTCCCCCTTTTGTACTCTGCAATTTGCAAATTGTTGGGGAGCATTACCTATCAAATTCTGAAATATTAAAATGTTTAATTACAGTTAATCATTTTTGGTAGTCTGTTGTCAGAGTTGATGAAAAATGTAACAAGTTGGTCCTGTTTATTTTCATCGGTTTGCATGTGTGAGTGTAAATAGTTCTTTATTTTTACTCCAACAGAACATTTGGTCTTATTTGATGAAGGTACTTGCTTTTACAGTATTCACTTCCTGTGATTAAATATTTATACAAGGCAAGAAGGTCAGTGTAAATGCAATTTGATTACTGTACTTTACTGGTAGATGTAGTTGAAATTTGCGGTTATTATTTAAAGATGTGGTTTGTTTTTACTTGTAAGCCAGGTATCCATATCTTCTTCTGTCTCTGAATCTGTTTGCAGCAGCATAAGCAGAAGAGTGGCTTTTTCTAGAGAGATTTGAAGAGCTATTTATAGATCTCTGCCAGAGCACCAAGCGTGGTGCTGTTGCTGCTGCTCCTATCTCTCTCTTCTCTTAACCATTCCTGCTTCTGTTTCTGTGTCTCTCCATCTTTATTTGTTCCCTTTTCTTTTCCTTCTGTTCTTTCTCTTTGTTCTGACCTCCCTTTCTCTTGATGTTTTCCCCTACTAATGTTTTATTCCTCTGTTTCCATACCTTTCCTTCATTGCTTGCTTTGATGTAGATTATTGATCAGAGCAGAAGGGAGTTGACTGGTTGCATGGCCGTAAGTTTGGCCTTAGATTGGGTATAGCTGCCTGACTGACTTCATTGTTACTGCTGCAAAGCTTGAGGGTCTTCGCGTGATAGTTCAAAGGAGGGGAAAAACAAACAAACAAACAAAAAGAAAATTTATCACATTAAAACTTACCATTGGGTCATAGGATCTAAGCAGGGGTTGAGAAAGTGTCCTTTTTTCATGCAGATTCCTTTTTAGAATTAGACTCTATTCATTTAAGTTTTGCCTTATTTATTCCAAAATTTGAAAATAGACTTCATTCAACTCAAGTCAGTGAGAAAGCAGTTGAGTCCGAGCATAGTTGGATTCAGTAAAGTCCTGTTTTGGCCTGTTTGTGCATTTGCAGTGTAAATAATTGCCATTTACCTAGTGGTTCCTAATTGCTTTACTCCAATAATTTGTTGCTCGACAAGACTGAAGGTGACTGTGTTCACAAATGGTTTATTGTGTGGTATCTTTGGCTACTGATCCTTGTTCAGCTCCTCCCTTTTCTCTGCCCTGCTTTCAAAGTCCTTTGCTGTCGTTTCTCTCTGTCCTGTGAAATAGACTACCTGGCTGCTCAAATACAGATGAAGCTTGGTTTGAGGCATTAGATGGCATTAGTGCATGCCATCCCCTTTATCCCAGTCACATGATCAACCTGAGACAAACTTTTCCAGGATGATGTTAAGAGTCAAGAGTCATTGGTTGGTTTCTCATCTTATCCTGGCTGAGTGAGGACAGAAAGTCATTTCTGGTGCTCAAAAACATATTCAATGTAGTTTATTAAAATGAGCCTGGACTAGGAATATGAACATGAACAGTATATGAATAAGAAAAACTCTACCTTAAAGCTGAAGGAAAACGTTGCTGAGCCATCATGAAGAGTTATTGAAGAGAATCTTAAATTTGCTTCATATAGAAGAGGCTTTAACAGGAATGTTGGACCATGATCTGCCTCACATTGTAGAGCTTTAGAGCAGCATAGCTCTTTTGGAAAAAAAAAGTTGAACATTGATGTGCTCAACTATCCAATATCGATGAGGCCTTAGCATTTCAAAACAGGGTTTTGAGAAAATGGTATTTCATTAGATTTTGGACAAGAGTTGAAAGGGATTTCTGATATACACACACCTTTTTATTTTTTTTAGAAGACAGTGCATATTACTGGTGTTTCGGAGATGTGCCATTACATGTAATAAACTGAAAACAATAAATATAACAGGGTAAAAATGAAGAATGAATAAGATAAAGTCTAAGACTAAGACATGGTGCCAAGAGGAAATCCAGTGTCGCCATTATGCTATACTAGGGCTGGATGTCAAGAACTTCCCTCAAATTGTAAAAACAGGGATGCTGTTAAGAAATGTGTCCTTCAGGAGTCTCGTTGATTTCTGAAAGAAAGTAGGTAAGCAAAAGTTTAGACAAGCAGTGTTATCCTTTATGTCACTGATTGTGCTATTGTTTGGTGGACTTCAGTTGTTTTAATTCACATTGTTTTAACATGTGACTTAAAGTTTAACAGCACAAGTGTTTTCTATATAAGAAAACAGTAAAAGGAGTCACTTGGAGAAGCATTGTATATTATGATGTTTGCCTGTAACTTCTAGTCTAAATGACGATTGGCATGGAGAGTTTTAATCTACACTCAAATGTATACTATATGCACTGCTGTTTTGTGCAAAGCTTGTAACTGCGAGTTCATAATGCTTACTGTAAATCATTTTATTTGCGCATTCAGCCTTTGTTGTTGTTGCACAACAAACTTTTGGCCTGCAAAAGTCTGGCTCTTTGACTGTTCACGTATGACTCAATATTGGAGGCTTTCTGAATAATTATTTAAATCATTATCATCTAGGGGACAGGTTGAATTAGAATTAACTGTGACTGTTACCTGTCCTTTGAGGATGTGCTATCACTTAACGAGAGAAAAATTGACTGATGAAAACTGACCTTTAGTGTGGAAAAAAATATGCATTTCAGAAGCATGGATCAGTGTCAGTGCAGGACAAGGGAGTAGTGTCAGTGACCACCTGACACATTAAGTTAAGGGGTCATTCAGAGCGTCGGCCCAAGGGAGGAGAGTCTGGTTAAGTTAGCCAACTGCTAAATACTGCCCGGTGACATTCTTGCAGCAGTGGTTAGAGTTCTGAAAGAAAATTTGACACAAACCACAAAACTGCGATAGAAGCTGAGAAGAGTGGTAGAAATGGAGGGCTGTGACGCCAAAGTGCGTGAAGCAAGGCAGCCAGACCTTAGGCTGCTAACTGCTCTGATGTGCCCTGCTCTAGTGATGAATGTTTGTTAAATAACTACTTTTGAACCAGACAGTCGTACAACTTTCTCTCCTGCCATCCACTGTGATTGACTCTTTTAGTGACAGCGCGGTCAGTAGCCCAGAATGACGCTACGCGGTGTGCTGGGATTTTTCTTAACTATGAGCGGATGCGCACTTTTACTTTCTTTGACTGTGTGGAAATCTGATGTTCCCTGTGTTGAAACCCATAAGCCATTCAACTGAGTCAACAGTCATTGGTTGTCCCTACTAAAGCATGGTCACAGTACTGGAGAAGTACCACTTATAAGACAGACTTCCCTGTACTCAATGCTACCTTAGCCCAGTATGACCTGATGATGTTTCCTTTGATGCTGAACTTTTGACTGCGTCTTTTCCACTGTATTTTTCAGCTGCTGTTTGCAGTGAAGGGGCTGCAGGGAGAAGATGCAAATTTGTTGTCTTGTGGGATTAAGGTTTTTCCCCACCAATGAGGTGGTTTCATTATTTTCCCACTATCTTTTCTTCAAAGCCCCTTGTTTTCATAATTTATATTTGACCATTGTAGCAGCGCTCTGTTTCACCAGTAGCTATCAGTACTTTAATCCTATTTATTTTATCCAGACACAGGCAACAGATAACGACTTTGTATATTCCCATGAAATGGAGAGTGATGAAAGGTGATTGAAGTGTGCCTGGACTGTGTCCTCTTTCTACCCATGAATAAAGGGCTCTGTCCATCTTAACAAAAAAGAGTGCCTAAGTACTAGATCTTATATTGTAGCTATGAAAGAATAAACCCATATACTGTAAGCTCTTTTACATGCATTCAGCTTTTGTATCAAGTGACGTATAGACTGATCCAAGCAGTCCTTTAAACAGCTGGGCTTCTTGAAAGCACAGGGTTGGCTGTCACTGCTTTTATACTGATACACAGAGGCAGATAGCAAACAAGATATGTAAGAGAGAGAGAGTGAGAGAGAGAATCCACACGAAAGGGAGGGTTAGAGGAGAAGGGAGCAGTGCAAACTGTGCGCATGATAGCAGAAGAGCAGTAGGGAGAGAGGGTGCCAGCCAGCAAGCAATGCTCTCAGTTTCCCTGTAGTGCTCGTGCTTCATTCAGAAAAAGAGAGAGAGCAGTCAAAAAAGACTTTTCTGTCCATTTTTCATGAAACCCATTAACAAAACAGGGAACCTGCAGACAGGGAGGGAACAGAGCAAGCATGAAGATAAAGAAAAGTAAAATGAGCTGAAGAGAGTGACAAGGGTGAATTCTCATGAAACTCTGGCTATTTACATGCTACGTGAAATGGAATTTATTCGTTTGTATTGTTTTAGCAGTATAAAACTAATGTCAGAATTGTCTCGGTCCAGAGCTGCTGCTGCTGCTTCTGCTGCGATAATGTGCTTTTATCTGTGAGACACCTGATCCGACTTGGCTGGATATCCACAGAGCTGAACTCTAAATACAGTAAGAATTTGCTGTGTGCCTATGTGTGCCTTTGTTCCTGGGTGTTAGTAATTTGTTGGTGAGATGTATCTTGTTCATGTGTCTCTTAAGGTTTGGTTTAATATGCCGCTATTGCCATGGTTATGCCTGCCACATGGCACTTTTGTATTGTTGCTCTTTGAAGAGTTCCTGCAGCAAATATTTTAACTATGCTATAGTAAAACTGAAAAAATCATATAAAGGGGTTTGCTTAAAAAAATTTATATGCTGCATCCTCTATCAAGATATATAACTGTAACCTTTTTTACCTGTATGCTCAAGCTTAAAGGAGAATGATGGGTTTCACGCTGATCAGGCTGAATGCTGTCTGATTTGTGGTGACTTTAGTGGTGTTGTCTTTGTATATGTTTGTGCAGATGCACACAAAGAGTATTAAGTAAGGCAAATGCTGAGGTAATGAGGAATTCCCTTCCACTGTGTCCCTGTGTGGGAGGAGGAAGAGAGGATGGTGGAGGTGGCTTAGTGGGGGTGGAGAGTCCCTGAGAAGTGTCACTCTGCAATACTGTCATACTGAGGAGGGAGGGGGGGATGCAGGGAAAATGGACAACCTATTTGCTTACATAAGGCTACATGTGGGAAGTCCTATGTTGAGGGACCCTGAAGTTTATCCTCGATGTTCCTTTTGGCTTGAAGATGTGTGGTGATGGATTATAATACTCACCGTTGGTGTATATGTTTGAAATGAGAAATCTTCTTTGATCTACAAGGACAATATGCCTTTACCCTTACATATGTAAGTGTTTTCCCCCTTTATTTGCAGAACACAGTGAGCACGAATAGAGAGAACAGAGAGAAGGTGAGAGAGAAGCATCACAAGCGTGAGAGAAAGCACAACAGCAGAGCCCTCTTGAATAAAAAATCTGTCGCTATAAATAGCAAGCCGTCCTCATGGCCTCAGCACTGTTTCAGGTTTAGAAGACCTGGCTTTTCCCTCTCTTTTTCTGCTCTGGTGGTTATAGCCCAGCAAAATCAGACTCACCATCCTCCTCAACGCCTCTTCCTTTTATTCTTTTTTGTTCACTCGGCCCAGATCTGTCTTGTGCTGCATATGGGCTGTTTATATAATTACTGCCTGTTTGTGTATGTGTTCACAAATCTCTTACCATAATAATAAATTAAGATACATCAGTGTCCAATGTATCCTAATTCAACTAGTTTAATGTTGGATCATAAAATGGCAATGATCCCATGATTCCTCTTCTTCTTCTTGTCAAATAGAAATGAAAAAGACAATGACAACAATCGGAATAACCCCCTAATTAGAAATAATCTGCCTACTTAGAACCCAGTTGCTAGAGCTAATGCTATTTCCTTCTGATGTCTGGTAGTCCCTTTCTTGAGCAGGAACATGCATAGATAGCTGAAGTGGCTGAAGATAACTGCTTAGCCCTCAATGATACAGTGTAGTCCACCTCCTGATGTTATGAAATCGTGTCTCTGCATCCTTGTCAATGAAGATTACTTTTGTGTTTTTGTTTGTGACTTTGGAGTTCTACTCCCCAGGTAGTTGGCAATCCTGCAGTCTCACTCCTGCATACTAATTGCTAGTGCGTGGGAAAAAGACTGACTACGAAAGAGAGGAAGCTCAAGAGGGAGAGGAAAGGGAAAAAAATCAATAGCAACCCCTGGAGTAACTGCTGGTGTAATTGCCTTTAAGTCAGAAGGTTCACACTTTGTTGTCTAGAGCTTTTTAAAAACGTCCTCTGCCTTTTTTTGTTAAGAATAAAAATCATAAGAAGACATGCATGAAAACCTATGTATTATAAGAGAGTGCCCATGCCCTTGCCTAAATATAAATTTTTTTAAAAATCTTTTTCTTGTGGTGGATAGCTATTATTATATTGCTGTGTTAAGCAATAGTCTGCAATTCGGCGCTGTCCGGCAGCATTGTGAAGAGGTGTAGATAGGTTAATTTTTGCTTTAGAATGTAACCCTCATGAAATAATGAAAAATAACATTTAAATTCTCTGATTCACTGCTTTGCTGTTGCTGACACTGCTCCCCCTTTTCATTTACATTCTAGCATTCACATTCTATTCTCTTAAACTGGGTAAAAGGGGCAGACACAAAAGCAAATCCTAATAATTCTGTGAAAGAAAAAAAAAAAAAATTAAACATTAGCCCTGTACTTCAGAGCAGATTTCACATTTACAGGCTTCTTGTTTGGCACATGCCACACCCTTCAATCACGTTTAATGAAAGTTGGGCCATTAGTTTTGGTATTATTCTGTAATTCTGCTTAAATCACACCAAGAAATTGAACAAAAAACATGACTTCTTGGCAGAGGTATTACGTTGAGAGTGGAGATTGAAGGCTGGAGAACATACTACACTTAACCAAAACAAGTCTAGGAGTGGTTGTTTATGATGTAATAAGAAGGTTGTGATGACAGTTGAAGTGACTGAAGGACAGAGAAGCAAGAAAACCGTGAAGAAGGTGGGGACAGATAATTGCTATTTTTAGACAGGCGGAGGTAATGGGAGTGGTCAGCTTTTACAGGTAAACAGATGGCATAGCACAGCGAGACGCTGACCTGCCACTGCTGGCAGGTCAGCTACGTGATCTAGCGAGTCGCTGCTGTGTGCAGTATCTCTAATTAACACTATCTCCTGATCTGTGCTGCAGCTGCACTGTTGCCAGTGCCATACACACTGACTCTCTGAAACATGAAATAGGTAAATAAAGAGAGAAGTATATAATGAATTTTACAATGGAACTAAATATAAAATTTCAAAAGTCAAGACTTTATTATGCAGAGCGTTTGCTGCGCAAAACATTTTATTTGCTTGAGCTCAACAAAGATAGTAAATAAAGGAGTCCTTTTATTATATAGGGACTCAGTCAAACCTCTGTTGCTTAAGAGTGTGGCACAGGCTTTTTAAATTTGTTCCAGTCATGTCAAGTAGGAGGTTGGCAACTAGAAAAGAATCTGCACAGCTGTATACAAATATAGCCAAATCGTAGCCCAACTTACAAATGGTCTGTATGCATGTCATTTTGTGTCCACAGCTTCTTTAGCCAACAGCAGGCCTGTCATCATCCCTCCATTTTTTTCTATTTTAGCACAGTGCCGTCATGGTTGGAACATCAATTGCCCAGTGCCTGGTATAATGGTAATGCAAAAAGGACAGAGGCCATGTTTTATCTGTCTGTGCCCACTTACTGTTATGGTTGCTGTTCTTTGTGCCTTTAATGCCATCTGTAGGTACAAGGGATCTCATCTAGTCTGTAATAGAGATCTTGTTTGGTGAGTGTTCTTGGTTTGAAGACCCTGACCCTTGTAGACTGTTGGGATTTAAATGGACTATATTTAGCTGGCGAGGTGCCTGGGGAATGAAGGGGAGAGGAGAAATACTGAAGAGCAGTTGAAGGGGGATGCTGAGTGGTAGACTCAGCTGAGTGTTGGTTGGCTGGATGTTGGCTGGATGGATGTCTGAATGACTGGCATGGTGCCTTCCTGTTGGCTATTCTGGAGTGCACAAACCACATTGTAAGAGACCACACTTTCTGCTGGCCCTGCAGAGACAGCCCAGCAGTTTGACTGGCTGGTGCCTGACTTCCGGGTTAGACTGGCTGGCTGGCAGGCTGGCTGGTTGGCAGCACTTGACTCTTCATCACTGTTTCAGCATGGCAGCCAAGCCAGCCAAGCCAGCCAGCTGTCATTAAGTGTAGCTGTGGCAAATGGCGGTGTTTGTGCAGATCACAGAGGACATTAGTCACCATCTGGACACATCCAGCTGTGAAAAAGTGCATTATTTAATGTTTACACAGGTTATAGCTAAGGACATCTTTACCATCATGTAGTTATAGTTTCACCCTGGCTCTTACCAGCAGATTCCACAGGAGAAGGAAGCTTAACACATAAAAAAAAAGAAAACATGTAACTACATAATCTAATTATCCAAAGTAGAAGCACAGCAAACTCCACACGAAAGTGACCCAATCAATGCAATATCTAAGCATATCTAATGGCACAATGGCCCACTCCTGAAACTCTCCAAGTAGGGTATGGGGATCAGAACATTGTTTCAGAGACGCGATGTCATTGAACTGTGTCCAGTGTGTTTAAGGTGTTGGGGGATGTTCAGACTGCTAATAGGTCCTGAACATGGTAACAATTTTTACCATTTTGGCCACATCTTAGCAAAAGTATTGTGCACCTGGCTTGCGCTGTCACAGGTGTTGTGGGCATACAGTGATTACATTACTTGCCCGCTACCTCTACTTTCTTACAATATATTGCTAGATAAAGGATGCTTAACTGAAATGTATGCTCCATTCTCTTGCAAAAAAGTGGCTATATGGCAGTATTTTAAACTTAGGGTGTACTCACATCTGTCGCATTTAGTTTGGTTGAATTGAACTTGGGTTCCTTCCCCCCTTGGTGCAGATCTTTTTGGCAGATATGAACACAGCAATCACACTCGGGTGCGGACCAGACAACCTTACTAACCTAATGAATGACATATATGTGGTTTTGTGAACCATTTTTGGTTCCTTTGCATTAGGGCTGCACGATATATCGAATATACGCGATGTATCGATGTATAAATCTGATGAGATGTATGAAATGACTATATCGCGACCATCGA